>LUCM01011081.1:46537-489195 GCA_008360955.1 Fasciolopsis buskii
TGCTCTTTTCGACCGCCTCAAGGAACATGGCGTAACCATTAACGCTTCAAAATTGTGATCTGGAAACAGTGTCACATCCTAGGAATATTTTCTAGTCTCGTGTTATAAGCTCCCCTTGATAGATAAGGTCACCGCAATTCAGGACTTACCATGAGCCTCATATGTATCGGCAGTCTCAGGCAATCTTGTTCGCCTAGATTAACTTCTATATGGGTTTCAACTCCTATTGCTGCAAGAAGCACTTCACCCCTCACTTCTGTTAAAGGAGATAAGCGCAGTGACTCCGCATTCCCGAGGTGCGAACAGGTTTTCATTTTCCGTCTGGGATTCTATCGCAGAACAGAATAGGCCTACTCGCACATCCTGACCCGGTGTACACTTTCAAATCTCTGACCAACCGACGCCCTTCAAAACATGCAGTCGGAAGCGTACTTCAGCAGTAAACCGAAGGTTCTTGGAATCATTTAGCATTCTTTTCCAAGCAACTTCAGCCAGCAGAGTCTAGATGAGGAATTTACTCGCCGTCTACTTAGCTGCCGACAACTTCAGCCGCTTAGCGGGTCGCCACGTGAGATCCGCCACCAAGACTTTGTTTCGCAGTTCGCTGTTAAAAAATACATGTCTCTAGGGCAGAAAACTTCGCCGCTGATGCACTTCCTTGACAACGCAGGCTTCGCCTGCCTCGAAAACCGATCATCGACCTCGATTGTGATGGCATAAGCCTAATTGCTGGATCCTGAGTTGACAAACTTTGATGGGACAGCTCCTTAATTTGAGCGAACCTAACTATCACAGAGTCGCAGAATAAAATTCTTTGTGACAAATCGCAACGTCGTCTAAGGCCGGTGATCCTGGCAGCTCCAAGCTATACCACATTTCTGGCGTTCCACAACCTCGCCCACCCGGATGTGGGCTGCTTTGTAGCTAGTGATCAAAGTTTCGTGTGGTTGAACGTTACGTGACATGCGCCAATGGCCTCACGTCTGCCTCCGATGCCAGAGAGCAAAAGTCCATCGACATACCAAAGATACGTTGGCCACTGACCCCGAACAGAAACCTGTTTAACCAAGTACATACTGATCACCTAGGCCGTCTCTCGCGATTTCCGCCTAAGTCCACGTGCTCATCTGTGTAGACCGCCTTACTAGCTGGCAACAGAGCTTGCCATTTCCCTGCCCTACGTAAGAGCAGGCCGCGAAAGGTTTCGCATATTTTACAACAGCTCGCATCGCAACGGCAACATCTTCAACTATCCGAACTTCCATTTTTTCATATTAATAGCTCACGCATTGGCGTTCCCCTGTAACATCGCAAGAACCTTCAATACATATTCATCTTCTACTCTCATTAATGACAATCAGAGCACTCTGAAATCTACCCATTTAACTATCGGTAGATATACTCATCTTGTTCGACGTTGCTGCGATCACCAATGTGAGATTGATTTGCCATGCATCACAGCCTGGCCCTGATGGCATCCACCATTTCTATTTCGCACGTGGTCCAGATCTTCCACTGCTCCTTTTAAATCTCTTCTCGCTCCCCATGTCCGGCGCTATATTTCCGTCACAATGGAAAGCATCCATTAGTTTCCATCACAAGAAGGGTTCCATTGCATGAACTGAAAACTTTCGCCCCATTAACCACACTCCAGTCCTATCCAGGCTTATGGAAAGATTGTTAAAGAACTACTGGTTATTTCCTTTAACTCACAACTTTATTCAACCCCTCCACACGCTTCCTGAGGGGCGATCCTGTCTCACCTGTCAATTGGGACTTCTGAACTTGGTCACCCAAAGTGTCGATTCCCACGGTCGTGCTCATAATCTTGTTGACATGTCAATGCGTTTGACCGCGTTTCCCACCGACTTTGGCAAAATTAGACTTATGGAATAAGAAAATCCCCTCTTATCTTTGGCTAATCACCCCCCATACCTTTCCGATCGCTCTTAGGTATCAATATTAACGTTATTTTCCCAGCCCTCTGCATTACGTGGGCCATTCAGGGGACGTTCATAGGTATCTCATGTTCTTTTGCTTACATTTAATGTACCTTTAGAGTTATTTCGTCATGGCACTACCATTCCTTTCGCGATGACATTAAAATAGTTACTACTCTTTTGAGTGCTTCATTTAGCTCCACTCCTGCACTTATCAATGAAGACCGACAGTCTCTTGATAACTGGTGTTCCAAGTGGCTTATGAAGCTCTTGCTGACAAAGTTCTCAATAACACAATTGCCAGTTCCTCCGGGCGCACCTCTCCATAACGGCATCCAATCTTGTATCCACAAGATAAGGATCTTAGGGTACAATCTTCGCCGGCTCTTTCAACTTGCCACGAGGCAGGTCCCCTATAGACCGCTATAGCTAGAGACCGCCACAAATGTCTTAAGGGCATTCCGCACTTAAGATGCAGAATTATCACCTTCAAGTCAGCTTAGCCCCACCTCGAGTACTGTGCGATATACCTTTACGCATTGCGTAAAGTTCGACCGAATTGCATCGAGAATGTGCAGCTGTGCATTTCACTAGAACTCCTAGTCCCTCATATTAGCTTAAAACTACAGGGCAGATGCAGCTCTTGGACTCTTTGAACCATGTGGCTTCGTCGAGTTAATTAACTTTACATTTCTCTTTAATCTGGTGCAATAATATTATTCCTCTGCTAAACGTCACACGCGACGCGTTAGTCCCCCTATCCACTTCGTAGTAGATACTACTCGGAAGAATACCCCTGACTCACTATCGAGGCAAGGTAAATTCTCCGCAAGTTGTCACTCTAAATGTGAACAAACCCCTAGTTCCCTGCGTCGGCTAAATCTAGCCGTTCAAAGCCATCTGGCAAGTTATTGGATGTCAGGTTCTTAATAACTGAACGAGCTAACATTGATCTAGACGAGCCCTAAGAAGATGTTATGATTTCAGGTATCATGAACGATTACTTTGGCTGAGATCACTCAGGATTGGGCATTCACCTAAACTAAACTTCTATCACTTATCACAAGTACATCATTAATGTACTTTTTGACGACATTTGTAAGTAGAATGTACCCTCAATATCACAAAAATGGCCTGAAGAGCAACATAATCTTCAAAATCTCCCAATGTGGGGAGAGACATTTACTGAACTAATCTTATTTAGGATAACATGCTCTATCAATCCTGTATTTTAAACACCAGACCGGAATGCATACACTCATCACTCTTCATGCACTAATATCTCTTCACTGATTGCAGAAGCTGAGTAGTCGGTCTTGCAAGCCCCTACATTCATCATTAGCGAAACTAGCATACCAGTTGCTTAATTCTAAGTTACCACACTTTAACGGAAATAGATGCAACTATGGTCTTCGGTATGTGGCGCGATCACAAATAATTCACCAATAACCCAAGCGGGTAACCAAAGCCAGACTACTTTCTTCTCTGCGTTTCAGATGTCGCAATCCGACAAGCGACTTTCTGCTAACGCTTTTGTCTTGTACGGCGATGCCGATATCACTACACGTATCTCATTGCCAGTTAGCAATAGAAACTGTGCCTCCAATTTCATGCACCGGTCAACGGTAACTACGCGGCAATTATCGAAATGAATATCGCAAAATTTCTGCGCATCGATAAAACCGTATTGCTGCTAGTAACTCACGGACGCTAACTGCACACACTACATAAGATCAACACCCAAACAATGCTGCAAATACATCAAATGCTGCCGACAACAAAATGAACAGCATAAAGTCATATCTTGCTAGTGTATGAAGATTTATTAATACCAACAATTTCTTTTAATTCTGAAACGAGCACCTTGGTAGCGCTTCACCACCAAATTCCTATATTATAGACATTAATCAAATATACGTCGAGAGTTCACGTATCCAAAAAGCGTCACAAAATTATCTCCAGATTCTATTGAGAACAATCTATTTTTCGCTCTCAGCATTTTATGAGCCATTAATAGTTGCAGCGACGTTCTTCATCCAATTATGCCTACGTATCCGCCTGTTTTTCCCAACTTCCATACCCAATCAACAGCAACCTTAGCCAAGACTGCCTTATCGTCCTTCACGATTTAACGTATACGAATCCAATTACGTAACGCCTCCGACGATCTTGAGTAGATACATCTAGACCATATAATCAATAATCGTCCACACCCGAGCTACACGATGACTTTGTGCAGCCAAATCAATATAAGCACATTATAGTGCACTTAACACAGGATAAGATACGCAAGTCAGAACTAAATTGCAAGCAATAATCAGGAAACTAACATCTCTCAGGCGAACTTAAAAGAAATTTAAGTTTATACTTTAAATTGCTTTTCCTGACAGACTTGTAATTCCCCTATTTGCTTTTGCAGAAATCACAATTTTACCTAAACCAGAGGCGACTCTAAAATAACTTTAGATAATATGCCTAGCCCACACAATATATCCCATATATCCACAATATTATATTACTATACTACCATTATCCTTGTGCAATATATCCTGATAAAAAAATATTAGAATCTTGCCATGCGACAAAGCCCTCGCTAAATCAGAGAATATAATACAGTATTAATTAATTGTTTTAATATAATTGAACAGAGGCCATCTATTACAAAATTGGTTAAACAAACTTCAAGTGTACAAGCTAGTTAGAACAAGCCCACGACATATACAACACGCAAAGACTAAGCGAACATCATAGAGATGAAAAATTTACTGGACAGTTAAAAAGCTAACTCCCACGAGGTAAATGACCAAGTCGCAAGAATTTGGAAGCAAAATAACGACCACTTAGGCTCCTTCAAGCCTTCGGAGTTATGAACACCCAATAAACGCAAACGCGCACCACACACAAAAGAACTTTGATTTAAGTTGCACGAACGTCTGCGTCCCCGGAGAAGAGTAGGTAAAATACCACCGAGACACACCGACCAACTTCGATATAACCCAGAACAGGACTAATTACTTAAGACCGATCAGTACTAGCGAACAACAAATGACAAAGCTCAATCTAAAATCTACTGATGCGACACCAAAACGACCTTCGGCTTACACACCAACCCAGAAAAGTATACTTCACTACACGTTTTACGATGCACTGACTAGATGAGTAAATATAGTACACGCACGACGGCACGAAACCACCACAAACGATTCCGATTTCTCGTCGTAGAAAACGACAAGTCCATAAAACCGTTCCTCAATGAAATCCATAGAGCGAGATGCTTGAATCAGATCACAAGAGTAATAACACAATCGAAACTCATTAGATCAGACGATGCATTCAATCAAGCAAGCTAGAAGGAAATTAACTTCAATCCAAAGGAGAGAACAGCTACATACATACTCTCTTAGAAAACCCCTAAAATCCCTGATTCCCACTAAAACATGCTCAGTCCCGCTTATTGATGTATTTAGTGGGAATCAGGGATTTTAGGGGTTTTCTTAGCACTACGGTGCGGCGCTGACGTCGCTTTGGTTCGGCTGGTGAAGGCATCGTACGGGTCTTACAAATTCAAAGACGTCAGAAATGGCTATGAGAGGCTATAAACGTGATGAAATATGCCAGGCCACCCCACAGGCCTGGCCATGATGGCATCCCTTCAGTCCTATTTCGCACCGCTAATCCAGATCTTCCATTGCTCCTTCTTAATCTTTTCTCGCTCTCCATTTCCGGGGCTACTTTTCCGGCACAATGGAAAACCTCCATTATTGTTCCACACCACAAAAAGGGTTCCATGCATGAACTTGAAAACTTTTGCCCTATCCAGGATTATGGAAAAGCTTTTTAAAGAACAACTGGTTAACTTTCTTAATACTCAAATTCTTATCAGCCCCTCCCAACACGACTTCCTCAGGGGCCTATCGTAACTTACCTGTCAGTTTGACTTCTTAAACTTGGTTACCCAAAGTGCTGATTCCCAACGGTCGATGCTCGTAATCGTGTTGGACATGTCAAAAACGTTTGGCCGCGTTTCCCACTCCCGACGTCTGGCCAAAATTCGAAGTTATGAAAAAGGAAATCCTCTCTAATCTTGGCTATCATCCTACCTTTCCGAGAGCTTTCATGTAGTCAATGTTAACGGTTGTTTTTCCCAGCCCTGTGCTATCACCAGTAGGGTCATTTAAGGGAGCGTCCTCGGTCCTCTCGCTTTTCTGCTACACATTATTGATATCTTTAAAATTATTCGTCATGGCACACCGTCCATTATTGCCGATGACATTAAAATAGTCTACTCTTTTGAGGCCGCTTCATTTAGCTCCACTCTTGCGTTTATCAATGAAGACCTAGAACCTCTTGATAACTGGTGTTCCAAGTGGCTTATGAAGTTCTCTGCTGACAAAATTTCTCTGATAACACATGAGTTCCATGTTCCTCGGGGCACCCTCTCTATAAACGGCATGCCAATTCTTGTATCACAGACAGTTAAGGGCTTAGGGTTGCAATAATCCAGCTCTTTCAACTTCCACGGGCAGGCTGACCATCAGACCGCTATAGCTAAGAGAACCGCCGCAATGATCTTAAGGGCATTCCGCACTTAAGACTGTAGAATTACCACCTTCAAGTCCCATGCTAGGCCCCACCTAGAGTACTGCCCGATTATCTTTACGCATATGCGTAAAGTCGATCGAATTACAATCGAGAATGTGCAGCGTGCATTGTGGCTTCGTCGAGTCAAATTAAACCTTGCATTTCTCTTCAATCTACTACAAACGTCGCACACGACGCTGGTAGTCCCGCCTATCCACTTCGCAGTAGATAATATTCGTTAAAAATAATCCTTACTAGACTATCACCCAAGGAAAATTCTTCACAGTTGCCTATTCTAAACTGTGGAACAAACTTCCTGGTTCCCTGTGATCGTGCCAAAACTTAGTCTAGTTCAAAGCCTAGCCGGCAAATTTACTGGATGTCCCGTTCTTAATTGGCCTGACACGAGCTAACATTGGACTAGACGATTCTTATGAAAATGGGCTAGATTTCTGGTTCATGACCGGGTTTTTGCTGAGATCATCCTCTGGGATTGGGCTTCACCTCTTACTTCCTCAGTGTCTCGCACGTCCACACTAATTTGCTCTTTGACCTCCCTTGTAGTGATGTACCCTCTTTACCAGTGGCTTGAGCAACTAACTCTCGAAATTCTCCCAATGTGGGCTGACGAAAATGTCAACGTACTTATTGTTGGATCCATGCTGTCATCACATCCTGTGATTTTAAATACCAGCCTGTGTACTCCCTGCTCTTCATGTCAACTTATCCTCTTCACTGGCTTGGCAGGGCTGAATAGGTCGGTCTTGGTAGCCCTTAACCCTCTACTACGCCTAAAACTGCTATATAGCTCACTCTGGTTACTACATTTTGCGGAATAGATGCAATATTTTGCAGGCATTTTGTCGCCATCCAATAATCACCATAAACCCAAGCTGGCACCCAAGCCAGACTACTTTGCTCTTGCTTTTCAGATCTCGTATCCGATGCAGACGCGCTGCTAACGCTTTCGTCCTCGTAATGGCGATTCCAAATCTGCTACTCCATCATCCACGTTAGAAACATGTTAGCTAGAACAGGCGCTTGAGTTCTGTCCCAATCAACAGAAACTACGCGGATTATCCCACTGGATATCTTAACTCGCATCTTTGCGATCGAGCAAAACCGCGATTGCTGCTGTCTCCGGAACGGCTTGCGCACCTCATATTCCCCACCCGTATTTCTAAGACCAAAAGCTGCGACGAAACAATGACAGCATAGAGGACATTCTGGGCTAGTGTATTTAAAGAGTGCTCATACACATAATTTCTCCTATCTGACGCTCCTCCCGGTACAGCTTACCGCCATCCGTATGTAAATATAATCACTATCCTTGAAGTTCCATATCCGAAGCTTCACAAATTTCCTGCAGATACTTTGAGACAATCTTAACAGTCTTCCTCCGCTCAGCATTTTTTTGGCCATTTTGTCAATTACGCATCTCATCCAATTTTCCTGACGTTCCGCCTGGTTTTCACCACTTCCATCCAATTACCGAATTACCACTGCTTGTCCTCTCCTCAGCTTAACGTTTCCGTCCATTACGTAATGCTCCCGACGTTTGTGACTCTGGCCATATATCGATATACACCGTTGGGCTCCGTCCATGTTGCGCGCCAGCAATGAACATATTTAAAGCATTCAACACGAAATGACTCGCAGTCCGCTGCTTGCAAACAGTCCCAGGAAACTCTTCTTGGTCTCCAAAATTTAGTTCTCTATTTTTTGCTTTTCAATGGCCTACTTGTACTTTTCCCATTGTTTTGCAGCATCTCATTTCACTTTCCAGTGAGCTTCTGCAATAACTGAATATTGCCCCCACCCCCTTATCCCATTCGACTTCTATCGTTTACATTTCCTGTGCATCATCCTTGTAAAAAATGTGATCTTGTCTTGCGAATGCCTCTCACAAATCGAGAACTATACAGTATTATTATAATAGGGTAGAGGACAACAGCATATCTGTCTCAAGCCATCAGCTACTTTTTAGAGAGAGGCTCCAAATGATCTTCTAGATCAAAGTCCACCCCCTGGGCCAAAAAAAAGCAAACTGGATCAAATTCGGCAATATTGCAAAACGAGAATACGAGGATAGTTTCTAATTCTGCGACGAGATACTCAATTTTAGATGCGCTCAGACCTTTCTGTCTCATTCACATTTATGTGCAGGATGAAGAAGCCAGGTATAACACATCAAGCGCATTATCTTGCCCCTGGACCCAAAGCAAACTTCTATTTGCAGCTGATGAACGGTGGTACATCTCACTTCGAGACAATATGCACTGGTCACTCATTTTCTACTCCCTTTTAACTGTAAATGTTGACTGTTGCTAGCGCAATAAACAATGGGACCGTCACTAGACCGAATGTAAAACATCTGCTTCTCGAACTCAAACCTTTCAGTAGCATAAGCCTGGATAACATTCATGCCCGAATTCTTAATGAAGCGCACAAGGCAGTGGGAAAACCTCCACACTATTCTCTTTCAAAACAATGGCGCGTCTCTGGACATGGTGTAGAAGGGCAGTTATCAGTCCAGTCTCTAAAAGGGGTCCAATGATAACCAAGTAGCTAAAACCCTATTAGTCTCACTAGTGAATTAGCAATGATCTTGAGAGCATTTTGAAGGGTGCCGTCCTATTAAATTAATGCTACAACAACCTTGTTTCTATTGCAATTAACAAATCTTTCTGCCCGTGTGGTATTTTGTCACAAAAACGCCGCCTTATGTACAGCCTAATGCAGGCCTGCGATGACGATGGCTTCACTCGCAGTCCCTACTGACATTAAGAGAAACGCTTTTGGTTGGGACCCACAAATTACACTACTTCTGGAAGAAGAGGTTTGTGCCATTTGCTGTTGATTATTAACTCAAACGTAGTTTGATTACAAGTCGCTTCGACACCATCAAAAACGGCCTCCCTCTCTCGGCCCAATCTTCTTTCGCTAAATAAGTGCTGAGAGGATGCGTTCATGGCTCGATTCTGTACCTAATTTTTGTAAAACAGCTTTTTTGTAACATCCCAGGGAACGCCGTCGTGCACTCCGACGGTGTCATCATCAGGGTCACAGAGATTGCAGTAATGCAATTGGCAATGAAGCGCGCGAATTGCTGGTCCATCCACTGGAGTCTGCCGATCAATGACGACAAATGTGCATGTTTGCCGTTTGACATTGCTCCGTTTCATCAGTTTCGGACTTTGGGAAATTTACCGATTCAGATTGTTGATCACCATAAAGTTTCACCATTCCAAGTCAAAAGAGCATTATCATTCCTTCAACATCAACAGCTGCCCAGCAAGTGAGATTTCCGTGTCTTTACCGTGGTAGGATGTAACTATCCATTCATCACTGTAGATTTCCGGGATTTTACGGCATTTATACTTGCCTTTCGTTTGAAATCGGCGGCGAAGTTGTACGTTTGGGCTGATGAAACGTTGCTGTATATTGCGGCCTACGCAAAGTTAAGTCTAAAAACAATTTCTCCGCCTTCTTTATTTCCCACGGCCAATCGCATCTTGCACCCACATAAAACTGGCAGGGTAACGATGGACAGTTGCTCAAGTTTCACCAGATTTTCGCAGATGCTTTAGATATTTTTTAAATTTTTCACATCTGAAAAGTTTCTATAGAAACTCCAAAAAGGAGTAAAGCCTGTTCCAAGTAAAAATATGAGAAATCTTCCCGGTAAATAGTAGTATCTCATTGGACCAGCTTCGCCCGAAAAATTAATGAGGCACGGAAGAAGGAACCTTCTAGGTAAAGCTATATTTATGGTCCTTCTCATCTAAAGATGCCACGACCGGCTTCTAAAATGAAACGATCTAAGAGAAACAGAAATTTTGTTTGCATAATCAAAACTTAAATGTTTTTATTTGTACTTATCTGTTTACGGAATCAGAAGCAGAGAGCTGGATTTTATAAAACCAAATGCCAGCATAGTACCATTCTCGCGCTATTAAAATGCGATCAGTTCAATAACTTTCCTTGCTGCACAAACCAGATTGATGTAACTGAATGTGTTGGGCCGAGAAACGCAGAGCGTTGCAGGGACCGGGATATGCTGGGCTCTGTGATTGACCCCGGCAACACATCAATATAAAATAACAATGCAACCCGCCGGCTTTCCATGGTCGGTTGCTGAAACCGACCCCTTCTCCAAAGCTTTGGTTTTCTCAAAGTTTTTAAGTTATTCGCCCAGGGTTAGTTTATAGGAGCATGAAAACCCCATGTTTTTAAAAAGCATTTGAGAACCTTCAGACGCCAGTATGTATATATAATATATATATGAACAATCGCTTATGACGCGCGGGACAATCATTTCACGGATAGATTTTCCTTCAGAAAAATCTGACTCTTGAGCCTGAGTTGATCTTACCCATCAACATTAACATTTAAGGAGTCTGGATACCCTGCAATGATAGGATGTCCATCATCATCTCTTTAAAACGAATGAACGTCTTTTCATAGGGGATGATAGCCTTTTCAGGTCACCAATTTGGACAGCCACGGCTGCGTCAAAGTCAAAGCACACATGAAAGTCTTACGTTCACGCACCGGATATTTCTCAGGATGAAAGTCCGCTACTTCAAAACTCCAGGCGCCGATGTTTTCTACGTTGAAAGGCGTCACCAAGATATTTCTTTTGGTCCTCTCTGGACAGTGGTACGGTTCCTGTTAAACTCAAACAAGGACAGCTGTAAATTATGAGCCCATGGACGGCCGCCAACACATTCGTTGTAACAAAAGTCGACACAAAGCAAAGCACACCTCGGTCGTGTTAAATCAATAGGTACACATGTGAACTACTGCAGGTGATGGCAGTATCCAAGTAGCATCAGTCCTTTGGGGGATACTGGGTTTCCATACAGCCCTTCAAATATAGTCAACTTGATCCAGGGTACTTCCTACTCAAAAAGCGTGAAAACCCCCTGGACGTTTTTATGCCGAGATTAAAGTCTTCTCCGTTTAGCATCGACAGACGCGGCGTTAGATGTCGCTTGACTATGCACCATTCTTTTGAGCATTCAGTGCTTCTCAGAAGTGCCTTTGCTCCTATGCCGACCTCATCTTACCTCGGATGGCTTCCTGAGATCCGGTAATTCTAGCTGGATTGCAATTGGCATCTGTAAGAAGATTTCATTGATGAAATGGTGAGAAAATAACTCGTGAATAAGCATTTGAAATGTGATGTCCAGGGAGCTCTTAATTAGCTCTGCTACCCATGCGGAGCGCTTTGTATACCGGAAGATTTCTGATCAAACTAAGGAGGGCAGTGCGTCAGCGAAGATGTGCGGATGCAAGGAAACTAGCAGATGCCGCCCACATCCAGTGTCTTCTGCAGGTGCCTTTTGGGCTTGAAGCTACGCAAATAACAGGGTTCCAATAATAAAAATAATGATACTTATGTTTCTTGATTTATGAAAAGCAAGCCCTGAAGGAAGATAAAAGTGTGACGAACAAGCATACACGAATAGCTAAGCCAAGTGCTATTGGGCTACATGCGTAATAAAAAATGAGTTTGGAAAACAAACATGCCTCCGCTCCATGTAAGATTGAGCAAAGACTATTTGCCGTTCAAAATTCGGGGAAAGCTGCACCAAATTAAAATAACTGCAAATGCAGGTAGATAGTTTCTTTATGCCCGTCAATGAATAAGGGCTTGGGGTAGGAACTATGGAAATTGGATCCTAAGGCAAAAGGCAAATTTTGTTACGAACAAAAAAACAGGTGGACTAACAAACGGCATTGGCATAATGAGGGGCTGGTTGAAATTCTCCGAGGTAAGTCCACGACTCAGCAGAATGCTGTTGGTGATCTGACATCACGATGGGCGGGATGAATTATGAGTTATTCAACTGATCAAAAACATCAAAGAAGGACTGGTTGGTGTGAAAGGGAAAACCCAGGTTAGAAAGAAATAAAGCGGGAACCATTATTGTTCAAGTGCATATTACGGTGGAAAAAAGGCAAGAACCAGCTTTTCGGGTTTTTGACTCGGAGAAAAGGAGAGTAGTCGAAGGGAAAAATGGACTCTGATGACGTAGAGAAGGAGAAGCATTGGGATTCTGTAGGCAGAAATTTTAAAGAGATATGTATTGGACCTTTGAATGATAAGGATTTATTAGTGGCAAATGCATATATCGTTAGCTATGGACTATCGCAAACCAGGTGTCTTAAGGAGGAGTGATGTCTAAGTGGGTGGCTGGACAGCTGTAGTTTGGCGTGGTAAAAAATATTAAAGGCGGTTTGCGAGCTACTGGTAACTGAAGATGAACATTGTTTTTCGCTCACCATCTGTGCACCCGATATATGGGCCGTAGACTTTGTAGATATTTTTGGGAAGTCTGAACTTGAAAGTGGCACTATAGACTTCTAGCTGTGAAGCTTGGGACGGCTAGATGCAATGTGGTGTGATAGTTATTAGGTATTTAATGGGGGCCTACGTGCACGCTTGTGTTCCGACAGAGGCATCTGAACTGCTTTGCTCTGCGACTGATAGCGTATGACAAACTTTTGTGGTCGTTTTTGTATGGCGGCTTAGTCATTGCCGAGCACAGTGATTACAGCAGACCTGCGTGGGTTACTTGCGGCATTGTTCAGCCGCTCGGATTGCAGATTCCAGAGCCATCTGTTCTTAAGAATTTAAATTTCGGACGGTGAACAAATAGCAGATCTGAAAATGGGAGAGAACGAGCGATGCCCGCGGGAGACGACAACGTAGACCACAGGCCAATTACTCAGGATGGGCTGTCTGGTGCCATCGGGAGGACATGCGTAGAAGAATTTGTCGCAGTGAAGCAGGCTATGAAAATCCAAGTGGCATGCTCAGGAAGAAGGGCGAATGAACCTACTAGTATTTCGACTACAAACGAAGCAACCGACTGGGGCAAACGGAACCACTTTGTCCAAATAGTATCAAAGGACGGCGTTTAATCTGCGCGGAAGCGTAAGACGTCTAGCCTCACTAATGGCATGTTAACCAACTACTAATATTAGGGGTGTTCAAAGTGTGGACAAGATAACAGCTGGGCAAAGAATATCGAAGAAAACGCACTTAGTCCGAGGTGCTCGAACGGCAACAAGCCGTAGTGGTCCGCAATCTCTTATAAGCCCGAACGTGCGAAGTGGCTGCCGATTTCAAACGAAAGGCAAGCATATGTGCTGCAAATACCCGGAGATCTGCATTGATGACTGGAAATTTACATCCTACCATGTCAAACACGCAGAAAGCTCACGTGCTGGGTAGCTGTCGATGTTAAGGTACGGACAACGCTCTGTTGACTTAGAATTTTACGACGTTATGTTTCCATTTACATGATACTCTCCCAAGCGGAAAGGGTTGAGGATTCTACACTAATGAAGTTGTTACGTTACGTTATGCATAGGTCATGAATTCTCGTTGTACTGACAGAATTTAACCGCCCTGAGGTCAACTGGGTAGAAGGAAGCGCGACTAGAAATACCGTTAGTGATGAGATATCGGCATGGGGCCACATATATGACCTGACATAGCATGTGAGAATGGCCAATAGATTTAAGGGTTGGCAAACACCATCCGCGACAGGCCTATTGTTCACTAAACGCTGGAGTGGTATCTGTGCACTGCAATAAAAAAAACCTGGGCAAACGAAAATACGGCGTACTGCAGTCGATGCTGTTTTTGAGCGATGCCACTTCAAGTGTGAAGGTTGTTGAGAAGTTTGCGGATTCAGCGAAGACTAATTGACAATTGCAGCCCCATGCATGTGCTTGAACGATGGGAGTCGATCCATCAGTCAAAGACGAGTGGGCTATTATAAGGGATGGATCACTGCAGCCAACTGAGAAATTTCCCCTCCTAGAGCTGCGAATGAACAAACGCCGTCCGCTATGATGGGCGCCCACTAAAGAAGGAGCGATTAAACCTCAAAAGCGGTTATGGGTTCTCTGAAACGGTCATAAATTCCGTAGCCCCTGGGCCACACATTTCAGAGTTAGGACCAGAATCTAAGCGATGCGAAGGAACGCTAGTTTTCAGTATGAAAAGAAAACCAGCTTGGAATGCGACCAAAAATCCCAAGAGGTTTTACGTATATATCGATTCTGGAAAAGCCACGCGTGAATGTGTAGGAAACCTGGAGCAATATGGCTCTACGTTGGATCTTGGGGATGAGGATCGGGCCGAAACTATTCTCTTGTTCTTTGAGAGCGCGTATCGTCAGGCGCCCATCTGCGATTCCGGGATCTTCCAGTATGTGGGACGGAAACAAAACTAGTTGGGTTGAACAAAAACCGGAACGAAGTGCTACAACTTTGAAGAACGTTAAATGGGCAAAAACGTCGGCGAGAGGCGGGATCTACCCTTCAACTTTCCAGCCTGTAAAGCACATATTATGGAAGGCTGGAGCGGAGATGTACGGAGCCTCCCTTGGGCTGGGAGAATTTGGCTCCAGTAACGCAGAATGAACAACTCGGGCATAAAGTTTAGAAAATACGGGCCCGTAAATTTGGCTTCAGCCTTGTGTAACTGTTTGCAACAAAACATTAGGGAACGGCTATGCCCGCACCTTGTAATTAGCAGTCGCTTGACCTCGGTGCAGCACTGATACTTTAAGAACGGGTCATGCTTAACCAGTCTGTTGAAGCTTCTGATGGAACAACTCGCCACATGGGTGAAAGTAAAGTATTCGACGTCTTTTACCCGGATTTCAGTCATTTTCTTTTCGAACGTAGACTGCCAGTTTTTCATATAACCGAATCAGCGAAGCACTAAGTGAGTTTCCCATCAACCATAGCTTTTCGTTTTGGGTGGATAGCTAAGGAGCCGGATCAGGCTCCACAGGAATACCTTAAGGGCCTGCGTTTGGAGTAATTTTGTTTCTTTTACTTAATAATTACTTGACACAGAAATGGGCTAACCCGTGCTTCCTCTCTGCAAATGAAACCAAGATGGTAAGAAATACAACCAGTTACAGGATGACTGGCTTGTTGTGATATTCACTGAATCTTGCAAAATGTCAGCTGCCCACGGCAGACTCAGACCCATTCGATAATGAACAGCCCTGGGGCATGTTCAAGGTTGAGAACTTGAGGGTTACCTTCGCAGATGATTTTCGGCCCTTTAAGCGCTGTCAGATGGCGGCCAACAGAGCCAGAGAACTAATGGCTATACTCCATATGACAATATCGTGCAATCGCAAGGGGCTCTTTCAGCCCTTGCAAAAAATAGCAGTAGCCCACCTCCAAGAGTACCGTGCACTAACTTCGGCCCCATACTACCGCATAAATATGAATCTTAAGCAGAAGGCTTAACGCCAAGTAACGCCATTAGTGTCTGGGAAGCGAGGAATGAGCTATGTACAAAGCTTGACCAAATTGGTTCTTAATTTATGCAGCGCAGACCGAATAGAGGGGAATTAATGCAAACCATTAAATTTCGGAAGAGTTTGACAGTTATGGGAAATTCGGTCTTTTTGATTTTGCCCCCAAGGAAACGAAGGCTGAAGCTACAAACGAATCAATGGAGACTAGAAGTAGGGACCCGGATTTTCACAATCCCGGCAGTTTCGCTCAGGAGTAGACTGTGTTACGATGTTGTTAGTTGTGAGACGGTCTTAGCTTTCAAAAGAGGATCTAGATCTATGCAAGAGTAGGTTATTTGCATATCTGGATACACAACTGGAGTTGAAGCACCGCATCTGTTGTTCAGCTCCCGCATGTTTGAGTGTAATCTGTAACTATGCTTATATGTACGGGCATGGTACCGCTCCGAAAAATACGGTTTCTAGAAAACAAAGGACTTAAAATCCTTTGCAGTTTCAGAAACCAAGGAGGAGTGCCGACATCACAGCTGTCCGTATGCTAGCTGAACCACTGGTGTCAATTGTCTTGTGCAAACCTAATTAAATTTAAAAGAAGTAACACGCGAAGTTTAACATCATTTCATTGGCTATTTCTATCGGAAATAAAGCAAACCGAATAGGATATGATGTCGTTCAATATAAAGACTGTGATGTGAACGTATTTTAAAAGGTTTTTGGTATTCCTTTTGTTTTATCGCTCCAACGTTCAATTAGACGCCCCCATAACCTTGGCAAATTTATCATTGTCATGAATCTGAGTGGAAGATTTTACGTTCGTTCGAATTATATAAGGGCTGCTAAAGTAAGTTAAATGGCAAAAATTCAATTCTTTCAAATAGGATAATTGGGTTCTTTGCGAAGTCAGACTCCTTACGGATGACGTAGATACTTTTCTGTGCATCAAATCCCTGTCTCTATCAGGGCCCGTGGACGCCGATGATCCCCATGCAGATGAGAACATGAATGAGGTAAAGATCAGAAATCATAGTGACAGAAAAGGGAAATCAACAAACTTCACCGCCCTTTGTAATTTAAGCGAATACAAATCATGCTCTGTTCGTACGGTCACTGTAAACGGAAGGGACTCGTTCGCAATAAGACTAGTTCCATCAGGTGTAATTGGAAATAAACAGCTGCTGATAGCCTCTGTTGATGAAAACGAAATTACTACTTGGCTGTCTATCTGCAAGTCAAGCATCGGCAGAAAGTCCAAATCATCCAAGGATAATATGAGTACCACTGGAACATTGAGCAAAGCGGGAAGTTTCCTGTCTTTAAAACCTATAACCTCCAATTTTGATGCGGATTTTGATGAGGGACTACTGGACAACGAAGTTTACGAAGCGTATTCGTCAGGTTAGTATTTTTCTTATTGCTAGTGTGCTCCCAGTTACATAATTATTGACCTAAGGATCCGCAGCGCATCGACCTTCTTTTGAATAAACAACGCATCATTTTGAAAGATAATTTTCAAACAGAAATGCTTGTGAGAATTTATAATAGAAATTGCTATATTTCAACATGAAGCAAAACGAGAAATATCACGGCAGTTTAGTTTGGGCGCTTGTCTGTAGGTTGTATTGCATAGTTTTCTAGCAAAACACAAACCTGCCGTTGGGCAACTTAGAAACCATTAAAACTGTATTTCAAGCAAAAACCGAACCACAGTCAATCAGCAGTTTATGATTCATCTAATGAATTCGTACTGTCACTTGGGATGTTTAGCGAACTACCCCGTGCCGATTAAACCATCTCCGAAAATGGACTGCTTTCCTAAACTTTTAAAGTCAGTAAAAGTTCGCTAAAATGCCCCGATTCGTATTCTACCCGGAACGGGGCAAGCGGTTGCATGCCGCAAGGTTCTGTCTGTTTCCGATGTTAATAAGCAGTTTGCTCTAGGTCTTGAAACCTTCGTGCTCGATTTATGCAGATGATCTGAAACTCTGGCGAATAATCAGGTAGTCGGTAGACCTAAAGACCTGGACGTCATCGATTGCTGGACGGAGAAATGAAAGTTTCACTTTTACAACGGACAAGCCGCAAATACAGCTATTCCTTTGAAATTTCGCTGCTACGGAAACTATTGGTGAATGCAACATGGAGTAACCCCTACTTCTTCATTGAAATCTCCTGCCCAGACCGACATAATCTGTACCTCTTCATGGGCATGCTGAGAAGTTTACCTGGGTATATATCTTGCAGAGGGCTTCCACTCGCCTCGTCATAAGGCTACGAGTTCTCAACCATGAAGAATGGTTACAACTGATTGAGTTTTCTCCTGAGTTCTGGCGTCGTGCTTGAGAAGACATTGCCTACATTTGATGCATCATTGAAGGTGAGTTTGGACTGGAGTTGCAGGCTGAATCCACACTTGGCGGCTGTAAACCAGTCAGCGGAGTCCAGTTTACTCTGTGGAAGATTAGGTCCACTGAACTGACGCGAATAAACTGCCTTTCTAGGAGATCGACCCAAATTTTGCAACTCGTTACCAAAAAATGTGGCGATCAAGGATGACTTCCATAAGTTTGAGTCATTATTAGATGATCCCATGCTGTTGATTTGGCACGACTAATTCCGATAGGGGTAGCAGTAAACTGTCGACAATGAGGTTCACGAGGGGAAATCCCTCTACTTCCAGTCAGTGAAGAGTTAACAATTAAGAATAAACAGAAAGTGCTATCAGGTGCAGTGACCTGTTGAATAATTACTAGTTACGATACTACAATTCAAAAGAGGAATTTTAAAACTATTTTGAACCGCAGCCAATTTGTAAACATAGAACGTTTTCCGGCATGAGCAAATTCATCCCTGTTATAGTACTACGAGGAACTTACAACACCTAAGCTGAAAAATGTTTTGTTTATCATATGAGACTGTTAGGACAAACACGGACCGTCAGTGAAATTATATGACTAGAATTTATTCTAGAGTTATGCATCACAGTTTTATCTGTCAAAACTTTTCTAAACGATCCATAAAAACAAAGGCAGGAAATCTACTGAAAAATACAACCGGTAAGGATTACATCTTAGGAGCTAAGTAGGGACTGTCTATTGGACGACGGGCTACTTAGAATCAAGAAGTCTTTTTACGGTGTTTCTAAAAATGGACATCTGTGCTTTGGCAAAAGAAAAATCAGATATATGCCTTTTATGTACCAGGGTAATGGAACAAGTTGTTTTTTTGCAATCTACTGCATCCTTCAATATTATGGTCTACTAATAAATAGTGGTTACAAAGAGCAATCAGATAGGAAGATGTTTCCAGTGTCGTTATACGCAAACAACCGCAGAAATTTCTCAGACCTGTCTTCCTGAAAACATCCGGCTATGTCCTTTTAATGCTCTAGGTAGAAAAGACATTTAAATACAGATGCTGTGGAGATCACCTTACTTACTATAGGAATTACACTTCATGTGATAAAAATTGAGCCTCATCTTGAATTTGACAGATTGGTTTCTTTTTATGGCAAGCTTTTCAAAATGGTGATGGAAAAACACTTTCTTTGCAATACACTTGAATAAATTTTCCTTTTACTTAGAACTAATAAGATACCTAAACAAATGGTGACCTGAGGAGAACAAATGTCTGCTACGGCAATATTTTTAACACGCCACAGATATAATGAATGGGGATATGTCAGTAAGTAGAAAGGCATTAGAAGTTTAAAGAAAAGTATTTACCACTGTCTGAAAATTAATGCTAGACTTGGAAAAAAATATCAGAAACATCAAAAGGTTTCGACTTATTCCTCACTTCATAAAACAAGTAGTGACAACTGATTTGTTGTTCACTTTAAAGCAATTATGGTTATCATAAAACTGGACTCCTCAACTTCTGCCGTCAACCTGTTGCCATAAGAACCCAGCTATCTAGTGCCATCTACAAAGCCTTAAAAAATGTTCCGAATAATTCTATACGGCGGGTCATGGCAAAGATATTTCAGATGCGCCCAACAAAGATATCATTAACCTATGTTAACATGATGAAATTTTATGGAAAATGTTGTCATTTAACGTATCAAATGTTAATAATTTATACTAGAACTACGCAAGTTGTAACTTGCCATTCTTACCAATTAAACGTTGCTTGGTTCTAAATTATGGTACTCAGGTGTACAGGAGAAGCTGAACATTGCTGAAACTTCTCCCAGAATTGCGGACTACAGAGTGGTTTACAAAGTAACGGGTATCCAAAAATGCATTTGAGGCGAGCTGCCCAAAGAAGTCACTGAAAATAGAATGCCGCAGCGTATATGATATTAGAAAATATATCTTATTTTATACTCTCCCGCAAAGCCCAGAAGCAAATATATTTTTTAATAAATCATCTATAATCTTTCGAATTTGTTTTTGACGATGCATTCTGACAGACGTACACCAATTAGTGTCCCAGATAATTATGTAAATTTGTGCCTCTTTGTTGCAAATCAAATATTTCGATTGTCAAACGAAGTTTTGAGTTGAGCATAAAAAGATTCATTGCACAAATGACTGTCAAAAAGAACTTAAACCACAAATGCATCAAGCGCTATGATAATTATTGAATTGCTGACAACTTTCTCAAGAAAGGGGTACCCATAGAACAGTTACTTTGCGATGTGTTTTGGGGTTTTCCACCATGGATCTGATGGTACTATGCCTGTATGTAACCTTATAACCAAAATCAAGACTAACAATGCTATTATTAAAATAGCTTATGTGAGGCACTTATCGGTATCTCGAAAGTCGAACTTCAAGTTATTATTCAAACCATTTCTTTTGCATGTAAAATCAGGCAGTGTATGTGACAAGATTTTCGACCTTTCCATAGGCAGAATAAATCGGATTTTTCCCCATTTGTTAGCTGATAAATTGTTTTTGCGGTCCCCTGGAGGTGTGTCACCATATAATCCTGGCCGTGCATCTGTAAATTAATTAATTTAAGTTTTACCATCACAAAATTGTTTTTGTTATTCTGAATAATTAAGTACTTTGAAGTCTTGCAAGTTCTAAACAACCTGCCTGTATCCAGACGGCATTCAGTTAAATAACAACTAAATAACAAAATGTGCTATCTCAAACTAGATGTCTACCATAGGTTAACCTTGGGAACTAAATAAATACGGAACCTAAATAAAAAGAAGAATCGCTAAAAATATGTAATGCTGCATCCTGTAAGCAACATTTTTACTATGATTGAGGTTCCAATGGTAGTTTTAAATTCCCTAAAATATGCTCATTTGCAAATATTAACAGAGCTGAAGGCGAGTTTTGCTATTTCTCAATTTCATCTTGATTCATTTAGCGACTTCTCTCAAATCTTTATTTCGAAAAGTTGCAAGCTGAAAGGCACATTAAAATTTCTTTCGACGGTCAAATGTTTATACCTTTTTCAAACCATAAATTAGCTGATCATGCTGCTTGCAATTCGTCAAGGTGGCTAAGCTGAGGTTTTCTGTAATGGGCTAGAAAATACGGACCTTTGCATAATGGTAAACACATACGAACAACCTAGCGCTTAATTGAAATAAAAACAAGAGGGAACATTTAAAATGACAATAGGTGGTCCCTGTTAATGACGTTTGCCGTCCAGACAACTCCATTTGTCTTGATATCCGTACAGTATGCTAAATATGCCGAATATTGATTTTCAGATTTTTACTTCATATTGCAACCTGTTTTAGATCACAGAGTAAATGCATGCGATCTAAAGTGAAAAGCATGTTAGGTGTTTTTGCTTCCAATGGCCAATGCAGGGATCTGCGATTAACTTCTTTCAGCTTGATTCAAAATGAGTGGCAGTATATAAAGTTCACGCAAATGTTCTCTTGTTTGGTCGTTTGCTAGAGGACAAGATTCCCGCCTTGCTGGAGGAGGCTGGAGATTGGATAAAACTTCGACTCAATCAACCAGAATGCTATCTGAGACTTACGGAGGAGAGACTTGAAGTTCTTGATGCCATCACGCAAAAGCCTGTCCAGTGGTTTCCCTACTTATTGATCAGACGGTAAGAGACATCATATATTTATTACATAGTTTTTATTAACTACTCGATGATTTTTAATTTTCGGGTCGCTCTCTATAAAAGCACAATAGAAGCAAATAGCAGTAAAAAAACAAAAAAACGTTTTTTTAATTAAAACAGGTGAGCCCTAGAAGGCAACCGTGATAATAATTTCCATGAACTGCTTCAACGTTTCGGCTTTTTACGGTTATCGCCTTTTAAACGTCTTTCTTGGGCAAAATTGTGAAGTTTTTCAAATTATTTGCGAAGCGAACTTTAATCGAAAACTGTAGGCAAAATATTTTTTCGTTACATGCTATGACCACCAATAGATTAAGTACTTCTGAAGAATTTCGTTTTCATCATTCGTTACGCTTACCTTTTTGAAAACATTTCTTCGTTGGGGTTGAATAGTAATTTTTGGGAAAGGCTGTACGTGGAGTAATCAATTCAAATAGTTCGACAGCCGGTTTGTTAAGTTTAATTTGGTAAAAAGGCGGTGATCTTAAGTTTAGTTTTCAGGAAGTAAAAAAGAATCCCGCGTAATTAGGATCAAATAAATGCCTAACTGCATCAGAGTGAATGTCGATGGCAAAATTAGTACAACGGCATTGTCGCTGATGTTGGAATAATGTAATAGGAACTGTTTTGATATGTGACTAAGGCGAATCCTAGGAAGATAATGAAACCAGTTCAGTTCAACTAAGCACGCACGTCCATCAGCCCCAAGCCAGTATGCCCTGAGTTTGGGTGTAAGAACGCTTTTAACTGCTGCATTTGGTTGTCGCCATAAATTTGGAGGATATTTTGGACTTCAACCCGCAGCCTGGGTTGAACCATCCGGGACACTTCGTAGGTTGCACTTTTCATAACTTTTCCAGAAGCAATGAAATGACCATCTTAATCAACCTCGTAACAGTTATCCGCCTCAGAGAAATTTATACCTAGGGGGAGGTCTGGGGTCATATTTAGGAAATGCCACGAAGGGCTTAGATTATCAAACTTAAATATTGTACAACTGCATAAACTGTGTCAGCTATTCTGTCCAACCTCAAAGATGATAATAAAATTAACTCAGCATTTTTTATAAGTATTTCCTAGAAAACAGCGTTGAAGCATCAATAGACTTTTGGCATCTTTTTGCCATAACGGCGATGCTTTGGGGTTATATGGAGCGACCAAAATTAATAATTGAGAGGAAATGCATTTGTCTAGATAGACAAAAAACGCTTGCAGCATAATCATGCAGAAATTAATATCACTGTGAAAACTCTCACCTGAGGACAGGGCGACTTCCATAATAATCTGGATTACAGAATTGAGGGGGGAGCATACAACCAACCAACTTCATTAATCCGACAGAATGGTCTTCAGCTGTTTGCATGTGGTAACTTTAAAAGGAATATATTTCTGTGTAAAAACTTTGCTGATAGGCAGCACCACGGACCTGCACAGTCTACTGAGCTGAACAAAGATCTTAGGTCGGGATGGATCAGCAATAGGGACGTATAAAATTTTCGCATGTGTTATGGGAGTATATGCTCGGTACAAAGCCGACATGGTCAAAAGTCTGCTTGATTCTAAATTGCCTAAACTTATTGAGCCCTAGGTATTTGGCCGAATGCATTATACGGGGAAGTCTGGATGCATTACGTTCGGGACGTACCAGCCCTCACGTCAGGAGCTATCATCTCTCTTGGAGACCGAAAAAACCATTGTTCCATATGAGGCCTCAGGTATACACTCCATCTTCCTAATCGGCCCTAGTGGCTTTGTCAACTCTATCGTTGAAACTTTGCCGCTATCCCCGGAAAAGGAAGGGGACAGGCTATCTGGCTGAGATACCCCATTGTTTATAGGAGCACTTCTCATCCGTTTTTAGTGAGGGACTATCATCTTTATACCCTCTTTTATCTTCAGGCCTAATTTCCTGGGTTGCCGTGAAAATTGATTTATTGACTTGATCCTTTAAGGACTGCGCCCGAAGATGCAGAGTCAATCTTGATAATGAACCAGTGAGTCGCCTGATTTTGTAGTCACCTCACTCGCGCCCGGCTTTCAGTGACCATACTTCCAATCTTTAATTGAAGAAGCGGTCATTTACGATGGTTGCATCAGTCTGCACGTCCATATATTTCCACAGATGAAGATCGGCTTTTGAGTTGGTGTGACCGAAGCCTAGGATCAGAAAGAAACAAGCACATGCATGGACATAGTCTAAGTTTGTTCACGTAGATCAAAAGTACTGATAAGGTAAATCACCCGCTAGAATGTTGATTATTGAAATTTTGGTCATTCTGAATACAGGCCTTGAAGAGAAAGAGGGGCTCTTAGTGAGCCGGTTTCGTTTTTTATGCTCATGTTCGCCAAAAATGTCCTGCTTTTGGAGTGGAGTTGATCAAGATTGTTACTGTCGTCGGTTCATTCGGATTGGCCTCCAACAAGCCTTTCTTTCTGGTCGCGCAATGGAATCGCCAGCAGTCACCGCGAAGCCCTATGGATGCACTGCTTACAGTAATATGAACAGATTAATCTTAAGCTTCATTTTGGACTAAGTATGATTGCAATGAACAAATATCAGCACTTCAATAGGTTATTCTTTACACACACAGGACCGTCCAACAAAGCTGCACATAAACTAACGTTGAATGGGGCATCAGACTTGCAGTGCAGGCTTGGCTGTCATAATTGCAGTTGCCTGAATACCTGAATGAATATGAACGATCAAAGCTGGATTACTGGGCATGCGAAAAGAAAATCAAGGAGTTGAGTTTGTACCCGGAGTATGAAGAATATATATATGGAAGTGGAGCTCTGTATATGTGTCTAGTAAATGTGGCATACATATATTTCAAAATCTCTAAGCTTTTTGGCTAGAATAGTATATTGCCCTACCTGATAACCTGTGGGGGCACTGAGGGGAACCATGTAACCATTTAGGTTTAAGCAATGCACCCAGTCTTTTTTCTGCTAATTCAACAATGCTGCTTTCAGCTAAGTCCATGCGGTTCCATTTGTCGTCGAAGTATTCCGCTACCCACTTTCAAAACGCGGACGTTAATGGGTTTCATCCTGGAAGAAATGCTACAGCTGATTTGGTTAAAAAGAATTTCCAGATGCCCAAAGAGCACGAGGGTTTTTTTGGGAACGCTACTCGGATCTCCTGACCCATAAATGTGACCCATAATATAAACGGCAACATGATGGGATCATCGGGGAGGGCGATCCTTTAGTTTGTTGTTATTGTCGTTTGACTTACCTGACGCCTGGATTAAAGCCCTGCCGTTGGTTAAACTGAAATTGGAAGGGCTAGCATTCTTTGGGCTAATGCTATTCATATTAGTTTGATTTTAGCTGCCAGTGAAATATAGGGAACCCCAATGCAGCCTAGAAGAAACCTAGGATCTACATTCTCAATTAGTTCTAACAGACTCTGTTGAAAGACGAACCACAGCTTACTAGCTTTGTTAGCTAGAGTAATTTCTTCGGGGAATAATTAGATGGCTGTACGGAACCAGGTTTTGTTCAAGCAGCTAACTCTTTTGGAACGGTGTTTTTCTGGTCTCTGCCCAACGGCTATTCAAGCATGGGCATTTTTGGAGCTTAAAAATACTATCTTGCATAGCTTTCAGGGCTGCAGACGTGTGCAGGCCATCGAAATGTAGCCTTATTGCGATGAAAACTCTGAGAGTACGGAGCAGTTTAAGGTAATCTAGTGGAACTTTAGCATGCTGGACTCTGGCGAATTTCTTTACTTCTCGTTAATCGAATGGTAATCTTTTAGCCTACTAAGGAGCTATTACGATGGGCGCCAATATTGTCTCAAATATTGCTTACTACTGGGATAGGCCGGATGGTTTCTTTTGTACCTTGGTCGTTTCGTAACACTTCATTTGGGGTCAGCTGTGCTAAAGTCTTTATTATTATAGACGAACGTCTGAGAGTCGGCTTACATCACCTCATGTTTTGGTTGTTTAGGCCACTTCCTGTACTGGATGTGGACTGAACTGTGGACGTTGCAGCAATAGCTCAATGCATCCGTTGTTTTCAGTATATGTTTGTTTTTGTTACCAATCGGTGTAAAGCTTCTAGATGAGACGAAATATGCCTTCCACTGAAATCTGATATCATTTAGGTCACTTTTGAAAAGAAAGACCAATTTTTTGATTGTAAAGAGAAGTTTGCTGTAAGGCATCAACAAACACTATAAAGCATAAAGAACGACTAATAAAGTAAACTAGTTATTGAGGTTTTTGGATCAAACCAGGGAGTCATACTTCCACAGCCAAAAAATTCTCCATTTAACTTTTGAATCTGGCTCCCTTAACAGAAAGTCCCTAGAATTTAGGCTGTTTAAAAAACTAATCACGATAAATGATTAAGAAAAATATTTAGGAGAAAAGTGAAGTTATTCGATTTATTCGGTTGAGAATTAGTTTTACCTGGTGTGACAGTTAGGGGTCCGGACAATGTATATTGGGATGCGGGTTGGTAATTTCCTTAACCGGTTCGGTGATAATGCCGACATGCTTAGGTGTACATTTTTCCAGGGCTATTTGTTTGTAAATGAACCCAATGTACCACCCATGCATGCACATACAGGCGTAAGCGCGTAATATCAAACATTCTCACTTCCAGATACGGCCGGCTAAT
This sequence comes from Fasciolopsis buskii, assembly GCA_008360955.1. Taxonomy (NCBI): domain Eukaryota; kingdom Metazoa; phylum Platyhelminthes; class Trematoda; order Plagiorchiida; family Fasciolidae; genus Fasciolopsis; species Fasciolopsis buskii. The sequence goes on from LUCM01011081.1 coordinate 73,038, forward strand.
ACTATGTAAATGTGCCAATCACCCAAATTAGTCACGAAGTCCATGTGCATGAATGAGCGTACCTGGTGCTGATCGAACAAATTTCAACACACCACGTTTGTTTCCAGCAATTTATGAAAACTGGTTGCCGTCCACACACGCACGTACATTGACACCTTTAAAGCTAGTTGACATTTCTCGCCGGTGTTATATAAAATCCTATTGATCCGTTCCAATACACGTTCTGATAAAGATCGGCGGTTCAGCGAACCTTTTGACATCCATTGTACGTTTACAGCTACCCCAGAAGTTCACTGTAAAACAGAAGTAACACAAAAGGTTCTAACAGTCTTTTGTCGCTCATCAAAATTGCTTTAACTTATAGCCAAACAAGGTAGAGTGTGCTAACTTTGAAACGATTGTCGACTTTCAACAATTTTGATGAGACATAAATTATTTAAGCCAGGAATACATTTTATTTACTAGAGCATTGATAGCAGTTCACGCGAACTTAAGTTTGTGGTAGAGTGAACAATGCTACTTCAAGTGCACCATATAATTTGATAAAATTTCGGCATTTCTTAAGAATGAGCATTTGTTGTGGACTATTTAAACCAATTATTACGTCTTTTGGACCAGCGGAACTCAGATTTCGTTCGTTTGTTTAGATCTAGTATTCGGGACAACTGAGTATCTGCAACGAATCTATCAGACGATAATGCATAATATCGAGGAATGTCTGTTCGTCAATGCTAGTGGTTTTCTTGAGAGCCAGCCATTATATGCGTACGGGTTGAAGTCCCTCACAGAATTACTGAACGCATTCAGTAGTACCCGAAATATAAGCAATTTCTTTTGAGCTTCCGGATATCTCGCTCAGACAATTTCTCGGATCTTTCTATCTTACTAGTTCCTATCTTGAACTGATTATTTTATTTCAGTCCGATAAAATGAAAACTAGTGGGTTTTTGGTTTATCCTTTGTTTGTAGTTCAAAAGTGAAAAACAATCTCAGAATTTTTTTAGCGCCTTGGGAAGTTCGTAACTAAACAAGTAAATCTGAGCACAAATAATTCGAACTGTCAAACGTATTTGTGCGAATGAGGGCGGGGGTAATTTTTCACAGTCAACACGGTACAATTTACACTTGATCTTTGAGGATAGCAACGGTGCCGGCTTAGTGGCTTGCGATTGATTGCTGCTGCATACAAACAGTGTTTATTGCTGTCTAGTTGATAAGAAAATTAAGGGAATTCGGAAATGCAGAGAAACATGCATTAACTTGACGTTCTGGGACTGCAAACGTGAGACCCCATCATGCTGCTGCCAGACGGCAGTTTTTTATTAGTTGACAATATGCAAAGTGAACGTGTATAAAAGTAATATGCAAAAGTAATCTTTTCTAATTGATATTCAATTCTGAAATGATTTATTTCGGTAACACCGCAGCCCAAAACGAGATGGACAGTGGCTGGAGTTTTGACCTAAGTTTGATGGCACTGAAGTGGTATAAGTCGTAAAGCTGAATATGAACCGCATAAATTTCATGCGGTTTGAGGCACGTTTTCAAGAATCAACCACAAGAATGTGACGACAATTTTGGCGGTTTATGAGCCCAGAAATCGATATTCGAATCACGGTACTGGTGCTTTTTTAAACCGATTGTGATCAAAAGCAAACTAATCTACTTAATAACCGGACTTCGAAATTGGTCTGAAAATTCCTAAAGAGTTGGATTATAGAACATGGAGTGGTGAACGAGTGAGGTCCCAACGATTCGCATTTCGTCCAGTGCAACAAAACAAATCTGTAGTAAAAATGATGGGTGCTATGGATTAAAAAGCTTATGTCCATTGTTGCATAGATTTGCTAAGAGGCCGGATGTGGATAGGCTACCGCGTAACTATTTACCCATTTTATGCCAATTACTGGATAGTGAATGAATCAGAGGTGGCTGACTGTGTACACGAATCGCCCTTGAAATCACAGGGCAATTGTCGAGACAAGTAGTAACCGCCTTCATCAAATTCGGAATGCAATATTGAAAAAATTTACCTTTACTGACTTTTCCAGTAGTAAAATTGGATTTGGCCTAGTGCGGACTGAAATAATAGAAGCCTCGTTGGTTATTTAACGGAGGAAACAATTTTTACCGCGAGTGTAAATGTGCGGTTATCTTCAAGTTTGTTTAACCTGCAGGATCCGCGGCAGAGAAAATAGTGGAATTACAACTGTCATTTTGGCAGTTTTTCCCTTTTTAAAAAATCCGTGCGCACTTCCTCAGTTCTTGCAAAAATATCGTGAATTTCGGTCAGAAAGTTGTCGGGTAATTTTTGACCCATGTAAAATCTTCGGGTTACCTTCGGATGATGACTCTACATTCGGTTGCCATATAAGAACGGGGTGTCCTTAATCTCGTTGCCCTCTAGTTTTCTTTTGTAACTTCGATTTCGCGCGGTCAGTTTGTTGAACAACTCGAGCAGTCCTTTTATCAAATTACCATGCTGTTTTGTCGAACAGTAGTCTCCTGTTTATGTTTACCTAACAAAAATTCCTTATTCCAATTATTACCAAAACAAATAGATGATGCACTAAGCAGACACAATTATTTAAAGAGGCTCAGCTCTGGTCGCACAAGAAAGTGTACCGGACGGTGAACACGAAAATAATAATTACTTTTTCCAATATTTGTCATCCTTGGATGCCGCCTCTGATCTACCGGCTTAGCATTCAGGATGGGAATCATTATCTAATCACCTATCAATTCACAATTCCGTGACACTTACCAATCATGGTCTCCAACATTACAGCCTGCATTGTTTACTCTACAGTGATTGGTTCTCATCGCATCCGCCGCGCTTGATTCACAGAATGGTTAGTTCCAACCCGTAGTGTTCATCAGAGTTTTCTCCAACGTGCTTTGTGCTCAGACAAGAAGGTTACGCTATTCAATTCTTGTTTACATTCTGACCATGTAGTGTACTGTCTACCCAGTCTGGCCTGCATTTCGGCAAACTATAATTGGGAGTCCGAATACAAAGTATCTTAATCACTTGAACAAACCAGCAGTGGGTTCGAAGAAAAGTCGTTAGAGCACATGATCAGCGAAATAAGTTCAACTAGGACATTTGCTTTTCAAAATTTGTGCTGTAGATTTCCGCAGCAAAAACGTAGTTAAAACTGTGTCTATACCAGTCGATTTTATGGGATATCAGTGCACGCTAAGGGTTGAATGTACAACGGGCTGTGAATCCGCTGTCGCGTGACTGGTTCTGATCTTTGGGCTGGTAAAGACTACAAAAGCTCAGATGCTGAACTACACAGATGTTTTAATTACTTCTCGGTGTGACACGTGATGGTGGAGCTACTTGATATCAAAGTTCGTATAAGAGCCTAGAACTTTCAGAAGTCATCAAGTGCAATTTAATACTTGAACTAGTTTAATTACAATTATCAACACCAAGAATTTCAGTTCCTTCATCTTTGCATTTAAAGATAAGAAAATAAAGTCATCATTTCTCGGTGTTTGTTTGCTCACCTCTGTGCAAAGTCTAAATGTTTCATCATTTTATTGAAACATTAGGTAGAAGGCTAGTTTCGACGCTTCACACTATTCTCAGCCTTACTTAATCTGTCAGTAAACTTGTTATTCGTTCTGCTTGAATCCGTTTGAAACCGACTGATTGGTAATCATTCAGTGCCGGAATAACTTGCATGGCGTGACATTTTTGATAAGACACCTTCTTGGAGTTAATGGTGAAGCATTAAATACATGCATTTGCCAAGGTCCAACTTACGGGACAGTGTTTTGGATGCAATGTCTAGTGTTGCATTTGAAGCAACAAAAATATGGCTGGGATTTCCAATGTTGTGGATGCAGTTCGGATGTAGTTTTTGTCAGACGGAATCTTATGACAATGAAAAGTGAATGTGAGCAGATATGCAATAATGCAAAAGGTGCTTGCAGTCTCATAAGTCCCAGGAGAACTAAACAGTTTGCCGGTTCTGACTGTTTTGCATCTGCTCATGTGATGTCTACAATCATCGCAACTGAATGATCTATTTCAGCAAAGCATACTTGCGTATGTCCACTCATTTCTAATTGGTGACTATCGCTGAATCCTTGGATGCACTATTAGCAGTATATGTTTACTTCTCTCTATTTGCCTTATTGACAAAAGTGAACGATAAGAAACTTCCAGCAATCTGTCTGTTATTTGCATCAGACACTTCTCGTTTCGTGGTGCACTACAAAGCGAATGAAACATTAGTCAAACTGCCACGGTCACATTGAGGGAATGAGTTCGCACTACCAAGGATATCGATACTGAGGATTTGTTATTTTATTTGATATTATCACAACTTTTGGAACAATTTACGACGCATGCCTAGGTTTGGTAGCCCATAGTAAAATGTTTTAACCATCGCGTGATTCGAACGCATGCACGGACGCCATCAAAGCAACTGTACCGAGTGCACCGTAACAGGTAGTCCGCGATGTACTTTGGCAATGGAACCAATGTGATCCATATTTGAACGCCTCGTTACTCAATTTCTTGAGTGAACGGGATACGAAATCTCGGTCGGACTGTGAAACTTGGCTGAAGTTCCACTGCGGTAGACTCATTCAAGTTAATAGCATACGTACTGTGTAGTTCGAAATAATTTCATACACGCTGTTTGTCGGAGAATGTTGTTGTAATAAAAAAATTAATCCGGATTCATACATAATCACTAGTATAAAAGTACTCAGTTATTTGGAATGACAAATGAAATCAATATCTGCTTTCAAAAGGGCGCCTCCTACTGAGGTTCCTATGATTACAGGGATCATGATATCGTTGTGTCAACCCGCATACAGCGGGATGGAAAAGGCTTGTCCTTCTATTTCACGCCTGTGTTCTTATGTGAGTGCAGCAGTTATATCTCTCGAGCCCTAAAAGATCCGTTTGTCTCGTGGTTGATGAGAAAATGACGACTAAACATGTGTCCACTTAATATCCATGAATTTTCACCTTAGCCGGTTACCTTAGGTCAGTGTGTTATTGGTCTACATACAAAGTACTGCTATTAGTTGTGAACTGGTGGTCGATCGTTCGCTGTTTTGTTTCTTCTGCTGAGTTAAAACAAAAAGTACTTTCTATGGTAGGCAAACCATTACGCAGGGACTTTCTTGCACTTTAGTTTACAACCCTTGAGAACAAAACCAAAAACATGGTCTAAGTTACTTAGATTTCCATCTCCAACTAAGTGTGTAGGGTAGATCTTGCCAATAACAAACTTTAAATTACACCTGACACGAACGTCCTCCATTGTACGTATACCGAACTGTGCTCGACTACGAGTAAAACGGCTTGATTTGATTTGACAGAAGATATTAGTGAACGTTTTACGATTTTTGTAAAGTTTGGGGTGGAATTGTGAATGATATGATGTTAATAACAGCGTTGTTGGTAGATGTAATGTGCCAACGTTTCGATAAGTTTTATACTCACATGACTAAGGGAAGATTCATATGCCAACTGATGTTTAGTTGTCTGTGTTTGTGAATGTCGGAATTCCCTACGGATCGGACTTCGGGGCAATATGAAAGGTACTCAGTAACTTTGATATTCACACTTTCTTCTTGATAGATAATACTTTACAGCGCCACTTATCAAAGGCTAAACATCAAATCGGTGAGCAAGACCAAGAAAACTGCATCTACAAAATCAGTTGCAAGAATGCCCAGCAGAATACATTGGACAAACCAGCAGACAACCGATAACACAGATAACAGAACACAGAAGGAAAGAAAAGTGCAGACCTTCGGATAAAGCCGTCTTATCAAAACTTGAGCGCGATTCAGCCGTCGCTCTGCGGGCCATGATACAAGGACACTACATAGATTATGACAACACAAAAGTACTCCAACGTGGATTCAGAAACTGCACTGAAAGTAAATTTGCCGAGGCTCTGGCGATAAGCACCCGTTCCACTTGCATCAGTCGGAACGGCGTGGCAGAGACTTCGGAGATATGGACAGCCCTAACATCTTTGGGCAACAAAAATTCCAAAGGTCACCACTATAGTTGACGCCACCCCCACGGGGACGCGTGACTTGAAGGACAACTATTCGCTCACCCGACCCACAGTTCAAAGTACACATTCACAAACACAGACAACTAAACATCAGTTGGCATGTGAATCTTCCCTTAGTCATGTGATTATAAAACTTGTCTTGAGAAAGATTACCCACGGTAGTCGAAACGTTAACGCATTACATCTACCAACAACGCTGTTATTAACATTGTCATTTATAATTAAAACCAATACATGGCGCATCGATTTTTCGATGCACTCCTTACGTCATTTGGTCCTGATATTTGGGGTGGAATATTAGGAAAACATGGATATTAGTCAGAAGTTTTCCACAAAGGAACGTTTGTTAACAAAAGACAGTAACGTGTGGGAAACAAAATCTTTTCCACAGAAACGCAGGAATTTGGGTAGAATTCACGCTGCACTTAAATAGCTGGTGCAGAAGTTTTTGCCTGAAAGTGGAAACGGTCGTGCCAAGTACATTCCGAAGGCAATGCATCATTCACATTGATGTTACTGGGACCGAAATAACTTTGGAGTACACTGCAAAGCAGAGCCAGCATGTCATCAGATACTAGCCGACGTTAACCGCATAACTATTCATTATTTCTACCAAATCAATAACCCCGGTGGTATTAGGCCAGCATTGCGCTAATGGGTACAATTGTAGGAAGTGGAGTGTTCAGTTCGAGAAGCAATCGTCAGAAATTCTCAGTTTTATTAATTTTAATATCATCCACCGCAAGTTGAAAACTTCTCGTCCAACCCTATTTTTCCAGTATGTGCTGAAACATTTAGCTGGACTAGGAGAAGAACTGTTGGTAAGACAAAAAGTGTTAGCCATTGCTTTTCAAGATAAGTAAATGCTACCATGCCGTTTACTATGTCAAATTAGCAGCCAAAGAACAAACAGTGCCCAAATAGTTAGTTCACAATTCATATACTCAAAGTACTGTTCGTTTGAAGACCGGGCCGCTTCATTTCAGTCACTTAATATAGTTAAAAGGATGATCGCATCTGAGGATCCTTATCCCTGATCCCCCTTGAAAACCTCAGCCGGGGAAGATGATGGGCCTAAACATGTGCCATTGCCAAGGCAATCAGCGCGACCAAAATGAAAACGGTTTTATCCTTCCCGCAAAAAACGACAAACGAAATGTCTACTTATACCAAATTATTCTGTGATTCAGTTGAAGGAGAAAGAAAGCAACAGAGTTAAATAGAGGTTCTTTACGTTCTGCAATCTCAATCAAATAAGGTACTTTGTTTGGGAGTGTTTTTAACCACATTCGCATTGATAGGCTGCGACGTGGGAATTGCTCCCTGAAATTAGTACACCAAGTCAGTTTACACTGTAAGTTACTGGTTAATTTCTGAAACCACTTATTTGGAAAATAAACAGAGGGTTACAGGATGAATATAGAAAATCCGTGAGTAAAGTCTGAAGTAATCATGTATTTTAGGTATGGATAAACTGCAAAAGAACTAAACCTACTTTTTTAAACTAGTGGATCGATTTTGAATAAATTATATCGGATGTCATGACGTATACTAATCAGGAGTTAACAGGATAAGATGTCCCACTTATTGGCATTTATTCTGTTCCGTTGCAATAGTTTTAAGCCGTTCGATGAAGTCCGTTATATGCTCTTTTCAAGCACCTACTCCTAGGCGTCTTATTCGGAAATTTGATGCTATCTGAGGAACGCAATCAATAGCTATCGGCGGTTACTGGAATAGTCGTTAGTATTCAAGTTGGGGAGAGTGACAAATTTATTGTTTCTATTATGGCCGTCTGGAGGTTGATAGCTCGTGGAGATTAAGGTAATTGCCTCACAGTAGCTCGTTTTCTGTTCGACCCTCAGCTTAGGCCTGTTAGATAGGTAAACTTCTGAAAAGTCTTCTTGGAAAAAAAAACAGTCGTACACCAGTTCCATGATTTTCAGTAGCAAATTTGTTGGCAACTTTGTGCGTTGGATTATTTTACTGGAAATGCATTTTGACTCGTCCTGATGAAGGTCTTATAGATAGAAAAGATCAGTCACCTTTGTGGCTCCAAGTAAATTGCGGTTCAATTGTGAGAAACCGAAAGCCATGTGTCATTTTCTTGGTTGGAAAGCACGATGAACGAGGTAATTTTTCCTGCAACTAGTTGAGTTTTGCCGTTCTTCTGATGGCAGTGTTCTTGCAAACTTGTTTGGGGGCCTAGTCGACCGATCGGAGTTTTAGGGGAACAAAATAAGACTCAAACTCATTTTGCGCAATTCAGTGAATGTTTTGAATTTGTGTTTGGTGCTTGATGGTTTCTGTACAAAGATTTACGATGAATTTCGGTCTTTTCGAACTTGGCATGTAGACATTTCTGCCAAGTGGCACCCTAAGTGGAGTACACTTGTTTAGGTTTCTGGTGTACCAGTCACTGTAATTGTCGTTCAAATCACTCAGATTCTGAACGGTCAATTAAAAATTCTTTTATTACCGTTATTAAGTGTTAGTTGCTTTGGGTCATTCTAGCTATTCTGGGTTTGCCAATCTTGTTATTTCTCCAGTACAAGATGCTGTTTAAATATGCTTCAGCCGGAATTACTCAAGTCTTTCTTTCTACGAGTAATTAATTAGAACTTCTTTTTGTCCTGTAGATGAGGTCAGACTGGCGAGTCTGAGACATTCCTCAACTATTTTAATGCCTCGGCTTGTCCAGCTCTGTGGATAATAGCTAATTCCATGGACGACCTTCCAGCATTACTCAAAGATTGTTGCTGTTTACTTAAGCTTATTCAGTCACACTCAAACACCCATTTAGTCACCTATTCAAGCAACCACTAATCCAACCAATTTATTACTCAGTTAGTCAGTCAATCCAATAGTGAAACAAGTGTTCAGTTAGGTAAATACCCACTAACTGGTTCGCCTAGGCACGGAGTATTCACTTATGACTTTTACGTTAATATTGAGTCGCCGTTCTGTTGTATTGCTCATCTTCAGAGGACTACCGTGTCATTTTCTCAAGCGAATGTGTTCCGTCACGCAATCCGGTTCCGAGTTTGCACGTTACTGCTTGTTAAACTAGAATTGTAGCGTTTACGCACGACATCAAACTGGAACTGTTCACTTACAGATACTGAACTCAGGGCTGATCACGTGAACGTCCCGTGATTTTTTGTGCTCCATATAATCGCCGTTGGGTATCTCCAGGGGCTCCCTCTCAGCCAACTAATCGAATATGTTCTCAGGTGTTGATTGTGGCTGTTATTTAGTGGGTGTTTAGAAAAGTGAAACATTTTTTTTATTTCTTCTGAAGTAGTCCCATTCTACAAGTTACGGAAGCTACTGCCATCAGTACCGACACTGGTAGCGTGAGCAGCATGGGAGATAAGTCGACAAAATCAAATTTGAGCACTTGACCTAATTTTGCCTGCCGCCCAAACCAGTGAACTGGATTATTTCATCACGTCACGCCAGTCTACGCGACTGGATTCACTCACCCACGCCACAGCACACCATCGATTTTGGACAGGCTGATTGCGCTTTCACACGAGCCCGTGTGTGTTTGTAGAGTTTATGGCACGGATGAAAGAGAAAATGCGAATCCACCTGCCTGTGCGAGAAATAGTCAAGGACTGCCACGGATGATCGCACATGCAACGCACGGTGGCGTTTTGGAACCGGAGCACCATCCCATAAAAAATCCCGATAGAGGTTGGTTGTTCGAGCACCTTTCGGAAGAGTAAAACATTGAGAATTCTTTCAACCTGTAAAGCTATCAAAGTTTGTGAACTAGTCACGACCAGGGTATGAACTGACGAAACGAAAACTTGAACTAAGTTGAAGCAATCCTTCTAATGCCACTGATTTACACATCCCCTACCAAGCAGAAATAAGCTTTAGTTTGACACTGGCTCTGTCAGATTTACTCTGCATTTCACAATGTGAAAGTGTTTTTTAAAAGCCCACTTCATCATTACCCTCCTGATGTTGCTGGTGTAATGTAAGTTGCCGATTTCTGGTCCTCTTAGGGGCTGTGTAAAGTCGAGTCAGAAAATGTGGACTGCCCCATCGATTGACTGTTTGCTTAATTCAGTATACCTCTCATTAAGTTGAAGTTAGCCAATTTTAACTTTTTGTAACCACATCCTGTTAGTTCCCCGATCTTCACCTATTCCATACAATGCAAAAGGCTTGGTGTAATCGAGTCTCAAACGCAATACGGGTTACTTCTAAAAAAATAGAACGACGACAACAACAACGACAGTAATATTGTTCAGAATGACAGGAACGAAGATTTGCGTTTCGTTTGTACAGTTTCAGGATGAATTTGAGAAACCAACAAAAGAACCTGGGGAATTATCAAACCGATTTGGAAGCTGACAGTTTGTGTACTCGTTGCAAATCTTCATCCGCCATGCACTTGTCAACGCTACGAGCCAAAGTCGAACCGATGACCTCGCGTTTGCCGGGCAGATGCTCTACCTCTGAGCTAACGTGTACAAGGACACTGAACCCAGATTACATAAGTGAAAATCCGGTATTGAGCAAACCACTGTTCTAATGACAAAGAAATTAAACTTGTTTAAATCACTGGACGAACCCCGCCGGACATTTTCTGTGTGTCACTTGAATAGTGGTGTGCACAACATTGGATGTTCACCTAGGTAATTTTCGTTCAAGAGTCGAGTCCGCGGTTGTCCAGAGGTAGAGAATCTCCCCTTTTTATTCCGGCCCGCGGCGTCGACTTTTGGACGCATCATACCAAATGGATTTCCCATTCTATTTGTTATCTGGCTGCTTGTGCCACCTCAAAACAACAGAAGAACTTGAGTTCTACATTGTTTTTTAATGCGCATCCAGACATGATTGAGCTAGAATTATTTCTGAGGTGTAGTTTATAGTACATCGCTAGAAACTATTAGCTTTGCGAACAACTCAGTTAAATGGCGACATTCGCGGTGTACGGTGGCAAAGCAGAATCGATTTTCTTCGCGGATATTACATCATCATCATTGTTTCGAAATTATTTTTCGACTATCATTTTTAAGTCGTCCACCATTGTCATACGAATGTTCAAAATGCGTTATACAACATATGACGGATCACCACTACGTGTTGCCGTTCCCCGCCACTTTCGTTGTCAATTATATGCCCAGATGAGCAAGTTTCTTTTCAACCTCAAAGCGGTTCACAGCTGAGTGTTAGCTCTATCGTTGTACAGCGATTTCTTTCTCAGTCCAATTCAACAAACTTACTGCTTTCGCTCGTGATATTTTATGCGTCAATAACAAAAGAGTATGAATTACTATGTGGATGCAGTGTTTCAAGTTAGCGTATTCACTGAATCACGTTCGCCTAACAGAACATGTGCAAGAGACTTGTTGTCACTATTTCTTAGTTTAAAGTCATTTCTGCTTATAATTACACGTTCTAATTGCGGTTGATCATAACAAGAAACAAGTCATCAGCTTGTATCATAAATTTTTCACACGCGAGAGCAACAAAAAATCGCGAGTTGAGTACTTGGTGTTGCACCTGTACTCTACACTGGGGCAGACAGACATCTTTGAACAAGATTTGTGACCCGCCTGAAATGCAAGAAGACAGATGAATGTAGTGCAACTAGCAACCAGCATCATCACTTGCTGAGTCGAACCAAAATGGAGGACTATAACCAGCACGCTGCAAACTGATATTTTACGCTGGTTTGACTTAGTCACGGGAGACCTAAAATTTGCAAGCAAATTCAGCGTTTTTATTCAAATAACCTTAGGTTCTATTTGACTTGTCCAGACCCAGAAGTTAGTGATTTCCATTCAAAAATGCCTCCTGCCAACAATGGAAGTAAACATTATTCTAGAAGCAACAATAGACAGTTCAAAATTGATCCAGCGACTCGTTAGTCCTTTGCAATGCAATTCACCTTATTTTTAAATGGCTTTTTGGAGATAAAGCTTCGAAAAAGACGGGAAGCTGAGCGTATCGGCGACTTCCGTTTCAACGGATAAGCCACAAGTTTCGCTTCGTCTCAATACCTTCTCGGTAAACGGTAACCAACTGTCTTGCATACGCGGTCATTTCAGCGAATGAGAATCGAAGAATCTCTGTCTGTTATAGGCACCCGCACCCTGTGAATTCATTCGCGATACCTGCAGAATACGCTTATCCAGAAGCAAGCTGGCGTATTGCTTCAAGAAGTCAAGTTTACTGGGCAGTTTTTCTTGGTTTTGCTTCGATGAATCCAATTACCCCGTAAACAGATATTTAGACAATAAGATGTCTCTTTGGATCAACTCCCACAGAACTGATATGCCATTAGGAGATAAAAGACAGCCTATGAATAAGCTATATAATTAAAGGAATTATAAAGATTAATGGAAAATGTCACTAATAACATTGTTAGTATCATATTAGACAGGAACATCTTCATAATCATCCGAGATATTACTGTCACAAATACTATCAAAGTAAGTCCGAACTTTACGTTAACTTTTATTCAAATGGGGAAAACAATGAGCATTGAAATATCAGGTTTCTATAAATCCCTAGGGCAGCGTTTAGGTCACGGAAGATCAAAGGGTCTTTGGTGATTTTAAATCGTGTCATTCAGCTGTAGGTACATAACTGGATCACTAATGGCGAGCGGCACACAGACGAAGGAAGTTTTGTAAAAATCAGGAGAAAGTCTACTTCGAATAATTTGTGTCCACTATTTGTTCTCAATAAAACACAAGCAAACGAGCTGCTTCTTTTTGATTGGACCCTGGAATAACGTGGTGAAAGTAGAATATCAACAATCTTATGTCCCGCCTGATCTGAGCTTCGGTGAACGATTTGCCACTGGCAGATTGATTCCAGCGGTTTTCGGTTCTCCTCATTCATTGTAATCAAGCAAAAAATCGAATGTTCAGACTGATTTGATATAATAAACTTTATCCACTGCAATGAATTGCCGACCATCAGAAAACTTCCGCTCGGTTCTTCCTTTCCAAGTTACGCGTTTATTTTCTGATTTGTTTATTTATTTACTTATTATCTACTCATTTATTCGCACTTTCACTCAGTCGTCAAGTAATTAAATCAAGTCTAACTTTATTCTATGGATACAATCAAACGGTTACGCTGCCTATATTTCTTTACAAATTTGCTCAATTCGGGAGTCCCGTGCAGTCTCAAGAATGCACGAAGTAAAATTGTGAAAATTTCAGTAAAAAACTAGAATAGATAAACATTTTAAGTTAAATTTTATACAATCACTTCACGCATCGCTTGGAATAAGAATATGCAAAAACCTAGAAACAGTTGTTTTTTATGACAACGCGAGACCCAGCTTACGTTAATTTTGTGTGAAACGTGTAGCACGCAGATTTCTCGGACCAAATACATGAACCTAGCTCCTTAAAGTTTGACACACCTGTCCAGCAGATGTTTATTTGGTCGTTTGCCCATCGCTTTGTTTAATCAATCTTTATCAGTCCTGACGTCAGTTACGCCTTTCATTTTCATGTTGCTGTCGCCTTAGCTACCCAATTAGTTTTCACTCTTCCACTCATCCAGGTCATAAATATAGGGAGACTTCCAGTTTTTCACGGTGCCTCGACAAACATGTCAGATTTTCCCTCTGGACTGGTTTCGGGAACACACACAAATCTGTTTACCAGCTGGCAGCATAGAGCAACACTTTTGCACAAAGTTGCCACCTAGACGAGTTGTGCTGGATCGGAAACCGAATGTGCGACCTCAGCGGGAGTTGCGCAGCTGCAGGCTGACAGAGATCGTAACGATGATTGGAATCTGTGCACGTTTGCACGCAGGTGTTTAAGTAAATGTGCGCAGTTAACACCTATGTTCTGAGGTCGTTGTGATATTTAGAAAGACGAGAGCGAAAGCCGTTTGCAGACCTACAATCGAGAGTCATTTGATTATTCCCTCATTAACTTAGGCGATGTAAACCAAGTTTCCAGGATAATCATTCAGCCAATCACTGGGTTAGTCCAGATTTGGAGGAGCGTCCAGCAGAGTATAGCTCAATCGTATTTTTCTGTTTGTACATAGGGGAACTCAGGGCGGAGACGTCAAATTAGTTGTTCGTTCGACGAAGTGTAGTTAAGTAGTCATGGGCATGGGGAGAGAGATGTGAACCGAAAAACAAGTCCTGGAATAAACGATCGTAACAAAAGATTCATTTGAATTATTTTCGAAAGATGCACTGTTCAAACCCTTGCCTTGGGGACAAGACCCATGTTTCTGTGACAGTACACGAGGTCAACAAATTTTGTCCCGCATTTAGTGAAGTATTGTATCGCATACAGATCAGTTTTGTTTTCGCAAGCAACTAAATAACTCCGCTTTATCGACTTATAACCAAAATACAAACAATCAAAGCTGTGCATCCTAAGTATTTAAATCTATGAAATCTTATCGGATTATTGGGTATGCTTTACGACCAATCTAGAAAATGCCGTTTCCTATTGAATGCCATGGAATGTTATCAGAAGATTAATGGACAGTGTAAAACCACGGAATTATGTTAAAGTTCTGGCATATAGCTAACTAAGAAACATAACCAAATTGCTTATGCGACAGACACAACGAGGGTTGAACTTCGTTCTAGAAAGTTTGGATTAAAAGTCAACTTCCTGTTCGCGCAGCTTTATTTTGCACCTTTGTTTATTAATTTTCTCATTCTGGCACTGGATACAACTTTATTTTTGTCTGATTACAGGCTGGGATTCATGAAATTCTATCACACGCGATAGCGTAATTCTATGAATAGCTAGGGTTTCAGTTGCCAGTGGAGACTGCATCGCATATCGCCTTGTAAGATTGGCATACAAATAGGTACAGTATATCAGCTTTTTGACTCAGAAAATAGTTACAATTGCATGGTTCATTTGAGATATCTAATAGTACTGAGCAAAACACTAACTTTCTTCGGTGAATAATAGTTTCGCAATAGATGTAGTCTGGAATATAGGGCCGAATTGAGACTAAAGTTTCTTGTTCCGATAGGAGGTCTTAGGAGAGGTGTTCAGACAAGTGAGGAGTAGCGTTTTGGCCACATCTAAATTAGCCGGGATTCAATTAGATGGGCCCAATTTGTGCACCCTGAGTAAATTCAACTCTAATCGTGGAGATCCAACAAAAAATAAGAATTGTCGTTTGTCTTCGGTAGATTGACTTACGCACAGGGTTTGCGTAAATGACTGCGTCAGTTTGCTAAACTGCCACGAAACTACACTGTGATTTGACGCCTTTGTCAGAAGTGACTCACACCGCGCACTGTTTAACTGTTGCAACAAATCATTTTTCGTGGCTTCTCCTCCGAGATCAAAACTAACTGTTGGACCAGCGAAATTATGAGTGATTTTTGTGAAATTGTGAGAAATGGATCTCTTGTAATTAATCAGTCCACAAAGTACTGTGCCAAAACGTGTCAGTTTTGTTCTGTACATCGTACTTATGAACTTTTGAGGCTAACATTTTCACTTGCCAAGTACATCTCATGTTTCAGCTAAACACAAATTAAGTGGGTCGAACGCGAATAAATGCCTGTTGAATCTCGTGCTTTTTTGCCCATACTTTTGACCGTCTAACCAACACAGTTGTACCCCACGAGATCACTAGCTGTCGTGAATGCCTTCGATTTTTGGCATGTCAGCACGTGCCTGTTTGATAGTAGATTTTCACTCCAAAATCGGTTTTCCACGTCGTTTCTTTCCCGGTGACATGTGATACATTTTGTCCAATCTCATTTAAGCGATGTTTGTACAAGTCATTTTCACCTTCCAGTACGATTCTACTCCTAATTGGCGCTGTTCTGTGTCCCGTGGACTAGTTGCTTGTGATATGATTCTAACATGGATAACAGATCTGGCGCCAATGCCGATAATGAAAGTACGTCGTCAACCGGTGAATTACTTAATAAAAAGATTGCAAAAATTAAAACAATTCTCCAAATCTGTTTGAAAAACATAGGCAGATCAATAGGATGAAACGTGTTGGCTTGAAATGTCTGTTTACATTAAATGAGAGCAAAATGAACGGAAATAAATCTGCGCCACAAGCTCTAGTTGTTTCTGAGTGCAGAAATCCGGGTTTGCCAGCGTGGATGTGACAGGTAGTTTTACTGTTTTCTGCTCACGTGGGTCAGTAGCGCCTGTCTGACGTAAAGTTTTTCACGTGTAGAACTCAATTCAGACAAACGGTGGGCGTCAACAGTTGGCTGTAATCTCCAATTTGTCTCTCCCCATATGCTTGTTTTGCCGTTCCCGTGTAGCACTGGGATGATTTTAACCAAAACACTAAGGGATTTTATCCCACTGAAACAACCGGGGCGATGGTTGGCAGTTACTCACGGCTTTTCCTTTCCTTTCTAGTTCACTTATTTAACAGCACTGAAATTCTTGAAGTCCCTTGTGTCTAGCGGGACCAAACCTTTTTGAATCTACTGAACGTTGCCTAGGCAACCGCATTAACCGTACTGATCGATTTTTGCCCACATCAATTTATGATCGATCATGGAAATCAACGGTAACCATAAGACCGTTTGATTGGCGATGTACAGTGAATGCGAACAACCTCCAATACATGCAGCTTGAATCGTCCCAGTAAATGAGTAATCAGACTTCGTAGAACTTGTGCGTTCAGAAGACACCTTGGTGAATTTCATGTTTCTCGTGTGTCTCTAATTTCCTCACCACCTTAGTTTTGTAAATGACCATTAAGAACCGGTAATGTAATTCCTGGACTAAGTGGAGGAGGATACTTGTAAAAGTGAAATGTGTCACATTTGACACCAATCTAACTGACGGCGGTGTAGCAATATCCACTGCATGTTTCGCAGGTATCGGGGTCCATATATCTAGATGACAGCCGATCTATATTGGGTAAGTTTCTGGTCTTCTCGTTGCTAATACCTTACGATATGCGATGTTGTTAATAGAATATAATGGAGAAACCCGAGAAGGCTGGCTGTATCCAGCGGGATTTGAAAGTTTCGTTGTCTTCTGCCTCGAACCCTTAGAGTGCCTTCCTGTATTTCGGTCCTCGTTCAGCAGTTTTCATCGAAATATGGACGTTTTTGGATATTTTGCCCAAGAGTACGAACTAGTTGTATGCAGTAAGACCACAAGCAGGACAACAAGCATAGTGTCATGATTAGCACAGACGAGCTTTGAGCACTGGTACAATGAAGGATTGTTAGATGGATTACTTATCTAACTTTATGATGCTATGTGCGTCTTGTGACAAGAATTGTTAGATAAACACAGTACTCCCAATCTGTCCGAATGCAAGAATACTTATGGTCGACTTCATGTGAATATTAGCAGAAGTAGACAGTTTTACACGTCGCTTGTTAATAGGATGCGCTGTTGGCTGAGAAAAAAGTGCCCACAAAAAGTTAAGTGGATCCAGATGCTGACCAAACATACTCATGAATCCAACTGGTCGGAGCTATCTGATTCACAGCTGGATATTTTTGTGGCTAGTTATATTTCATAATCCAACCGGTGGTTAAAATATGCTCATATAATAATGACTGGCCATCCGATTTACTCACACACACATATATATATATATACAGAGAGAGACAGTATTTTCGGTATTTAGGCCTGGAATTGTAACTCAGTCTGTGGAGCACGTTTTTGTGGGGCATGAAAGGAATCCACAAGTGAGTTCGCATCCGGCCTACGTCCAGCAGCCAATTCATTTCATCTGTTTAGTTTCGGATACAGTGAGCAAACTGTCCGCTGATGCGAACGGATAAGAGACTTTGAGATCTGAGTATTTCTTTGCAGCCTACTAATTATCCGATGTTCTTAAAGAATGCCGGTGAAATCCGTCCTATCCGCAAATATGAGCAGTTGATAACTTCGATCGCATAAATGGATCAGAGTGGTAACCAAAAAAAGCTTTAGATTAAAGATACACATCAAGTAAATTATTCCACTCGTTTGACTATTCAGTTTGGCGCTGACGATTGTGCAATGGATTTAGTTTGGAATACTAAATTGCAAACTTACGCTAGGTCTTTGGAAGTGCTTGGTTCACCTTGGGGTAAGAATAATTAGAATTTCCTACAGTTTAATTGCAAAACATTGCCCTCGCACATCTTTTTAATAACACTATAACAGAGGAACAGAATTAGCCTAATGGCATATGTGCAATTTGAACGGATTTGGTAGTTCCGTAATCAACAGTTTGAACACTCAAAATCCCATAAATTTTCAACGAGGTGACAGAAATGGAGCTTTAGTTTCCACCGGTTATATTGAAACGGAAGAGGACTTGAACCTGCAAGATATACTTTGCACAAACTTTCGACTCCTTGTCTACCGCTGCACATTCTCCAACTTGACGATATCATTCCGTTTAGTGCTAAGGTTGTCGAGATGTGCATGCATCATTTCTTGGATCCAGAAGGAATGGTCCTGGAAGGTCAACAACCAACAGTCATAAGAGCGGCGAACGTATGACAACCTACAAAGAATTAGGACAGTTACCGCCTATTAATTCCATTTTGTGGATTCTGGTTTTGTGCACGGTCTGTCTGAAGCATTAAGACAAAGGACACAGAGGAAACAAAAATTCGGAGCAAATGTGAAAGAAACATCATCATTTTCAAATTGCATGTACCGACCTTTTGATTAAAACTTTTACCCAGGCCGGATCATCCTCGTCAGGAATACCCAATGCGTTAAAAATCTAGCATTTGAACCCTACTGGAACAGGGATGTTGCCTAAGTACAGTTTGATCTAAATACCGTACACCATCGTTGCTCACGGATATGATGCAAAAAGGTGAAAATTCTTCTTCCTGAGCGCATAAAACAGCTGCATACTTGAGCTAATTTGTTTTTTATAGCATAACGGCCCGACCGATAGCGAAAATGGAAATGTTAAATTTACTGAGTTCTTGCGAAAACATGTTATGCAGTCGATCATCAAACTCGACTGTGTATTTAACTTTTGGAAAGTGAGTATTATGTGGAGAAGCCTAGCTGTTTTATGGATACCGTTTACAAATTGGATGCGCATTCAATAAGACAGGCATTCTAATGGCCTGAAAAATTAGCTCCTGGTAGTAGCTGATCGGGGAGACTAGGCAAACGGATGGTATTCGAAGAGGGGAGGAGTGGGGTATTTCGATGTCATCGGATTAAGCAGTGCGAAGATGATGAAACAAGTAGCAATGGAATACGAAAAGCGGAAAAATTGCTAGGGGTCTTCATATCTGCAAGCCTAGTGGGTCTAGCCAAAACTGAGCCGCAGCCCCTGTTTGCTTCTCATGAATACCTTTGGACTTATGAAGTATAGCAATTAGGTCCATCGAATGTAACTTATGCCGGTGAAATTCCGACTTTGTTAATCGACTGATACTAATTAAAAGCAAGCATCAGCTAATAAGATTCATTATCTTTCAGATTACCAGCTATCTACTTCCCAGTGAAAATCCAGACATGGACTATTGTCGCTTCCCATTCTTTCCACACAAACAAGGACATCAAACAATTGGGCATTTGTCACTGTTAAACCAGCCCAGCGATCAGGGTTTTGCAAACTACTGTTATATTACGTGATTTCTGAGTGCAAAGGACATTTTTAATTTGAATTAATCATCCTCTCTTGATGACTTGCTCTCCAGATGCTAGAGCACCAGCCGAAATAAGCAAAATGCAGGTGAGAACCAGTGTTTCATGTTCTACGCAGCATTAAGTGCTTCATATTTTCAAGTGAATCCTTAGGTTTCTTACCAGCCACAAATAGGCCGGAAGGAATATCCTCGCTACGGATATACGCTGCCCTGATCTAAGTTTCCTAAGCATAACAAGTTGCGGTAAAAAAAGTAAAATTGAGTGAAAGTAAATATACACTACACGCGACACAGCCATACAAGCAACAACTTGTGGTCGCGTTTTACGCACTAGTTTGCATCGAATGGCTCGTGCCTCAGTCTGTCCCCCTCAATATTTTGCCAGAAAACCTCGTTTTATGACACCATTCATTAGTCTAAGTGACAATAGCACCGGTGTTTTTAGTACATTTTTCATCAAATAGACCTCTAGGTATTCTATTCATCAATCAACTGAGAAGTTTCGTCTAACTTAGCATGGATGACGGATTAGAGCAAATATCACTACTTGAATAGGGCGAACAGAGAGCACAGATTACAAGAGGCAAGCGTTTCTTTTAATTTTTTTCAATCCTACACGTTACACTAGGACGGAGAGTAACACAATGAAAAACCGACAGATTAGAAAAACTTAAGAGAGTTTGTCATTAGCTGACTGGCTAACGCCATTCTGGAATAACAATATCGGATATCCCTGTTTTGCTTGGTAATGTGACCTACTCAACATACAGATTGAAATTCGCTTTTTCATGCAGTCGTGTTATGTATGCATTCACAGACTGGAGGGATACGATCTTACTTGAGTGTTTAAAATTTTACCTATTTTGTGTAACTTCATTTCATCACGGGCGTTGATCGGACTGTATCCTGACGGTTGCCTGAAAACTAGGCAGTTAAAAATTCGACCAAACAAGACGATAGGATTCTTTAACCGAGCGAGAATACGTTTATGATCGATGCTACTGCAACATGGCTTAGTTCCATAGAGAAAATATCTCGGCGATAAAGCAACAAAGTTAGTAGCTGAAGGAGAACAGCAGAGTCAATGTCTCCGAATACTGTCACGGAAAAGACTGGCTTTCTTATGTCGCAAGGTGGACTGGTCTAGCTTAAAGGAGCACAACCAATCTACTTCACAATTTCACAAGAAATTTCGCAACGACTACATTCCCCATTGTCCTAAAGGAACTCAGAAGCCTGCCGTTGTTGAAATCAGATATACCAAGCCGGTTTACATCCTGCCAAGATCAACGAATCTTCAAGTCATATTAGCGCAACGAAGGATAACAGACTGTGTCTTAGCAAAATCACTTTAAAAAACAAGATAAACATATAAACTTGTAAATATTCCAATTTTTCCAAGTAAAACAATCAATAGTTTTACATTCTTGTGTCCCAAGTTACCTCGGCTAGTACCTCGGACGTAATTTCAGCAGTGCAAGTCATTACTGGATGTGCAATACTAAGAAATGTAACAAATATGAAAATGAAAGGCACTCTCGTGTTACAGTTTGGACGGTTAACTCCTTTCACCGCATTTAAAAATACCTAGGTATGTATATTCTAGTTTTGATCAGAAATAGTCTGGGGACTAAAAGCTTTCGGTCTTGTTCTTTGATTCTGACCTCTCAGTCTCCTTCTATCTCTCTTTCGTTTCCTCCAATTGCTTTCTAGTGGTTCGCAAACCACACGTGAGCTGCTTTCAAAGGGCGTGCCCAAGGCAGAATCAGGCGGTACTTTGTTATCGTGACTTACTACAATCGATAATCGTATTCGATTTTTTGGCAGTATCCGTGATAACCCTTCTAAATTATAGATGTTTCGCCGAGTCAGAACGAGACAATAGTGAGTTAGAATAGGTAATTGGATAATTAAAACAAATTTTAGGAAAACTCAGCTGTTGAACCATGCACGTGATGCCCGGAGGTGTTCCTGTGCAATTTACCATTAAATGGAGTGACTCAATGGACTACTATAATTTAGACCGAAACAAATGTATGCCCCTGATTAGGAATAGTTTTAGTATGACAAATTTAATATTTCAACTGCACGATGTTGGAATCTTATCGCCAGAAAGTATGTTGATGCTTGCCACATTTACCTTTCGACTACCATCGGTCACCAGTCAGTGTCTGCAGTTCTTGATCATCTCTTGACGGCATCGAAGTTAAGCTTTCTTTGGTCTTGCACGAGTTAATCTGGAGTCGACCTCATACTGTGCGTTGTTTGTCCGCGGATAGCCTGTGACCAAGCCGTCGCTGATCTTAAAAGCCGTTAATAACTCGTACATATTTTAGCTATCATTAGTCCACTGACGATTCCCCTCCGAGGAATCACTTGCATGTCACTAAGCCGGTCATGCTTTGCTCAATTTGCATTAGCTTACTTAAAAAACAGTTTACATTGACAAACAATCTTATCTTGCGCTGGTAAAACGTAACTATTTTGATGCGATTGGAGATAATCTTCGCCTGAACATTCCATGGAATTTTTTAAATTCACTCCTACTTACAGATGGAATAAAATTATTTCTGTTGCATCAGATTTCCGAAGAGGCTTCCGTCAATTGAGCGCGCCGTCAGGCAACAATTTGGGGAGTCATACTGCAGGCGTAAATGTGCATTCTAACTGCGTTTCACTGGTCAAAAGAACTGATGGCTTAATCAATGGAACTAGAATCTACGTTAAAACATGGCTTAGCTGTCATGTAACGAGACATTGAAGAATAGTTTGATAGAAGAACAGCGTGCGCGTATTTAACAGTAGAAAGAAAAAAATGCACATTAATATACATACATATATATATATATATATATATATAAATATGCACACTTCTGTGTATAAGTCATGTACCATCCGAACCGTAGCAAAGTGTGAAAATAATGTGGAATAAACAAGGAGATATGAAGAATAGCTGTACAAAAAGTGGTTTTTCCCCTAACCACCTCCACATCATCGATATTTCATCGGCTTGCACGGTATGTCAGTGGGCATGATACTAGTTTGTTGTCCAGACCAGAGTGGAGAAGCGGCTTTGGGGATTTTGGCCGGATCCTTTGACCATCTGGTCCAAACTAGGCGTTAGGACGATTCCAAAATATCATAATCCACTGGGAACCAAGACTGATGCCCTCCGAATGGGGCTAGACATCGTGGACCACCAGGGGGGTCCCACAAAGAAGAGTGAAAATCGGTTTTCCAACCTCGGATTAGTATAACTTCTGACAACATACCTTCTGTTGGAATTTGAAACTGAGATGGCTTAGCTATGTTAACTGTGATAAACAGATAAATGAAAGTGGTCTGGCTGAAATCCCTTGCCTGGAGATATCAACTGCACTATTATGTTGACACATTACGCATCCCCATCAGCTTTTATCCTGTTTGGTTCTGGGCACCTATGTCCCTCACTTGTTAACTGATCTACCTGACAGATCACCTAATATATTAAGAGATTCCCTTGAGTTGCATTAGCGGCTTCCTTACCATGATTTATGTTTTGCTTTGGAACATCAGTTGTTCATGTGTGCTGCTTTTATCAAATTTGAATTCCAATAATCATCTAGTCATACCGGGAAATTTGTTTCTTTGTTCATGATCACAAATTCACAAGCGCAATTTATTTTACAGGTTCGGTGCAGCTAATGGAGTGCTCCGTGTGGATGCTGGTCGGCGCTGTTCGACGGGGGATGGACGTTTCTTTTTTAGATGCAGTCCACCTAATGGACAGCCAGTCGATATGCTTGTTACTCAAATACGCCAACTTGCTTTGGAAGCCAAACAAAGGTTAAAACGAACTCAGTTAGCTTCAAGCAACTTGGAGCTGTCGGACCGGACACAACCCCGTAACAACTTGACTAACTCAACCGATGCGCTTGGAGATAGTGGAACATCGGATGCGGATAAGGAGCACCAATTTGCCGGGACATTACCTCGAGCCCGATCAAAACGTGGAAAGCCCGCGTTGCATCCACCGCTTGATCGACCCATCAAGGCGAACGGATATGGTGAATTGTGTGCACCAAAAGCCACCCCAGAACCGTCAGATGATCCGGAAGCGCCAAAATCCGACACCGGTCAAGAGGAGGGCGAGATTGTTCGTGCCACCCCGGTGAAAGCAGTGAGTTGTGCAAAGACAATAAACTTGAACTAATTTTCTATCTCAGTATGATTTAAATAAGCCGTGTTGATGTCATAAGGGAAAGTGTTCTTAAAATGATCGCAATTTTAGCCTTCTGGCGGAAATGCTTAGTACATTTACCACTATTCTGTCTGTCTTTAAGTTCGTGCTACTAGGTTTACTCGCATTTAACAGAGCCTAATGCAGGTGCTTCATCCTTGAAAATTGAGTTTTTAGGATGGGACGAGAAGCCAGATGTCGTATGAAATGAAAAGCAAATTGGATCTTTCACACCTAAAAGCTAAACATGGCCAGTCTGAATTACCCCGTCAAAAGTGCTCTTTCGATGGGGCACCCTTGTCGGCAAGTTACAGCAGCCATAGTCTTTGAACACCATTCACGACGTAACAGTGTTCACCTAAGTAATATCGTTGAAAGGCTGAGACCGCGAGAGCTCAGTGGCCAGAACATCTGGTGAGAGGAAATATGACGACCATAAGACAGATAGCAAAGTTTGATTCGTGAGTTGCTAAGAGATCTCATATCACCTGATAATCTCTTCATTATTATTCTGAAGTGAAGTTTACCAAACTTCAGAATACCCACGGCAGTAGTTCCTGGATAAACAAAACCGCAGTTTGGCATTATGAATTATTCTCTTGAAAACAGTGGTTAGGTTGAACACGTCTTTTTGCTTTAGGGGTTTCAGTTGGATAGGTCACAGTAGAAACGAAACAAAATAATAAACCCAACTTTCAAGTAATGGATCATGCATGATAAATATATCATTTTCGGCATTCTTGCAGGCAGTTACGAATAAAAGCTAAACTTTTACTGGAATTTCAGTGAAACCAAAGGATAAGAAGGACTTTAATTAACCTAGCTGGATCAAAGCACTTATCAAAACATCGTTGCAGTCCACGACTGCCGATTATTTTGAGTGCAGAGAGAGGAATCATCAAAGGCGAAACAAAAAGTTGCCAATTAAACCATAACTTCCTGGGAGCTGATGGACACAGGAGAAAATGATTATCATTACTGAGCATCCAAGGGTTCGCGATAAGCAAGACAAGAAGGCAGAAACCATTTTATCATTGTGGTTTTGTAATCTAGTCCATCAGGACGATCCGGCTGCGACTTATTTGACCGAGAAAAATGTGATGTAATCATTAATGGAAAGACAAAAAACAAAGGGTAGGCACTTTAACCAACTTAGATTAAAAAGAGGCAAGTAAAGCGCTTCTTCTACGATGTCACGATTCACGACTTTGGTAATCAGTAGACAAGACAGAACCCACTCGGTCACTCCTTCGTCCGAGCAACCGGAGGTGGTGGTCAGTTGCTGTCAAAATAAACTAAGTACTCACTGCAATTTTACTGTAGGAACACGGATTATGTCACTTCTTGGTCGAGAAATCTGATCGACGGGTTTTGAGATGTCAGCCATACGTTATGGACTCTAGGGGGTTCAAGATTCGAAGCATCATCATCTAGCTATTTTTATTCTGAAATGAAGCAAAGTATTTAATCGTTTTCATCCGAACTCTGTGAACCTATCGAATGACAATGACCCTACAGGATCTTCTATTTCCACTATCAAATGAACGTGAATTGGGAGAGAGAAAAGATTCATCGGGAAGCTGAAATCCATCAGATAGAGTACGCTGGAGAAATAAACGAGCTATTCTACTCCTTGTTCATTTTAATGATGACATTGTGCAATCAAAATGTAAAGCCTCACAAAATTAAGGGCAACACTTCGAAATTTGGGCTTGTGCCACATTCGAAAGCCCATCCAATCGAAATGGTCCATGCTTAAAAATGAACGACCAGGTGAGTACGTTCTATGGTTGGTGCAAAGTAGGACGGGAAAGTAATAGACAGGTAGGTAAAAAATAGCACGGTGTACCTCACCAAACCCACTGGTTTTCTTAGGTTTTGCGGCTCCCCAAACGCACCATTCCCAGGTGAGGATCGGTTACAGTCATTGAGATGAGAGTAACTAGGCAGCCAAAGAATACGTAGTGATTGCTTGGGATCAATTAACGTTTCGCCGTTGGGCACGATCAATTGTGTTTAGAAAATAAAGTCAGAAGTTCCCATGCTCCTGAAAACTGAATGACCCATTGCATGTTATCGTTACCATCGGTCTGTTTGAGTTGTCGGTATTATGGTTTGTTTGTGGAATTAATCGCCTCACAGAATCAATTCTCAGCTTAGTATTAAAAACTGAATTACTGTACAGCTGCACCACTCTTGTCAGTGGTCATCGACCACACTCTGATTTTGATTTGGACTCTGAGTGAACGAGAGAGAGAACTTGAATAAAACGAGAGTTTTAACGACGATCAGCAAGCTTGATCGCAGACGTGCAGTTCTTCCCAAATGTTCAGTGGTGGTTGGAAAGCTTTTGGTGCATGGTGATTTGTCTTGATTGAGCAAGGGTTTTCGATTCGTAATAGTTGTCTGTGTTCTCGTCGGTTTAGCTACGTGCGCTTTCTTATTTGGATACCGTACAATGACCACATTTTTACCACGTCATCGAAATCATTGTTGGAAAACTTCGTACCCATCAGTCGGGTATTTTATTAACCCTTTGATCCTTCTTGTAATATATCATTGCAGCTAAATATCTGGTGAAATTTTATACATCTTTGGATTGCTGGCTTTTTAGGCGAGACATGAACGTTCATGAATAATAGTCATCATTCCAAATCAAAGTATTAACGATAAATCTGGTACCATCTAAAATGATCCAAAGTGGATGCTACGTTTAGATACGAGGGTTGATCGGCTATTTCCCCATCGGATTTTATTTACTGGCTCTTTATATGTGTACGCAAGGTTGTCGCTAATTGAACAAATTTCATAAGCTGACTCCCAATCCATTAATCCAGTTATAATTTTCATTGTGAATTATGTGTCGTAAGGTTACGATCCATAATTCACACGAAAACCTTCCTTTTGTTGTCGAGCGAGTAGACTGTTAGTGCAACTGTTTTTCATGCCGTTATCCCAGTTTGTGTATTCATGTCTATTGATCGTCAAGGCATCTCAAATTTTCGATCGATCCAACTGTTGTTTTCACACTTGCACCGAGCGCTGTGTCGCCTGTGCACATAGACATGGACCTACTGATCCGGTGCATTCAATTGTGTGCTCTGTTAACGGAGCACAGACCGATTGAGCGAGTTGTAGACATTGGAGCAAGTTTCAATGTGACGAGCTTTGTTTTTTTGTTTGTTCAGCATTCTGACTGGGTTGCCTAGCCTGTCTGACGCGATTCGACATGTTTAATTGAATTCCGATTTTGGCAAATCCGTGAATGTGGCCAAAAATTCCGTACCTCTTTATGTGCGCTTCTATGTGCATTGGAGTGAGGTAGAATGATGTCGTGCCATTTCTTGTCTTATCTCTCTCTCTCTCTCTCTCTCTCTCTCGGTCCATTATGCCATGGCTTGTTGAATTTGTTTCCGGGGTGGCCATTGTGGTCATCACCTGAGGTTTTGTTTGTTTTGCTTGATCATTTCCTAAATGGTCAACATATACGCGAGTCCTTATCTGGTTCGGTTTGTTCTTTGTGTTTTTGCGGCCACCGTATTAGTCACTCAAATGTGAATGCCGGTACGAGGACATCAGGTGACCTGTGTCGACCCCACTTGAAATTCGCTCCTAATTTTTGGATCTACCAATCTGTAGCTCGGCTACTATACAGTGCACAAAACTCACGGCAACGAACGCTACAATAAAACTTGTTTGCCGGTCGTTTTCGGACAACCGCTGTACCTTGAGATTTGCATGTCACGTGTGCGTATTCACATACCATGGCCTAGAAACCGAAGCAAATAGACTCAAGGACCTGTTGAAAACTGAGTTTATCAAATGATTGTTGATAGAATCAATGAGGTATTACCACTGGCGGGTGCCAATCGAGACTTGGAAGCTCCTCTAGATTTCCTTCGAAATTAGTATGCCTCAACTGAATAGTAAACAAATAAAATGTAGCGTTTCCTCCGAGTAGCACTCTTGAAGTTTCGAAGTGATTGTCAACGCAGGAAACGGTTTACTAACTTGCATTGATACTATTGATTAATTTTACTTACTTGGAAATTGAACAAGGAATGGCTGTAAAGAAAAATATCTGCTAAAACGCCTACAGAATGATCGAAACTTTTTTCATTAATGATGTCTATTGCCAGCATCGAAATATTCTGGAAAACCAATCCAGCAAATCACTCATTTTTCAGTAGTTTATTCACAAACTACCTACTGCTTACAACTGGAATAACATAAAACAAGTCATACGGCTAGACACGATTAGCATCAAGCAAGAGTAGGGGATAATGACGGTCAAGAAATCAGTGTCATGTGATTAGCTAACTCAATGAAAGTTTAAGCCGATGTTTGGAAACAACAACCTCTACTGCGTTCAGTGATAGCACCTTGCTTATGGTGCATTTCCAAACGAGATACAAAATGAAGAAAAATTGATGGTGCTTACCTGCTCAATGATTCTTTAATCATTCAGCTTCGTTGGAGATGCATCTTACGTGGGTCTCGCGTTGCACGACAGCTGTATACCCCGGTCAAAGAGTATCACGCACGTTGACTAGGCCGTGAACAAATCGGACTACTGAGCAGTGCTGCTGTCTTAGAGCACTTTGATGATATTGGATATTTTGTGAATCCGGCCACGACATTCAAGGTTTTCTGTCATGTTCGGCCTGCCTAACGTAAGGGCGTTCGGCTCCGCTCACTGTCGACTAGTGGAGGTAGTAGGCACCGAAACCGTGCGGTTCGGGCGCTTCATTGCCACCCACAGGATGCCAGTTAACTAGTCACGACAATGCAAATTTGACCGTCATAAATTCTACACTTGATTGTTGCTAATCATTTCTAACCACATGATTTGTTTTATATCATTCCCATGTAATCCCTAAACTGCATGGATGAGAATTATTGGGGAATGATTTTCTGTCACGCTGTTGTTCTAAATGTTGTTACCCGCATCTTTCAGATGTTAAAATAGTTTGTAGTAGATACAAAATATTGATTGTTACCAAACTTCTCGCAGTTACCCATCGCTGATCCACCTTTGGACGACGAAGTTGAGTCCACTCGTCGAGTCATGCGCGTTATCACACCTATGACGACAACTGAAGACATGCGATCGTAATAACTCTTCTATGTTACATTCTGCTTCCCAAGGGAGTGGTATCCCTGCCCCTGATTCATCTCCATGTTGAATAACAAAAGCGCTGATTTACTGGTCATAATGATCGCTCACCAGCTCACCTTAAACGTACCTGTCGATGATTATGAAAGATTGTGTCAGTCGCAAGGATAAAATACTGTGTTGATGGCGTTTGGATGGCATGGGAGGTTGAGGATCGCAGGACCTTAGTTTCCTGGTCCAACCATCGCAGGGGCTCTCGCATCCATATGCCATTTGTGACTACCTGTACTTCTTAGCTATTCAATCTAACTGATTATTATCGGTCTTGAAGTTGTTTTCAACTTGACTTGAGTCCCCGAGTTTGGGTCACACTTTAAACCTCTCTTTCTCTTCTAAGAGTATCACGTGACCTCAGACGAAAAGAAGAACATGGAAGCTGTCACACTAGGAAACAATAACATCAAGGTAACTCCCATAGCTTCTGGTCCTCCAAATCTAGATAGCATCACTTGAACGTATAATCGAATTTCCAGACGGAAATCTTCCGAACCAACAGCATGGATTCTATTGATCACAATGCACTCGGAAGAATGGTCATTATTTTGGCAGACAATGTAGTTATAATCTCGACGGTAATCCAGAGACATTTCACTTTGGGTTCCGTTACTACAGCATAACACTATGAAATTCTTCGACACTTTCTGCCTTTATAGTAGACAAATTGATGTTCATGCTTTTGCAATTCGTCATAAGCTAGACTATCAATGGTATAAATTTAATCCACTCGTAACCAAAAGCCAGCCCTATCTCTTCCTTGCTGTACATTTAAATAAATTTCCCCCTCCACATTAGCTTGTGTCAAATTCAAATGAAGACTGTCGGGACTAAATGACGTAAGGAGCGCATCGAAAAATCGATGCGCCGTGTATCGGTTTTAATTGTGAGTGATATAATTTTAATAACACAACGTTTCAACTACAGTGGGTAATCTTTCTCAATGTAAGTTTTACATTCAAATGACTGAGGGAATGTTCACATGCCAACTGATGTTCACTCGTCTGTGTTTGTGAATGTCTGCACTTTGAACTGTGGGTCGGGTGAGAGAATAGTTGTTCTTCACGTCACGCGTCTCCGTGGTGGTGGGGTCAACTAACATGGTGAACGCTCCCTCATTCATTTGGTTGTAAAGCTTGCCTTGAGAAAAACTACCCACGGTGGTCGAAACGTTGGCGCATTACATCTACCAACAAGGCTGTGTTATTAACATTATATCGTTCGCTGTTCTATAACGTTTGAAGTTTGAGAGGCTTGAGGTTCAATGCCATTATTGTTGTTTTGCGGTGGAGGGAATAAGTGAGTAGGATGATCATCACCTTTTGCCGATGATCAACATCATCTGCCTTAGCAACCCTGGACCAAGTGCTGGATTAATTCAGTGCGGTCACATTTTAGGTTACCAACAGCCGTCGAGTTTCTGTTTGCATTACCACAAATCATAAGATTTTGATTTGGCCCGGATTACCGTTTGTTGTACTCCGATCATCTGACAAGTTTGGATATTGAGAATCAGTTTATCGTTCACCCATTTGTATGAGCCAAATGTGGGCTTTTGAAGTCTTTGTTCGGACAAACCGATTTCTTAATTGAATTTTACTAAGACGGTTAGCTATGGTATGTCTCTTCTCTGCAATAGCACAAGAAAACGTACTTTAAAGAACACTGCCCGTTTAATGTTCTAGAAGCACTGATTGGATTCTCATGCCTTGGGTTTAGATACCAAAGCCAATAGGGTCATTACCCGACAGATTTCGGACCGTTTGTTTGCCCCCGAAATCGCTTCTGTGGACAGTAACACATCCGCAATGGAATTGCCCAAAATACATAATGCGAAATCAAATCCTATTTACATTGAAATTCAGTAGTAGGACTGTTTGGTAAAAGGCATTTTACAGGTTTGCTTTGTGCCTTCTGATTTAACGCTGGGTATTCTGACCATGTAGGCTTTGAACCCACGCGTGGATGCATTTCGTCCATTGTCACC
This sequence comes from Fasciolopsis buskii, assembly GCA_008360955.1. Lineage (NCBI taxonomy): Eukaryota > Metazoa > Platyhelminthes > Trematoda > Plagiorchiida > Fasciolidae > Fasciolopsis > Fasciolopsis buskii. Next base: position 104,058 of record LUCM01011081.1, read on the forward strand.
TCGTATGTCCTACCGTTTAGATTTAAGGGGCAGCTCTTAGGGTTTTGGAACTTTTTCCTTAATGGTCACTGGCTTCCGGTTTCTTTATCGTGTAAACGCTAGAATTGGTGTTTGATCGTCAATCCATTTTGTCTCGCTGGCTGGCAAACGGTGGAGAAAAATACATGGGCTCCCTAAACGGAGTTCCTTCTGATTGATCAAATAAAATAGACCGAAGCAAAAATCGATGACTATGTGATCTTCCAAACCATTGACTTCTGGCTTGTCCTTTCCCTTTCCCTTAGTAATTGCTGCCTTGTATCACTCAGGTTTACCGAGACTGTGATATACTGGCACAGTTTCTGTCCGTTAATTAACAAATTCCGACCAACGAATACTTCCGCTAACTTCATTATTTCGGGTTTTATCCTGATTTACGTGAGAAGTACTTTTCACTAGATTTAATGAACCATATAACATCGTACTGTTCGCTTCCAGAAAGAGGAGGAACCCAATCCGTGGATGCATGGAGAGTTGTATGAAGTGATTTTTCCGGCATTGCCTGGAATTTTTCTGACTGTCCCTTCTCTAGTTTTTGCACGAGAAGTGGAGGACTTCACCACAGAAACCGGCGGTTTCTTGTGAAAATTACTCATAACTTCGGGGAAGCAGTGTGAGAACAGTTCGAGATTTTATTCATAGCTTTTGTTCAGCCGGTAGATCCCACCTGTTCTTTAGGAAGTACCTGTCTTAACTCCTTGAATACGGTTGCCCAAATTTTTGGACCTTAGTTACCTCCACTCCTTTACCTACTCTCTGGAGCGGTTTACCGAGATGTGGCTGCTGATTTAGGCCTAGGCTTCGTACAACCCCAAGCAAGAGTTGATGAACTGACGGAGATCAAATACACAGAAGTCTACCGACAATTTGGCCTAAAGGTCGCAGTTTCTGCTCCTATCTGCAACCTTTTGCGCCGCATCCCAATCGAAACCCAAGCCAGAACCTTCCATTTTAGTTATCAAGTAAGTCTCCTTCTGTAGAGGTAAAATCTTATGAAGCACTAGGGATATGATCAGGGAGGCACTAAACTTGAAAAGTTCTTGTGTGATCGGGTTTTTACTGATGATAAATACCAACCTTTAGTGCTAATTTTGTTCTCGTCGTGAGAACGGTAACCTAGCATGGTCTCCAACTGGCTTGGCAAATCCTCAACTGAATAGATCCCCAGTCTATATCACGTCACTAATTAACGCTTTCAATCCTATATACCCAATGATTTGATCCGAAGCGATTTGCTTTGAATTAATCGATATACCCATCTGAAATGTAAGGCATATGTGCTTATATATTAGTATGCATATAATTTTATAAATAGTTATTAGCCTTTTTTGAGTGGTCGTTACCTTTATTAAGCAAATCTGAAGGAATTTTAGCTGGGAACAAAATTTTCGTGCATTTTTTCGCCAATAAATAAGTTATCTAACCAGATAGTGGTCAGAAATATCTGTTTGGGCAAGTCCATTTGTCACCAATGTAGTCCTCTTTTGCTGTGGCTTGTAGGATTACTAGTTCTTATTTGACTGCTGTGGTTTTCAAAGTAAACTAAAATTACGGGCAAGGTGAAATGCACAATCTAACAACTAATTACTGGAAAGCATCAGATCAATCAAATACCATTTTTTGCCCATAAAACCCTTTCGGTTACCAAACTTCCGGCGAAAGCCACTGATATTGGGAGGAAAAACTCCACTGACCGCCCCTGATCTGTGGATCATGATTTGGAGGTTCGCTACTTTCGAATTATATTAAGAAGAAGCAGAAATACTAGTTAGAATAAACAGAACTGTTGAATAAATAACGCAGTTTACTCTGTGAACCGATAGTATTTGCTTTCTCCCAGACGGCACCATTTATCGACACCGGTATTTCGATGACTCATTTCGGCACTGATGCGATGCTTCCACCTTAGGTGCTGCCGTTTCATTCTCATTACAAAAAATATGTCCGTTGGAATTATTCTAGATAGTGTAATTTATGGTTGAAAATGTTCATCTGTTACTGTCTACAAATACGTTTTATTATAATTTCAGAGAAAAAAACGTCGGTTCAGTTTGACAAATTTGCGGTTGTATGAATTCGAACCACTTGCCTTAGCTTGTGCATGCTACTAGTTTTGAGAAAGATATCAGAATTTAGGGTAAAATTGCAACAGTATATGTGATTGAAAGTGAGGTTTTGAATTCGTGAATTCTGAATGATTATTCACTTTGTCAGTCAGTTTTTCGATCAATCTGTCTATCTCACGCTCGTTTCATTTCACCATTCGGGCTGTTTTTATAATTTTTAAGATTTCATTTTAGCGGCTCGATTTTTCTCATCAGAAATGAACCGGCGTTTTCATGGCCGATTGATCCGTTGTACGTGGGCAGTTTTATTCCTTCTACAATTTGTTGCACAAGACAGAAGGCAGTATAACAGACACTCCTGCCCGGGGGGATGTTCATTAGGCGAGAAATCATGGGATTGCTGTGTAGTCCAACTTTTCCGATTCTTCGTACATGGTTGGAGACCGATAGGCCATGCTCACTCGGTGTGTGGTGCGCAAACAGACAAAAAGAACGATCCTAACAGTTGGTCAGTTTTGACTAGTTTTAGTTTACTCCACTTTCTGATTGACTGTATCTCAATTGAATAAAGAAGGAGGAGGTGACGTGAACAGTCACTTGATCCATGTTTCATTTGAGCATTACATCTGTTACCCCGGTCACCCTCAGTATTATTTCAGTATGCACCGCAACTGTTATGTTGACCATTTCAAGCACGAGCACTTGTTGGTGTGATCACCTTGTCACATCTCTTGAGGGACTGAAACAAATGAATCGATAAGGTTGTCTGTTCCGTATCACACTCTGAAAGTGTGCAAAGTTCGTCAACAGAAATAATGGCGTTCCATTCCTCATGACAACTCGCCCGATATTCTTGTATTTGTGATCTTCCGTCAGGCAAGTTTAATTTGATAACCTCATAGGGTTTGTTGAAGAGTGTGAACAAAGGGGAAAAGATGAAAAAGAATCGCTGGACCGAAAAAATTTGTTTGGGTTGGCCAAGAACAACGAATGACGTCGCACTTCTGAAAAAAACAAACTCGATTAGGACTGCGGTTGAAAAGGATTCTTATAGAAAACACTTCACCATGGCCACAAAATCAATGTCAACAATGACGCGTAGTTCAAGTATGATGAATATGACGGCATTAGGGATGACAATAATGACAGCTGAATGACGACAGAGCTGCACATTCCAAGACCTCCGTGGTATTCCATTTTAAAAATGGGAAGTGGTTAAGTGAAATCCGTTGACGGCAGAGCCGAAGCACAAAAATTTTGCATGCCACAGCTGACGAATGGCTGGACGGCAGTAGTTTGGTATTCATGGTTAAAACAAAACATGACGGTACTTGGTCTGCAGCACCACGTTAGTTCCAATGGCAACCCTAAAATTTGGTTTCGCTTGTCATTTTAGTGGTGTCGACAACTAGCGTGAGCACAAGTGGTTAGACGCCCTTAGTCTTCTACTCCAGCCATTCTTTGTTGTGGACTTCTATGAGTGAAAACGTCATCCACACTTACAAATACTGAGGCAGTAGAATAACATGCAGACATGGAGCAAATGACGGTAGTTTTTATTTCCCATTTGATACTCGAAGTGACCTGTATCAGCCCACCTGAATAACTCTTAATATTGTAACCTCTGATACACCTGGCATTTATGCTATATGGCGCAGCCGCCGCTAGTCTATCTATTTTCGGTCTATAGGTCATAGCCATGAGAGGTCACTCAGAATTGTAGTGCATCGGTCATAGGTTACCAAGTCGAAGACAGCACCCTTCCAATGCGACTTCTGAATCCATCAGTTTAGTACGAGACTAAACAGAGTAAAACCAAGGTTCTACTGGCGCAAGACAATGCTTCATAAAAAATCCATGACAAAATATAATCTGGATATGAGAATTGCCCCTCTTCAGCCCCTGTACGTTTATTTCATTTTAAGACTTAAACTAGGCTACCTTCAATATTTTCAACATCCGTTTTGGAAAATATCTGGTTAGTTTCCCTATGTCTTCGCGTTTGCCATCTGGGATATGCTGCAGCGCAACCTTTTAGAGAACCTTCAATATTGGTGTCATCCCTCCAGGAAGTCTTCGATTAGACATTTTTTCTTCTTGTCGAAGTTCTTCTGGGAATGCGACCGTACGTCCGACGGAGAAACGGACGGTCCACACATTTGACAGAAGATATTAGCCCTATAAAACAAATTAAAACTTCCCATGTTTCGGCCTCTCCGAGCTGCAGTGACGTCGTCTGCTCCTTACCCCAGTGGTGATGAATGGACTGGATCTGACGAATTTTATACCACTGTTCAAAACTGACAAAATATTATTAGATATCAGGTGATGACTAAACAATTCAACCAACACCCAACTTGTCACAAAATGGCGTGAATCTAGTTTTTCATGCGTCGAAATTCACTGCTAACAGAGATTAGCTTACCACGTGTCTTTCGCGACTGGTTAGCTTATACGAGATAATTGGTGCGCTTAACCATGCCTGTACATCCTAATTGGGAACATTAAGATGTGACCAGTTGAACGAGATCTTCAGTACATACTCATTAGCTTGTGAGTGAATAATGAATGAGGTTACAAACATAGCGGCATCGTATTTGGTTTCTACCGTGAATGTGATCAGCAACGAAGGCTTTTGAATAGATCAGTTTTGAAGTGACAGAATCGCACTGTCGATTTTAGTTTACATCGAAACAGATCACAAGACGGCATCCGATGACTTAGAACTGGAGTGAATGTTCGTGGATGACAGCGACGGATACCCAGTACCTGTTAAACGGCTGTAACTCGAATATTTGTCCAGATATGATAAATAGTTCCTACGATAACAGCTGCTGTCATCTTTTGAAGATCGTTCCAAACATTACGTGAAAACTCATTAGAAAATGATACTTAGTTATATACGTCCTACTTGTTTCCCTGTTGAATAAAACTGAACATTGTAGTCAATTTTACAATGTTTTTGTCCATGTGAAAACATTGCCGCACTGCAAGTTCAGCAAATCAAATCGCATTAAACTAATTGAATTTTCCTCAACCAGGCTTCAGGATCAGACGTAATTTCGCGCATGAATCGGGACACAAACGTTGCACGAACTTGGTTCCACAAGAAAACAAGTGGAGGGAGAAAGTGTAACGTCCCGCCACAGTAGTGGGCCCATTTTCAAAGTGACTGTTTCTTTTTTATTTTAACCCAACAAGTTGTGTGGTGAGAAACAGCAACTTTCCAAAAATCTTTGAGACAACCATTTAAGACTAAATGGTTCCTCAAGCGTTGCTCGCTAACCAGTAACAACAACAACAACAACAACAACAACAACAACAACACCCTTCTGATCTACCACGCAGTCGATTACTTCGAAGTTCTCCTTCAGTGTGTTATAATTTACACCGGACCGGAACTTTTACTTTGAAATCGAACATTTTCTCTACATATGCGTGTTTGTGCAAATGGTGCAGTTTGTATGGAATTATTGTTTGATTTTTTTCAAATTTTTGTTACTTTCCTCAGTCCTCACGGCCAGGTAAAAATGACAATTCCTGGTTTGACGTATCACTTCATTATTTTCTCCTTGGTCTAATGATTTTTTACTTCCGTCGTAAACGAGGAATTATCTTCCTTTAAATAGCCTTAGTTAACGGTGATTTCGAAATTCACATGAATTAAGCGGAGAAAATGGCAAATTCATATTCAGAAATGGTTGGAGGGTGTAAATTACAGTCTATCAACGTTGAGATAAGAAAGTTCTAACTTTCCAAATCTGATGACATTGGTTGTCATTACCGACAGACTGCAGCGTAATTCTTCGGTAGATTTGAACAAGACGAATCTTAACCTACGAGTTGCGTTTGCTTCGTTACTTAGCACATGCGATGAGGCCATGCAGGTGCAGTTAAACAAAAGAATTCAGTACTGCGTCCTTTAAGTTAATCAATTTCGAAACTGCCCCAAATGGTTAGATGGATTTACGATTCCTGTAAGGCTTGTATGAAATAAGCAACAGGTAAAAAAGCAAAATTTTAGTGGATGGACTTTACACGGAATACGAAAATGGAGTCCACGTTAGCACTTATTTGTACGTTTGACATTTATGACTGTAAGTTTCTGATATAATGTTTATATTTTGCCCATGTTTTATGTGTGCGCAACGCATTATTCGTTCTGTCAGATTCAAGCAAAGTGTTTAAATTCGAAGCTAAACAATAAGACTTCGACGCGCGGATCGCAAATTTGTAACCTTTATTAGTTTTTTCTGTTAATCCTTAAGGCCATCCACTGTCAAACGGATTGCAACAAAGGCACTGATCAGGTAGGAGCACAAATTTCGCTAGTGCAGATCACTCCTAAAAGAGTATCGATAACCTCCGAATGTATATCAAAGGTCTACATTGTACAAAGCATACAGTTTACCAGTTTCAATTGCACCGTGAGATACAACTGGGGTTGAAAATTTCATGAGTCCTGGAAAACCACTGGTTAATTTTAGTTGGTGAAATTTCCTCATCTACAAATAATGCACACATTAGAACCCCGTGTGAAACACAATGTAAGTCACTTTTGTGCGGTTTATAATTTCGTGATAGCACAAAAACTGCTTTGCACTCAGTGTAAAATTCATTTGCTATTTTTGCATCCGGAAGTGGACAGCTTCAATGGGGTTCGAATCAATAACCACTCACTGAAAGCGTTCCTAACCATGGGATTTTTGGGTTCACTACTGATCGCAACGTGAAAAAGCAAGTGTTTTCATTGTTTAGTTAGTTTAGTTGTTGCATTAGATGGATCATCCTTGATTTTGGGTCACCGAATGGTAAACTGTTTTTTCCACGGTTAGAGTAAATTTTATTTGGACATTTTAAGAAAACTTACATGGCCACTGAGCTCGTCTTGTTCATTTGTTTTAGCTGTACATTTGTACGAAAGACAAATCTGACGGCCATTTGAAACCGTCCATTTGCATGCACTTATTTAATTCCCCCAGACAAAGTCACCGGCAGATTCACCGACAGGTACCGCCAACTTGTACGATAATCTGCCAAGGCCCCCACGCAAAGGCGCACGTCTGCCTGGAGCAGTCAATGTCCTTCCTTTGCCAGTCCGTGCCAAAGCCAAAGAGTTCAATGGTCCGGCAACTCGGGACCATAGCCATGATTCCCGATTCAGTCGCAACCCACGACTAAATAATGGGGCTGTGTCAGAGTCGAACGAAAACGAAACGCCGGCTATAACCCCCCGACCGGCGTCCATACCTCGAGTACAACAGTCGACAAATTCAGGCAGCCAAAAACACAATTCAACGAGTTCAGTTGGAAAGTATGATCCCACACCGCACGCGGATGCTGACAATGATGCCCCACCACCAGGACCCGCACCTGCTCCTCCGATAGTGACGAGCGTCTCAGGTAAATCAGTCCAATCAGAAGCGAAGAGCTTGTCGCAAGTACAAGAAAATAACAATGCGAAGATACCGGAGAGTGCCTCGTCCGACAGACCGAAGCAACAGGGCTCGGTAGAATTGGTCAAACCATCACCAAATTCAGCCACACCATCAGTGAAGTGGAAAACTTCTAACCCCACCCCGTCAAATGTGGCTCGGCACATTCAATCTGACGAGCATGGTAGCTCGGTGGTCAAGCCTAATTCGACGAACCCCACCACAAAGCAGGACGGTTCTACTACGACCGGTACACAAATGAACAATCTCAGTCCGACAGTCGTCATGCGGGTACCGCCATTCACCTCACCCAAATCGACTAACAGCGTAACCCCGCACAGTATTAGCACCCCAGGTAGGTGCGCTTCAATTTATGTTTGTTGTGGTCACGTAAACGAATGGACTTTTGTCGTTCCAGATTATTGGATTGATCAAGCACAGCTCTGGGTTGTTTTGCGTTAGTGCCAGGTGGGTAAATGCAAACAGTTGTTTTTCTACATTTCATCACGGCTCTGAGGTTATCAAGTGGAAGCTTGACAAAAAATAGCGTGTAACTGAATGCCTGATGTGTGTGTATGTTTGTGCTTGCGTCGTGGCATGTTTGTGTGTGCAATGTCACCGGACCCGTACACATTGAAACTATGTCTCCAGAAATCCCGACGAGCAAAACCTTTTCACTCTTCTTGATGAAGTACACAAGCTGACTGACCGTGATTTGAGCCTTAGTTGGTTGACATCTCCTGCTGTGTGACACGGAATACCACTAGGGTTGAAAATGCAGTCATACTCACGTGTCTCAAAACTTGACCACCAATCTTTATCGCCTGTTCGCATTTTGACGTGACTCGACATATTAGGTAGGTTAATTCATCAATCTAGTTGAATCCGTTAGGTATCAATAACTGCCGGTTAATGGAGTACTAACAACGTCGAGCAGACAGCAATCCAAAGCAATATTTAGTACTCAGCAAATGTGAACGTTAACTCCTGCCAGACTACAATAAATGACCACGTAACGATTTTGGCTAACAAGTTATAAGAAAGGTTGGTGAATGACATACGTGTTATAGTAATTCCGAACAAATTTGGTTTTGCTTGTAAAATTTTCACATCTATTGTTGTTGCTGATGGGGATATTTTTAATTTCTCAAACTTTTGCACCGGAATCTCGTTCGAATTGTTAGGAACTTACATGAATGGCTAATCTCGGTAAGAATCACATGGCGATCTGTGGATTAAACTTTGTTTTGTTTTCCAATCGATTTTATTAGTGATATCTGAGGTAGCTGTTGAATAACCATTGCGATGAAAATGACAGTTAGGCTTTGGATGGCTTTCCCTTTTTCAGTCTATATTAACGAAGCAAGCTCGGAAGTCTGTTCGACTTCTCGTTCGGGTCACACTGTTTAATCTTGTGGGAAAAGTGGAGCTGAGAGGAATCCTTGCATGTGCCCAAACAGACACTGGACCCGAGTAGACTGCTTTGAGTTATATAATATCATAAGGTTGGAACGATGTGTAAAATGCACACGGAATTGTATAAAATTAAACGATCCGTGTCTGAGCATGCAAAAACGAGTAAGGGCGGAATGAATTCGTGGGTTAGAATCCACGTAATAAAAATATGCACGAAGCAGCAGATGTTACCGTCTGTGAAAAAATGGTCCTCAAATCCCCAAGTTTCCAGCAGCAGGTCCAAAGTAGTCACTTACCAAGCCATTAACTGTATTTAATATCTGGGTAGAACTTTCAGCATTGCATGCAAAAATATAGATGAAGGACCATCAGGACGTGTGTAGTGACCAACTATTATATCAAGCAGTTATGGTGTCCACTGAGGGCAAGCACAGGTCCAAAAATTGCCTTCCAGAACTGGGCAACTATGATGTTAACAGTAAAGGAATGCAACAGCCGGATAATCGTGGATATCGTGGTGAAACGAAACGCGACTTATTGCGCATTATGGAAAGATCAAATAATACTTAAACCAACAACTTGTATTTCAGTTGTTGTTAGGAGAACTAGCTTCCGCTATTTCCCAAACGGTGTCCATCAGCTGATGAACGAATAATGCTGGGATTTCATTCAGGTAACCTATTGGGCCATTTTACAAACACTAAACATTTGGGATTTCTTCCATTAGTGAAGTTTTCCTTTTTAAAGTAGTTCCAAATGGGTTCACATCCGCGTCTCCAAATCGTCTTTTGTTCAAAGATGCACAGAGCCTTGTCACAGACTGAATAGCAATGGCTCCATTTACGCACTATACGTTGTATCAATGCCGAAGCCAAATCTTGAAAGGCGCTAGCCCTCCGACAATGGGATCTAGTTGGTTCACTCAGAGAAGCTCTCCCATCTTCGGATGACGTTGGGAGCAGTTCACCAAATTCACATGAGGGGAAACGCAATACCTGCGTCCGACACTATAGTGGAAGATCTACAGGTATTCTGCACTTTAATTCGGAAGAGAGGAGAGGTGTAAGTCTTCAGATTCGCTATGTAATTGTCCTCAAGTGAACTCACTGAAAATAATATTTCACCACTGCAAATACGCGTTGTCCGACAACAAGAATCCATGGGCAAAAAGACAGTACCCCATCGGCCACTTCCGATGTAAATACACAAATATGTAATACAGAAGTCACATGAACTCTTGGAATCAAATCAGATATTGTTTAGTGAAACATAAGCACAATTAGCTCAAGTGGGGCAACTGTTCCAACCATGAACTTTGACTTCATTTATGACGATCGGTGCGAGATTACAGATGAGTGGAACTTCATTAGGATAAATTACCACAAACTCTTCGACAAAACCCCGTAGTTCAGCTGAGGTACGAATATACAATGGCACCTTGTTCTCACCATGCCCGTGCGCTCAATCCGAAGAGTATGTTCAGCGGTCGAACCCTGCCGACACTTGACTGCATCGAAACTAAGTTCGGTTCACAATATACCAATTTTTCAAGGTTGGATGCATAACTGCCGAAGACAGTTTTCGTGCTTTTTAGCCTCTCTATATATGTAAGAAAGTAGAGAAACGCTTACCACTGATTTCTTCTGCATGACAATCATCAAGATCTCTAAAAAATTGTGAATACTATTTTGGTCTAGAATACAATGATTAGAAGAGTCTACATGGGGCAGAACGAAATGATCGGTCATTCTGCTAGGTTAATATTCAGCTGCAGAAAATTTAATTACAAATAGAATTTGCGCACCCGTAGACCAACGCGTGTTTCGCTGACCAGACACACGATCGATCACTTAGGTGCATTATCAATACCCTTTGTGGATGTGGAGTTAGGTATGATGTACGGATTTTGAAGTTACAGAAATAAAATGACAGAAATACACGAAACTGATGAGTTTATCCAGTGTAAATGTACATTTATCCTGGTCACATCAGTGCATCCATTCCCGTCTACAGCGATCCCAATAGGATGTTCTTCTCGGTGTTTTAACCGGAGGTTAATTGTGTGCACCCTGCAAGTGTTAGTTCGTGTTTCGGTTACACTCACGTGTTCGTGTTCCTGTTTGTATCGTGTGTGTGCATTTGTGTGTGTGTGTGTGTGTTGTGCGTGCGCGTGAGTGAACAGGCTTTCGTTGATATCCACCCCATAGTGTTCAGCTGGTCGCCGTACGGTTTGTTGACTGCTCAGCATACTCTCGGGCAGCGAGTACCGAAAATCTCCACACCCCGGAATCTACGAGCCCATTTCCGCACATAGACAAAATCGATTCCGCAATATCAACGCGGAGTTAGGATCAAAGCGATCACTCGTTTAGAATAACCGCGAGATAGTTAAATGTTCAAATAACCTGGCACACACTGATTATAATGACGAGGATCACGAATAAGCGTTTTCAAACGTTTGTTACTAAGATGTCTAAATCCCGTGCCCCTAGTTCACTAGTTTGGTGGATGGTAGTCCTTGCTTGTTTCACGCCTGACCTTTCGCCTTACTGAAGCATATTCTAGGCCACAGGTGTGTTTGGCACTGGCTACTGGTTATGGAGCATGTCATTTTTCCTGCCCTCACAAGAATGAGTCTAAGGTAGGATTAGTCCAGGTTGCACACACACACACACACACACACATATACCTAGTGGCATCCGTATCATGGTTCAAAAAGAAAATCATGCGAAAGAAGAAGAACAGAACGGGCTCGGTTTCAGTTCAGTTCAGTTTGTGTGACCATAAATTTGCACCAAAGTGCTCTAGTTTTTGTTGCTGCCTCACAGCTCCATCTGCTCAAACAGAAAAATGAACCAGGAATAGTGAAAGATCGACTCCATGACAGCAAGTTGAGGAACTAAACAGAAGAAGAAAGGTTTCGAATGTAGGAATGCCACTGACTGCGGCACTGATCCTTGTTGCCTATTGTTTCCAGCCATCGCTTCGGAGGATCTCGCGGACCCCAAATAGGCCCAAATAGGTCTATTTGAACTTTTCCCATATCATCGGCTGGACACTCAGAACCATCTCCCAAACAAAACACGCCTCAAGAAACGAGGCATCCGTGCTATGAGCACGCCCAAAACATGTCTCAATCACCTTGTCCTGTTTTATTCATTTCCTGTAATAAAGATTGAACCCTGTGGCCTAATACTTTATACCCAACCTATGAGTTACTGAAAAAATTCCCCGACAACATTTCAGTAATTCTACGAAACTAAATGTGTTCAAACACCCAAAGCCGTCGCAATCTTCTTTTCGCAATGGTCATTTTTCAGAGCCGTATAGCAATATCGACCTCACTGTTGGCGTATATACTCAATCTTTGATCGGTAACGTTGATGCCACAGCTGCCTGAAACTAATGAATGCCAGCCGCGCCTTCTTTGTTAGCGAAAACACTTCACCTGATGTACGACCACCAAGTGAAACAGTCACCGAAATACTTAAAACTATCTAATTAGCTCAGTAGGTTGCCTGCAAGAACAAGTTTCGGCTTTGAGCCATTCCAGCCCTAAAACAACATTTCGCATTTCAAAGGTGCAAAACGCACCCCAAAAGTACACTTATTATCATTTAGACGATCGAGAGCAACCTGCAACCTATTTCGGTAGGGTTCACCACACGTCAGCTATTTCAAAACCCTTCTGCATGTCATCCATTTTCCGTCAGGATCCAGGCTTCCTTTGTGGGATCTGCATTATCCAGCTACTCAAACGGATGTATTACGTTGCCTTAGGCAGCCACATCTAGACAATTTGTTCGAAAGAACTCTTCTTCAGAACAGCGCGGCGAAGCGCGACGCTCGCAAACAGTTAGGCACCGGTTAGCGGTGGTTTGGTCCATGCGCCTTTTGATAATTGCGTACAAAGGGCTTAAAACTGACCGACTGAAAATATTTAAATTGATGGGAGGCTCAAAATAACGGATATTACAGTATTTTGCTTGTTCAGCGGCCGAATCTCTCTGTGACTGTACCAAAAACAATTGCCATGCTAAAGTTCTATATGGATCATTTACAAAAAAAAGAATAACAATGACTAACACGAAGACAAATAATGCCGTTTCCCATTAACAAGCTTTAATTCCTGTACATCCTCCTACATTTGTTCTGGAACGGTTTTTGGACTTTGTATTTCACTATTTGAACAAGATGCTGCAAACAGATTAGCCAGCCCACCAATACACAAATCACAAAGTGTATAGCACAATTGTGAAGTTCATTTTAATCCTGGGACATTGTTATTTTTTCACCATTCCAATTCTTGATCATGAAATCTGCGGGGAAAATTCAAATCTATCGGAAAAAATTAATAACTGATATGATACTATTTGAGTCTCATGTGATTGGTTGCGTCTGCGACTGGCTATGCAGTTGCCGTTCAGAGCATTGCACTTGTCTGTCGGCGATTTCATAAAGCTACTAGGATGAAGTGCTTTACGCAGATTGGATCGGACTCGAGCTGTGGGGACGTACCAGTCCTCATCCACTTTGAAATTCCATGACGGAAAGTCAAAGTTTAGGGGAATGGTGATATGGATTCCGTCTCGTCAGGCATGCGGCTGATCCAAAAGCGATGAATGCCAATGCGAGACGGTGAAAAAACTGATCTCAAATCCGATGAAGAGAAATGAAGAACAGTAATGTATACTTACAGTACATCCACACATGGGGCTTTCCACTTCAAAAAGACAACGAATCTTCTTGCTGAACGTATGCTGCAGAGATCTGCGGCAGAAATATTTTGTTAGGTATTTACTAGTGGTCATCTAGACCCCTGGATTTGAGCAAAATAGAAACATGTGAGACGATCAGAAGTGAAACATTATGCTAATGGGGAGTACGAAAAATGCTACTAAGAGCTTGAGAAGAAATTCCAGTTATATTTACCTATCAGCTGATAGTCAGTGCACAAAAGAAGCGGGTAGGCGAACCATTTACTATCAAGCCACTGTCTTTTCGTAACAGCTTACTGTTCGGGTTTTGTCGCCGAGATCACCTTACTCGTTTTACGAATGGGTTCAATCGTAGTTAAGAAACAGACTAAACGGTACAGGGAAATGAAATTTCTGGGACTACATGTGAGTTTGGGAAAACAGCCTGTTTTATGCAAGCAAATGCTGCATATTTGCTGCACTTGTGCAAGCACACTTTCTTGCATGTAAGGCGTGAAATGAAATTAAAGCTACCATAAATAATTGGACCAAGAATCCAAAGCATAGGGTAGTATCAGTGATGGGTGCAAAATCACTGTTTCTCGATCTAGTCATCGGTAGCCGATAAGTTTTGGAAAAGCATCCGGGATATCGTGCTTTGATGGAGCCGATACAGGAAGCAGATGCTGGCATCCGATTAACCTCTTTCTGACGATCTTACCTAACATCTTCGTAAGGATTCGTCTGCTTTCATTGATTGAATGATGACTGTATGCAGCTGTCAGTTCAAGAAGTTGTCTGAACAGCAACTAACCAGAAATCATTTTCGACTGGGAACTGACAGTTTGGAAAATCAAAGCTAATTTCATGTGCTTAACTGTAGCTGAGTGCCAAACATCAGTTACTGGCAGTACAGAGGTTACAGAAACAACTGCGTACCAAAAAGCAAAACCTACTGCTTCGCAATCAAATTTTGAAATCCAGTTTGCTTATCGCATTTTAATTACCCAGGGACCACCCATAATCACGTACCATAATGGCGAAAAGTAGTCCGCCTTCTAACCGTGTTAAAAATGAGTTTTTTAAAGCTCAGATTAATAGCTGTTGAAAGCTTGTTGTGATCAGGCCGGGCATTTACATCAGAAACTTCTTACCACCAGCCAAACAAATTGACAGTGTCCTTTCAACTGGTGATAAAATTGTGTGCGATAGGAATGCTACACAAGCCCACTAGTTCAACGTTTATTTTTGTTGGTTTGCCTATTCATCAAGTATGCTGTAATTCATCTAAGGGAGACAGAGAACTAAGGTGATGAGAGCGCATAGCCGGATCAGCCATCGGAATAGTGAAAAAGCATATCAACCCAGTAACTTGAAATGCATGTGCATTGAAACTGAAAAACTTGCGGCACATCCACCTAACCACTGGAAAGCAACAAGCGCTAGACCAAAGGTGATCTCACTTTGGCCTCCAGCCACGCTTCACGTAGGCTTATTGGATCCGTAGCGTCAGGGAAAGTCGGAATTTCAGATAGTGTTCCCAGTTTTTTCTCAGACACCAAGCATTAGCAGTATCATGAGTATACAGAAGAGATAAAAATCGACAGCAAGGACAGGCGTAAATTTTTTGGAAACCAACAAGCTTCTAAACAGCAATTAGTCCATTACGCTGTGTTCGAGTATGTGTAACGAGGTAGTGAATTTTGACTTGACTTCACATTCATTAGATTTTCTATTCTGCCATGGACCTACCTTCAGCAATTAGACTGCATAGAACACCAGTCTGGATTCTGGCGCCGTAGGGCAACGAGTTCTCATCATTTGGTACTCGTATGGAGCCTTAGGGTTAGCAAGATCTAGTCACAGTGCAAGAAAATACCTCACCATGTGCTTGGTTAAACATGGAATGAAATTTCAAGATTGCAGAAGTTCACCAGAAATTAGGCCAAGAAGTAACTGGTTTGTGCATCAGGGTGGACATTTTACCCATTTTTTGCATCGCTTTTCATTAAGCAGTTGCTTGAAGACCACAAGCAAAATGATGTCGGAACTGTTTTTAATCAGTCGAAATTCTGGTTGCTGCGGTAACATTTTCCAAGGCCGCTTCGCTTTGGTAGACATTATCAAAACAAAACATCGATAGAATTCGTGGGCGGAAAATGAAATAGTGTATTCAGCTTGCTACCTTGATTGTGGTCGTGCCGGGTGCCATTGAAGAACAGCGAAAAAGAAAACATTGGAAACATTTGCGAAAGTCTGTGATCGGTACCTCATATGAGCTGAATACGGTTCGTATGCTTGTTAAATCACCGGAATCAATGAAAGAGCTACTTTGAAGTACTTTTACCCTCCTTCCATGCAGGAATGGACACTTGGCTATTAAGTTAGCGGAAAACTATGCAAGAGAAATTAACCTTTTGACAGGGGAAAGATACTCATATCCCTTTAATAATAAATCAGTTTGACTGAAGAAACGATCGTTAATTCATTTGTTGCCAACAGTAGTTTTAGGCACTTAGAGGGCTGAGCTTTGGGTTTATATACGGAACATCTGACTGAAAAGTACCGGATCCCGCCTAAAGGAACACAACTTAAAAGTTTGGGCAGATATCTTGCATCAAAGGAACTGTTCCCCATTTTCATGGGACTATCTTTAGATGCGGGATTAGACGAGCTAGGCAAGGGTAAAAATGGCATTTAGGGCACCGGGATAAGTACAAGCAGAAGTCTGAATGGCTCGTGAAGGTATGAATATTCAAAGAACCGTTCCAAACGCGTTACCGAAATATTGGTTTGTTAGTAGTATTGTCATCGAAGAAATTTCCGTTCAGGAGAGCTGTATATGTAGTACGTCAATAAATAATCCAAACCAGACGGAAGAGTGCGGTAACACAAAACGGCCGGTAATTCGAAACCAACAGCTTTGTTCACAGCCTATAAATATCAGGTTCGTCGAAACCTCCGGATGTATTTCACAGCTCAAAGACCCGAATTTTACATAGAACGGAAAACCTACTTATTCATTACCTATCTGGCTGGTGGCGTTAATATTTGGATGGGTAAAATGTATGCAAATATATCGTTCTGGGTAACACCTGGCTTGTTTTGTTTTCTTGAAGCACTTCATGATACGTAAACATGACCTTTCGGTCTTATCCAGCTATGCTTTGCGCTGGAATCCGATCTAAGGGGTTAGCTCATTAACTAAAACGAGGAAAGTTGTTGGAAGGGAGGTAGTTTGAAAGGCTATATCCAATGTGACTCAGTGGTAGACCATCTACCGGATAAGCGGTTTGTCGCCGAATCGCCTGCTCCTGGCGTCAGATATTTGGTCCGTAATTTGTAGGTAAATTTTGCATTCTAGGCTCAGGAAAATGCTCAGCATGAAAAGAAAACAAGGGGAAGAAACACCTGAGTGACCAAGACTAATAAATCTCTTGACAATGAACGCAGCGTCTTAACGATTACGTAATAATGGCAGGCAAACCACTGGCTGTCAGAGTGAACACCACCTGCGGAGAGTGGACTTAGCTTTAATAATTTGCCAAATTCACCGACAGATTTTTTAGTTCAATAATACTTATACTGTTTTGTGCAATAAGTAAGCTACGGCGTCAGAAGCAGATCATGAAAGGAGATGCATACCGTCCTAATTAGAAACCTTGACAATCCACGGTGTTCGGAGCTTTTAAAGAAGTTTGAGTACCCATATATTGCAGGCACTGGGATGGCACTTCCTCGGGGGAACTATCCTTTGAATATAGTTGTTATAATGGCGAAGTATCAGGAATTGTTCGTGTTGCGAGATAAGCATTGTTCAAAAAGTCACTAGATACAATTGGGGATTATTTATCAGGATTAGATGCTCCTCTAATTTTTATCTGTCGTAACTGCTGAGACAAAGTGGCGGGTAAAATTACCGCTGGTGGGTTAGTAACCGCAGGGATTGAGACAGATCGTATAAACTAACATCACTGTTTAGTTTCCCAACATAGACGATCGTTCTCCCATGAGTTTTTGCAGATCATATTACAAGTGGATTGTACCAGGGAGGGAGCTTCATGATATTTAGTCATTTTAGTACCCTTGACCAGCTAAAATCTCGCTCTCAATGCTTAATCTACTCGTCTACTGCTTATAATTTTCATAGCTGTCTGACTATTTGTACGGACATTTCAAAAAGCGCACGTCAGTTTAGATATAATTTGAGGTAGTTGATCTTGGTAGAAACGTTGTTTCCCGTAAAAACCGATCGAACAATGAAATTTTACAAAACTACTAGACGAACCACTTAGTTGATTTGTTGCTCTTTTTGACCTTCATAACACCCGACGTCGCTCAGTTTCATACCGTAAACAGGACAATGTCTGAAACACAGCAACGGGAGATGGGTACCTATACACATTCATGAACAATAGAAATTTGACTCGTTCGAGAATACCAAGTGTATTTTTGCACCATGTTTAGGGGGAAAATTATCTATTTTATCACAGAAGTTGTGATTGAAAGAACTGACGAAACCATTACCAAATATAGTAAAATGACTTCTCTGCAGGTCGCCTAAGTACGACGAAGGCTTTGGATATGATCTACAGAGCTTGATTACTTGATACATTTTATCAGTAGTAGCAGAGAAGTCATCTATCAGTAGGGCTCAATTGCTGTTAGCTAACGGACATTAACCGTGCAAATCAGTGACGGATAGGTGCAACGTGCTCATGTGGTGAAGTTGAACAAACCGTTCAGAGCCTGCCCGGTAGCGTAATGGCTAAGGCGTTCGACTCAGAATCGTTCGTCCCGGGTTCGCGTCCCAGTTCGGGCGCGGTGGATATGCACTGCTGATGATTCCTAACAAGGATGAAATAGCTGCACAGTGCTTCCATGGTTTCTGTATGGTGATTTGAGCGATGATATCACATGGTGAATTATTTATTGAAATATAGTAAAAGTTGCATCCGTATAAAAATGAGATGTATACGAAATCAGAAAGTTGGTTTGAATTGGGATGCCTGTGTGTGTTGAACATTAGGTAACAGTCTTTCGGAAGTTTCCAAGTCAGACCCACTTTAAATACATGCAACAACCTTTCATATGATAGATGAGATTTTCAGTCAGTAATCATAGATTAGGTAAGAGACAATAACATCCAGATGTACGATTCGTAGATGAAAAATTTCCAACCACTTCTGCACTAAATTCAGGGTCTGTATGTTTCATGTTTTGTCGCTTTCTGTGTATGTTGCTTCAAAACAGGTCGACGAATCATCGTGTAATTTTCAAGTGAACTTGTCATTTATTCACGCTCCCAACGATTCATATGAGATCCTAGTGAGGCTGACTATTACTTAGCAAAACTGCCGCATTTTCCTTGAAGAACGCGGACGGAAATTCACTTTTCGAAATTCGCTTGTAGACTGTGATAAAGCTTTCGCTGGTCATTCACGAAACTCGCCTCAAAATTTGTTTGCGTTTGAATTTTCACGGTATTAAATTAAAAGTTCGAAAAATAAACAGGCGTACAAAAATGGTTTTAAGGTTAAAATTTGTCGGTATATGAACCGCGACAAACAAATTCATTTGGGCATCAGGTTGAAGCGATTGAACACGAGCAAACCGATTGTTCCCTGCACCTTGAATCCTGGGAATCGAGAACAGTCTGCCTATTAGTGCGAGATAACGTTTTTGTTCTCGTGACACATTCATCCAAATTAGCTGCACCTAGTTTTTCTAGTTTTGATAAATTGGATCAAAGAATACATCATGAAGACTGGTGGTTGGTTTCCTGTATGTGAGGCAGCTGAGCCGGGTTTCTCGAATAATGTTACAGCCATTTGGTACCGAAGCCTAGAGAATTTTCAAGGTTGCGATAAAACGGGACCTTTGCTGAAAAACGGGATAAGATTACTGGGTGAACTTCATGTATTACAAGTTTTCAGATACAGTCGATACATGTCGCAAAATTGGTTTGTTTATTCAAAACAGGCAGAACGAAAAATGGGATTGGCTTCCTTGGGCAGCAAATCAGTTGGATTCGCTTGACAGCGTGCCTTCTAATATGCGGTACTCTAACACAGAAACACAGCTAGAGACATCGGATCACCGAAACCCTTAAAAGTGAGAAAAAACGCGCCCGGAGAGTGAGCATTTCGGAAGCACTGATCGTTCCCCATTCATATCCGGCGGTTATCAAACGGTGATTAGTTTTGTTTCACGTACGCCAAGACCATCCATCTTTTCTTCATTCATGGTTTTATAACTGGGCGCGGTCTTTTTCTAGGGATATTTCACGTTAGCACTTCCCTCAAATAACACCTTTCAGAACTACTAAATTCGTTTATTCTGTGATGGTTTTCGCTTATCAGAGACAGCTTCGTGATAAAAGCGAACTAATGACTCCTTTGAATGAGTTGGCTACTGACCGAAAGTACGCCATAAGTACGGAATAATTATATGACTTCATATTGTTAATTATTGACAACAATGAAAAAAGCTACTTGAATAAAATGCTCAAAAATAACCGCCTTCATTTAACTTGTTTTGGAGACATAAAGACAGTAACAGCAATATTATAGTCCTATTGCATAGATAAGCTGTCCGGATAAAGACAGACTAGCCGCTAACAAATTGGGTTAACGGAAGCAAGTATCTTCACTGTGTCCAGATGCAAAACGTCACCGTCAAATAGGGAAAAAACAGGGGAATTCGATTTGAATTTTTAGTCTGAATGTTTTTGGTGAAGGTAAACGCGATCGGGAATGTTTTTTTGCAAACAAAAGCAAAACAGTGTTCATTATCTGAGTAGAGTTAACCGGAAAGGGAAATCAGTTATGTGCACCTATCTTTGACGGTTAGGCTGCTCTTTCGGCCATAGTGTTCTTGGGTTATAAGACAGTAAATGTTTCTTATTTGACCGAGAATCCAAACATTTTGGACTTTTTGCGCGATTCGCCTCTGCATGTTTTACTCATAAGGGCCAAATAATATCACATCTATGTTTTTGCACTGATTGAGAAACAATGTGCATTTTCGAATGGGTATGGTTACTAACCGTATGGAAATTTCAAAGTTCGTGTCCGTATTGTTTCCTCGAACTTTGATTGAATTTAGTTGTGGTGATATAGACAAAATCTATGCTTAGTTTGGAATACAAATATGGTCAGTTTCCCTCCGGCATCGAGCGTAAATTTTGTCCTAATATTTTTCAAATCGTCTCAGCTAAGTGGAATAACTTTAAGGAAATTTTGTTAACCCATGAAAAACTCTTGTCCCGTTGATCACGTATTTGCACTACCGCCGCAGCATGTGTTGTGACTCATGTCCCCATCTTCATTGGTGACTCAGCAATTTACAATGTCTGGCAGCATACGAACCGCGAAGCTGGCCAGACACCTACCTCGACACATGCGTTTTTTTGTTGCTGTGTTACATGCCATCATAACTCTCTGGTTTGTCCGTGAATCCCTGTCGTAAATGACGAGTCTCTTCACTTGTTAATTCCCACTTCGATTTGGTAGACATCTTCGAGTACCGTTCACGTGACTCAATAAAGAAAGCACCAGTAATAAAACCACCATCGACAGCAGCAGCAACACAAACAGCAGCAACAGGTTTAACAATAACAAAACCCGACAACATCGACCTCCTTCTGTTCGTCATTCTAGGCATCGTCGTCCTCATTAACGCATACACACACACGGTGAACGTATACGGATAAGCAAGTGTGCGAGGCAATAAAAATTGCAAACATTTTCGGCACAGTGACGTCGATCACAGCTGGATTGGTCATAATAATAACATTTGTGAAATTCTACAACAGAACCCATAGCATCTCGTAAATTCACCCATACCTGTGTTACTCCTATTACCTATGCGGAGGCTGGATGTTCGTCGGATCAGCAGGAGTCGTACAATTACGTTACTCCAATTAGAATTAAAGTTTCGTCGAATCACAGTGCAACAGGACTGTACTTCTGTGGTACTCTTGCAAAAGGAGTTTAGAGAACAGACTATTTGTCCTTCAAGACAGAAATGGACCGGTCCAAGCCTACACCTACTTGATGCACGTTGAATGAAACCGGACTGAACATCGCATTAGTCTTTCTTTACTGATTTGTGAACCAGGAATCAAGTAGGTTAGATTTGGGGATAGATCTATTTCGTTACTGCCACACCTAATTGACACTGAAGGCTCATGTTGGATGACTAGTGTTTAACATATCAGGCTGAAAATGCGCGCACAATGATAAATATTTTGTCACACAACAACTGTGACCGGAATAAACGCAACTTGGAAGCCTGGCTTAAGGCGGCTGAAGTATAGCTATACGTACCAAAACAAACGTAGACTGAATGTCGCGGCTACTGTAACCATCCTTGATTAGTTTAGCGTAACAAAATCTGAATTGGCGAACAACGTTTATTTATCTTGGCACGGGACAAACTAGTCTGGTAACAAAACGTTTTCAACAAAAAGGTACCGAGGATATCGAAATGCCGTCCGAGTTCTTCTACGATTTTCTTTCACTCGAGGAGTCAATATGGAAATGAGTTTGTCACACTAAATGAGAAAGACTCTTGAAAACTGCGTGAAAATCGAACCCATCACAAGTCCACACGAAAGAACTTGCGTGCGCAGCATAACATCTCTTCAATACATTATCAGTCCACATGATCTCAAACGCGTAAAGTCGTGGTCGAGGAAGTCAGGTTTGCAGCTCATTAAAATGGAGGGCAAAATATCACACCACCTAATGTTTCCAGTTGTATCTGGGTGTGTGCATACCAGCTATGCCCAAATATGATTACCGACTGCAATTCTAGCAGCAGAGAAGTTAGTGAATCGTCTTCCAATATGACCAGTTCGCGAGATATGTTGATAGTGTTTTTTCTTATTTGCCTGAGGTTTCCATCTATTATTAATACATAGTTCCGTTTTAGCAGCTTCACTTGTGACTATATTCGCGAATTGAAATCGAACTGCACAACTATTAACAAATACTACTGATTTCTCCAACCAATTTTTCGACAGAGCAGAGTTCTTATAAGGTGCATTATTTGGTTGGTTGCGATGAAAATATTTTCATCGCAAAAGATATTCAGCGATGTTCATTCGAGGTCATTCGGTCTATTGTTCTAAGTCGTACAAAGCCCAGATAAATGCAACAAAAGCTGTTTTTTGAAGCTGGTTGAGCACCTCGCAAACCAAAACACTTGTAACAATAGACCTGAGAATTCGCAGGAAGCTGATGTCCAATATGGAGTTTATGAAGTCACTGTCTTAAATCCGGGATTTTTACGAAGTGTGACTGATTTCATCAAGAGATTGACTGGGACATCGCCGTCGCAAACCGTTGCACACAAGCAAACCGAGTATTGTCCATTGGTTCGTATGCGGTTAAATTAACGCGTCCGGTTGTCCGGACTGCACTAACAATAAAAACTATTTTGTCAGATCTAGATTCACAGTCTCGGTCTACTTATCCGACTTCAAATTCAGCGCAGCATCTGAGCCCTTTTTATGAGAACCCGGATAAGCCGGATCGAAACGCTCCAAATGCAGGCATTGGACTATCTCACGTTTGGTATTTCGGGTGTTCAAAAAATGTCAGGGCCCCAATTTAAGACCACTGCGTGGAAACTTGCAGGTTACTCACGTCTGATGTACTCCCCTAAATTCTAAGTGCTTGTGTTCTGCAACTACATCGAACAAAACACTAGGGAATTTTTGTTCACTTAATTATATTAAACCAGTGCTCAATTAGACAGTAGGATTACACTAGTTTGTAAAGAATCACTAATGCTTAGTTGGGGCTTGATTCCAGTGTGAATGATCATAAACGAGACAACACTTATTATTTCAGGAGTTTGTTCATCTGCATTGGCATTTAACATGGCGCCTTTCCGTAATCGAGATGGTGTAACGGACAAACAACAACCTGGAGACAACGAGACGATAGCCGGTCAAAGAATGAACCAGGCAAATTTGGTGCTGTTATGTGATAAATAAATGTTGGATCGATGGCTGCCGTTACGCATACTCAAACACCGTGTGAACCTTCTGATAAGTATTTTGGATAGGACTATAGCCGGTCTGATAGAAGTATGAGAAACTCGGTGCTTCAGTTGATAGCCACGATTAAGTCAACCCCTCTCGCGCGTTCAACAGAAAGAAGTCCCCACCATAACTAAGACGAATGCAGCGCTCTTATTATATTTAAATGTATCTTGATCTGAAAAGGACTACAAGGAAACAGCATAACCAGAAACCAAGGCGGCAATCGGCGCAACTAGTGTGGCACAGATGACTGTTCGTTGCATACATTCCTGACCAAAATCTTAAGACGCAATGATCCATATTGTTTATTTTGATTCTCGATGGTTTAGATATTTGACTAGGCGAATCTGCAGGAACAAATTTCGTCGTTTTTATCTAAACAAAAGTGATTTTTTAATTAGTTCATCTGGTGAAAGATTACTGTTTCTTAAAAAATAGGGATACTTCTGATCTTATACTTCGAAAGGGACTACAAAAACCGAAGGAACTTGAGTTTGCCGTATTTTGGTGTGACAGTTTAAATTGGTTGCTATGGCCCACAAATAAAAATGTCTTCTATCGAGAATTATGCTTTCCTGGACCCGGTGCCAAATACCAAGTTCACTAATTAGAGCGTGAAATCACATAGAATTTCCTGATCGGAAGCCCCAAGCAATGAAAACACTAGTGATCAAAGTGTATTTGAAGGTATGCGAGCTTAATTTTGTGTTGGAAACCATTAGCGATGCAGTATTTTTATCTGAATAAACGATAGGATCAATGAAAGAAGAGGAAAAACATGTCAGTTTAGTCATCTCCTAAGGAAATAGCCTAGCGGTTAGATGAACTGCCTGGAGTTCACCGTTGTGATCATGCTCCATGGCATGTCTAGGGGATAAGGTGATTTTTCACTGCATACCAGGCGCCACCACAAAAACACTTCCATTCTTATGAATCTGATCCATCAACCAGACGATAAGTTATGCAGTATCCACACCCAAGTAATCCCGGCGAATAATGAAGCTATCTTATGATTACTTCACCTGGCTTCCCAGCAATCACTAACAGTGCATATTCACCGCATTCAGTGGTGGACAGTTGGGTTGTAGATCACAACTTCTTGGACATCTAAAATGGTTCTCAGCAGTTATTTGAATGTCAGCATTGCAAAATATGAAACTCGTCTACCACTTCGTTTGGAGGTACACGGGGATTGTTGTCATTATTCGACTCTTACAAGGATGATGTCTAATATACCATCATTCATCCAGCATTTGCCTTCCTTTTCGGGTGTTATGTATGTGCCTCGATAATAGTCACACGAAATTAAGGTAAAATAGCTTTTATACGGCGGTTTTCTCTTGTCGATACCACAAGATGAGTCGCTTCAAAATGACACAGAATCCCTCTTCTCATTGTAGACATATTTTCTTTTTTATTGTTTACACTTCAAAGCTTCCCCGAGTGAGTCTTCGAGACCGAATCACACGGATCCGTATCCAGTCCCTTTATCAAGAATGTTAAACCCAAAAATCAGTTCGGCATCCGTCTATCTGCGTGGACCACATCCCAGTACGGTAAAGAAAGAACCTGTTCATTCGGCTCAGGCACATATCAATCCAACTCCATCAGTTTCTTCCATGGTAAACCGAATCAACTCGGCCGAGTGGCACCCACCCTCTTCCACTTCCGCAAGCTCCTCAGCTGCAACAACTTCTCCAACCAATTCATCTAGGGTGATACAAAAAATTGAACCAATTACTAGAAATTCTTCGCTAACACAGTCTAAAGTGAGTGGTACAATGAAAACAAAGAATGAGACAGACGACCCGAAGAATTACCTAAGCGAGCTGGACAGTGTAATCAAGGAGTTATGCGAAGCAAACGAAGCTGCAGTCCAAGCAACTCGTGAGGCCGCACGTCGCCGACATCAGCTTGGATGGCCAAGCGCACGGAACGAGACTGCAATAACATCAAACGGGCGACAGGTTACAAACACGTGAAATAATCCGTTCACATACCTAAATCCCTTCTGGGCCTGTTCAGATTCATTTCGGTTATTTGTCTGAACACATTATGAGCACGATTATTTAAGCATAACGTATATCTGTCACTAGTGCACTAAATAGGAATGTCCTTCCTTATTTTGAGACAGTGTGTGAAACACAACAAAGTTATTTCGAACTTCGGTGAATGTGCACTGGGTGAATCTCGTTGCATTTGAAGCGAGCAGACGTGCATCTTGCTTAGTTTGATTTTCACGATGGAACAGTGAACCTGAATGCCCCATTACTGCACATTCAACCCAGTCTATTCATTACACCCCCTTTACGTTTTCATGAAGTCATTCGCAGTTGATTTTCTTTATCAGCCCTGCCTCTCCTAGCCCCATATTCTATCCGAATTTCAAAAGCACTGATGTGAAGTCACATGTTGAATGATGTCAAAAGTATTTATTTTCCTGCGATTTTTCGCTTGATGCAACCTCCCAGTCAGAATTGAAAAGGCATCCCGGCTAAGAGCCATTTTTACCCTGTAGACCATTTGTCATTCATGGATTCATCTTGAATTTCAAATTTATTGCTTCCATCTTTTTCGTTTTTGGACTCCGTTTAAATCTTCCACTCCGAATCAGTCGGTCATCGGTTCTTGAAATTCACTCCTGATATTCTAGTTACTCCTGTTTTTATTAAGCCTCTGGCCGTTGATTCGTTCTTTTGTTCGGTCATTCAGTTACTCGGTGTCGTTCAGCTGGACAGACTAATTCCTTGTCCTCGATTGCAAAACAAATGCGCCCGCGCACGCACTGGGAGGTTTGCTTACTTGTGTACAGCTCTGGTACACATAGCAACATCATCGACATAATCCGTCTATTTCCAATTGTCCTCTGGAGTTGGTGATTCTGTCAGAAGTATCTTTACTTTTCCTTCGGCATACAAACCTCATTGTGTACCTCATTTTAGCAGTGTATGCGCCCATGCCCCATCTAGAGCACATACAGACAAACGCTGACACCAGTGCATACCCGTACGCACACACATATACACTTATAAACCATCTCAACTTTGTTTTCATAACTAATTTAACTGCATCTGATTAGGTTGTTACTTTCCCCAACTGCTCCTACTCCTCGTCCTCCATTCGTGCTGTTGCTGTTCTCGATGTTTTTGTTATTGTTAATCAGAACTGATTCCGTATCTGCGCATACACGTTATTCGCATACTCGCGCACATGCGATTTCAATTTTCCCTGTTGTTCTTCAAAATGTTCTGGAACGGTACAGTCAGACACTTGTCATTTTGAACAAAATGTGCTTTGCTGTAGCGCCATCAAACCATTTTCATTAAAAATTGGTTAAGATTTGTTCACATGTGACATAATTAAAAACATCACTAGAAACTTGATCGTGTCAATAGGTCTCGTCTTATGAATGCTAAAACCGCTGTGAATTTCATTTACGAATATCCATTAGTTTAATAATTATAACAGGAGCATTTTCATTCAATCCATTCTTCGCAAGTCAGATAAAAGCTTAGAATACATAATTCTACGGTTATCACCAATATAGCGCATATTTAATACGGGTTATTTAAGTAACATCTCAATCACTTGCTGCACAGTTAACTTTGGTGCACAACATCCGACTAGGTAAGGTCATGGAATTTCTAAACATAAATCACCAGTTTCCACAACCATAGGAAAATGCCCAGAATGGACTGCACCACGAAATTAATCAGTGTCGGCACTGTGCACGTTTTGAATCATTCAACTAATCGTGACCAATAAATGGCTTATCCGTAATGCACTGCTTACAATCTAAACTGAAACCTAGCTTTGATTTGATTAAATGCTACGTCTCATAAGAGCAATCAGAAAGGCCATGGGTTTTATTGATTCATTGGATTAATCAAGGCGAGCAGAAATAAAATTCATTGGTGCATTTTGAACAAAATGCCCAAATGTGGAAAGAAAACAAGTGTGTTTAGACAGAATGCATCCCATTAACGAATGCAACCACGTGTAGCGCGAAAATTTTCGAAATACATGCTGCTTCTTTCGCGGTAGGGCAGTAACGGTCACGAAAATGAACCCAATATGTTAATGGAGTTGATTATGTTCTCTTCGTTTCTTTTTTAACTTGTCCTCAAACGGTTGACGATTATTTCTGGGCTACCTGATGACAAACCGACGACGAGGATAAGATTCGCACCTAGGAAATTTAAGTCTAAAAGCAGCGGCTATGATTGCTTGTCCACCGATGTCTTGAATAGGAACAAATTCACTTTCAAGAAGACAGCGCTTAGCATAAAGTTCCTGCTTCAACATTGCATGCCCTCCGTAGACACAGAGTGTAGAAAAGAAATTGCACGGGTAGTTTGCAGTCACTCTGCAGGTAGCAAACGAATTTCATTACCGTGACAAAAATATGAAGACTGTTAGCCCTGCAGAAACCCGTACGGACAGAATATCTCATAAGTTGTGAAACTATGGAAAATCAAAATACAAAAATGTCAAGACAGTAGAAGACGTTTTGTGAATTAATTTTGTTCCAGGCTCCTAATTTCTGTCCCCTCAACTAAACGAGGGAAATTGAATTCGACGAGGCATTTTGGCGTTTTTGTCGAACAAAGCCAACTGAAGACGAGGTGACACTGAACTAGCTAGTAAAGCCAATGAGCGAATGGTGTACTACGTTTCACCAGGAGCCAAGAATGAACAGGAGTATAAGTCACGATGGTATAAACTTGCATCCATTTAAACAACCATGTTCCAAACAGCGAACTAATTGCTGAATAATGGCTACCATTCTTAAACAATCTTGAAGGTGATGGCGGTCACGGTTCCGCGGGATTTTTGGTGTCTGTTGCAGCATGGTTGACGAGAACCATTCCAGTGAGTTAGACATCAAGTGATGGGGCTAATTATGGTTGTTTTACATGTTGAAGTATTGAATTCTTAAAGTACTTCACGAGACCAAACCTATCGGATGCAAACACGTACTGAAACTGGATAGCCTGATGGTCTTTGTTTTGAACGTTATCCGCCAAATGATGCACTTATGTGAGCTTCTACGGATCCGTATTTATCTGCTCTCTGACCCAATTAACACTGCACACAAGGAAACCGAAGCAACTGTGATTATATTTTTAAGAACCAGTTCTTTACCATTTTATGCTTTTGGTGTCCAGAAGAACTGCTCCGAATGTAACAGCGTCACAAGTTACGTTAGTGGAAGCCGTAGTGTAGACAGCCTCATGATTTTTACGGATTGTTGCACCCATTTAAGACAGCTGATTCTTTAAGCCTTCAGTATATACCCCGTCGTCAGATTATCGAGGCAGAATGATCCTTGGACCTACCTAGCCTACCTGATTCCATCTACAATTACAGGAATTCATTTGCATGTAATCTTAGTCTTGTGATTATGCTCCGTAACGAATCCCGTTTAAGTCTAATGCCACGTTTGCTGTACCAGGTGAGATATTGCCCTCAGCCGGTATAGAGCACATGGTGCAGATGTGTAGGTTGCATTTATTCGGGAGTTAGAGTCTCGCCGATGTCAAAGGCCTCCCAAAGTTGGATCAGTTCTACATTTGTCATGTCTACCAAACCTGAACTTTGCAACTATGCCTTATGTTTAACACAGAATTTTTTCATTCCAGGAATAACAACATCTAGTTGGTTCTATTTAACTGTGAAATAATGGATCCCCGGATAAGAGTGGAGCAGCACTTCAACTTGAAATATCCTACCGGCAGCAGCAGTAACCACACCATGTTAATTGGCCCCCATCCCTGCCTCGAATAAAGTGGACAGGCTTGGATTATTTAGTTTTCCAGCAGTTATTAGCTTACTGAAAGATTTGAAAGTAGTTGGCAAGCGCGTTTGAGAGAAAGTCGAGAAACGATGCTTCTGTGGCGTCAGTAATCTCTCTAAGTGCCTGGTTAAAACGATGATTCAGCAAGAAATAAAACTAATCCAAAACACGTTTCAGTGATCGTGACAGCATTGGAGTTTTCACTTTTGGAAAAATACTAAGGTTTACGTGGTTGGATTAAGAATGTGGGCAATTAAAGTTCGCTTAGTTGAAACTGATCTAGGCGCATGGTGAGTACAAACGTCTTGGTGGTTCGTAATATTCACGAACATAAACTGAAAGAACATGCGAAGACAGGAATGGATAAGGCTGCATTTAAGGAGAGAATATCCGTTTATAACCTATCTCACTGCTCTGAAAACGGCACAAAACTAACAGAATCAGACACATCGGAAATAAAGTGCAAAGTTTAATCCGAATGGAGGAAACTGTCCATTCTTTTTTCCGAGGAGTCAAATAATTTTCAGTCCAGCGATGAATGACTTAGGCAGCACAGTGTTTGGATTTGAAACAAGCCGTCAGATAATAAACGAGGTTTTACTAGCTGATTCAAATAAACATGGGGGTAGTTAGTATTCTCCGAGATTCATATTGACAATAGTCTGTTCAGTTAAAACCCTAGATATGCATTACATGGGTAGTCGAAACTTACGCAATAAACTTCTAATGAGCAACTCCCGCTTCAGTAAGCAACAAGATGAAGAAACGGATCATTTAGTTTCTATTCACCGAGAACCTTTTCAATAATAAGCCGTTTGCTTTGGAGCTATCCAGCAAGCAAATAAGGCAGAAATTTAGCCGATATCCAATTTTAGCTACCCTGTGCATACCTCAACCGTGGCGCATTACCAGCCGGCTAAGGAAAACAATGTGAGGTTAATTCACACAAATTTAGCTACATTATTGACAGAAGTCCATCACCAGTAAACGATGACAATCAACGGCCTAGCTGGTTGCCTTGATATGACTTCTACCAACTCCATCACGGAATTGCTGGTATCTCATATTTCAAGAAGTTTTGGAATTCCGAGGCCAATATTCACTGATTAGGTGGCTCACTAACTTATCACTTCGGCGTACAAAACACTTTGGATAGGATCAAGATTCAGGCCCGGTTGATTTTATACAGTGCATATCCTGGTTCGAAGTATGGTTTCATCCAATTCACATCAAACTGGAATGAAACCGATCTAACCAGGAGAATATGTTTGTTGGATTCTGGCGGACTGAAACACAGATATTCTTTCGGAGATACTGTCATTTACTTAACGTGGTGTACCGTCTTGATATTAAGGGACGAACTCCGTCACCGCCACAAAGACGTTCCTCTTATCCGCGGCCCATTACATTTTGATCTTTTATTAAGTTGTTCCCGTTTAATTCATGCAACATAGGAAAACATGGACAAGAGTAAGAAAGTTGGACTAAATCTGTAAAGGATTTCTCTCTAGAAATATCCGTTTTATAGGCGCTTTTCAGGCACCCATATATCATGCATCCAACAGCAAGATTGACTGATCGACAAACTGAAGCTGCCGACATTTTCTGCTGTTGCGAAGGTTAATTATATTTTCTGCTTTGTTGCAGAATTAGTCCATACTTCACATTTGGAGCGCTAAAATACTACAAAACTCTATCTGGACAGTGGAACATGAAGTATTTGCAACATTGTGCTTCAGGATTAAGGAAAAGAACTGTCGTGAAATCTTAAGGCGAATATAAGAAACTTTGCTGTCACTTTCGAGTGTGATTGATTTTCTCTGTGAAAAACATTTTCTCGGCATAGTTTGTTTGTTTAACTTGATATGAACGGTTTCCATGTTTAATGTAAAATTGTAAAAAGGCTTGAACACAGGATTTTAATCTGATCGAGGATTTTCGATCACTTCATCAATCCCTACACAGCAGTATCAAAAGATGTTACTGTATTTCGGTTATCCCCTCACTCCCATGATAATGACAAAATCGACTGGGGCAACGCGTTTAAATGACCTTGGCTCGTGGTCCCCTTTTTGCATATCAGTTTTCTTCCCAAGCGGAAAATTTTCTGACCTAGATCAGCCGTGATTATCAGATGCCACTTAGCGCAAAATACCCCGTTAACAAATAATCGTTTTCAGTATATAAATACAAGCACAGTCATAAGCCGATTATTCAATGAAATATGCGTTTCCGTTCCACAGAAGAGTTTGTTTTCTGTTATAAATAAAATCTAAGAAAACCCTGAGACCTTTCCAAAACATTAATTAAATTTCATTCCTCAATAGGATACCATTTTTTGCATTCAAACGCGTCTACCTAGACAATCAAAATGAGCCATGTTCAGCTGACCTCGTTGCAGTCTACAAACAGAAAAAATGAGGAGAACTTGTAAATAAAGTTATGACATTTACTGATGCTTCTCTGTACCTCGTAGGTCCCAGAACCACAGGGGTTCTAACGAAGTGAATGCATGCGTATATTACGATCGGCGCTACTTGTATTTACGTGAATTTAGTGCGAAATAACTTGTGTAAGGAAGTTAAAAGCATTGATTTAGCCGATGTATCCAGGATCATTTCGCTGTGCCTCGACAAGTGCATGTTTCTGTAGGTGTAATTATATTGCACAGTCAATTATTCTCCCTAAGCGCCTCTGTTGTTTCTCCACAAAGCTTCCAAAGGTATTTAGCAAGGATCTTTACTAAACCAAACTGTTTATGATTACTACGAACATTTTTTTCATAATGCATAGAAAATAGCATTAATATTCGACAAAAAAGTCGATATGTGTCGACATGCGGCAGACCAGCGATTATTCAGTCTCTATTTCGTGATTATCCTGACTAGGAAGAGCATCTGCTGATACCAATTATCGGAGATTATTTTCAAATGGAACGAACGCATTAGGTTAAAAGACTATCCTTAAATTTTGTTGATCAGGCCACATTTGATCATTCGCACTGAACTAAAAAATTGATTCCAGCGAGACGCACAATCAACCCAATGCACGCTTGACAGAGGCCTCATAGACGATTTTCTATCTGGCACAAAAAAGAGACACTCTGGTTGGTACTTCATTTGTCACAAATCGTACCTGTTAAGTTTAACTTTCTAAAACACTGCTTAACTTACCCATTGTTCTCGATCTGACTGTATTTATTTTCGCAACGGGCCTTCATTCAGAATAATCGCTGTTTCGAGCCTAGCTTGCAGCCCTGAATTTTCGGAGCGCAAAATCTATGTAAATTTTCTGTTTCTGCCAGAAAAATGCAGTCCCCAATTCACTGACATAAAATTCCAATCCAGCTATTCAATCTAGTCAGATAGGTCTAACATCTAACTGCCACGCATGAAGCAGTTAAAATTAGATAGGCAAAATCTCACATAACACATTCGAAAATTCTTTGTGTGGGAAAACAATTCAATTAAAAGCCGAATCCTTGATATAATTTTAGAAAAAAACATGATATCTCTAAAGCATAAACAGTGCTATATATTATCGACCTAAGAAGATAACATGGTCAGCTTAGTGTCCCTTGGACGTACAATTCCCGGAACCAGTCTCTCCACCGTCACTCACTACCCGAATTGAACAATCTTCCAGCAATCATGTTCTCATATGTGAAATACTAGGAATTTCTTATATAATAGACGAGAACGGAAATAAAGAATTCTTACCATGATTAAATTTATTATATCATATCGTGTCGGCTGATTACAGATCGGGACAACTCTTAGTTCGTTATATGATGGCAAACAAAGTTAGGTGCAAAAATATTTCAACTGCAAAATAAGGTCACAGTCTGCCCATTGACTTTATAGGACACGGAAGTGATTTGGAATTTGATATTCTCATGCCGAGAGCAACAATCCAAATATAACACTCGCTATGCTGCTTTGCAGATGAGCCGAAACTGGATGCAACGTGCCAGTTTAACGCGAAATTCGACTCTATTTTCCAATCCCTTAAATAGTTTGTCATTGTTCAATCGTCATAATTTTACATTTTCTATGAATGTAGCTAGACAGAAATGCCTTCTTTTTCCAGTACTATTGGGCAGAAAGATTAGGAAATATTCTGATGTTTTCACTGGCAGGGTACAGATGTTCAATGCTTCTCATTCCCAATGTTTTCCTCCGCTTTCTGCGCCTGGAATCACGGAAACTGAAATCGAAATCACAGACCCTAATCATAAATCATCCACTTGTGGTTTTTGCAATTTTTTCCCCTTAAAAATGCAAAGCCATCAGTCATGTACCGTTCAGTACCGTTGCTTTTTGGAATGTGGCGAGCGCGAGGCAAATTGGCCGTACGGTCGTTTTCACAACATACACTAACAGTTTCTCAGTTTCATTTGGTTTTTCATGCTTCATTCTAATAGAAATTAACAACTGGAGCCCGCGATAAAGGCGAGGATTACCATCCCTCCTTTTGTGCAGGATGACTTCCAATACAACATTACAAAACATTTCACAGGCAAGATATGAGTACTGATTGTTCGCGGTTGTAACCAATTCCTGTCATTCGGTTAAACTGGATTGCCCGAAGCCTCATTATAGTCATTGGTTGCCGAGATCTGAAATTGGACCAAATGTGACCAGCAACAGAATGACTGGGCTACGGTCCGGAGCACCGGACGCCTGACGTTTCAGTCCACTGCGGAATTTCACCCAGATCTTCCGGCAAACGGTAGAAAAAAACGTCCAACCAGTTGAATGCAGAACACACAAGCTTCCGAGGATAGATCGTAAGGCAGACAGTTCAAGTACATGGTAATACTGTCATGCGAAATTAAGACGCTGAATGTGAGAACTGTTTTGAAGGATCGGATATACCAGTTTTGCTATACTGCACCGTTAAACTTCAATTCACCTACCATAACCTTTCGGTTCTAAACTCAAACTTAATTTGACTAATCGTTTGTTTAGTTCGTAATCCCGAAATGTTTATGAAACACTTTAGAAGCAATTATTTTTCTGGGACGAAGTGCACGTTTTCCACTGTTGCACATTCGAGTTGAACACCAAATAAGATTTGGCTGCAGAGGTATCAAGCAATGAAAATGCCAGAGTGATTTACTTCTGGTCTTAAGTAAATCTTCGAAAATGCAGGCGTCGCGGCGTATGTGCATAAGGGCAATATCAACTGGGCTCCACTCCCTACCGGACGGAGATGCACTCCTAATGTTTTCGAAAGCCCCAGATAAAACAACTGCGGGTAATTTTCAGAGTGATCAAAAGAAATTTCACCATTAGTACAGCGTCATGAACCACCTGCGTATACCAACTCCTGCTACGACAAAAGTCGGGATGAACAAAACTTGCTGACTTATTTACTGCTGCATATACAATGTTGTTTTTTAATTACCATTGATAACTCTGGGCATCTTGCAAGATATCATTGCCAAGCTATGCTTTGACTTGACTTTCCTTACCCTGTGTGGTACATGGTATCGATGTAACTATTTTCTCTTTGTGTTCTCGCAAAAGACTTGTTGTAATCATCAAGACAATATTCGATTGCTTTAAATGGTGCTTTACTGTTTAAGGCTTCACGCGCTTCTCCTCAGTGCTTGAATATCAAACCAAAAATTCTGGGAATAAATCTGACGTTTTCAAATTTGAGAAAGTTTATTCATTTAATATTTTTCCTATGGAAATAAACCGTTATAACAGGAGATTGTCAAGTGGAGGGAGCCTGTTCCAACGAAAGGGTCAGAGGTTCGAATCCCAACTCTGCCGGTCATTTTGGCGGTGGGTGGCAATTTGCTGTCACCCGAGGCATTATCACACCTGACCTTGTCTTACCGCGTATAACGGGTCAGCTGTACCCCGCCATCCTGATTGTGATTGTGTAAGTGTTGGCGCTGGCTAATACATTCACTGGACTTTGGCCCAGGTGTTTTATTTCCCTCCTTAAAGTTCTAGATCGGGAGGCTTGCAACCCATTTGTAGAAGATCCCTGACTCAATGGATGTTACGAATGCCATTTAGAGTTTCAGAGTCAAAGTTGTCAGTTCCCTCCTTCACCCCTCTTTTAATGGGCCCTTGTGGTCCCTTCCACTGCATTCATGCTTTGAACATGCCATAAAAATCAGCATGATATCCATAATCGTTATAAATTCAAGTTCATAGTACATAGCTGTTTTCATTCCAACGAAACTAAAAGCTTTAACCATTCCCAACTTGATAAATCCTATTGACTAAGTACTTGTATAATATTACGAAACAGCTTTCTGTGTGTGTTTGCGTGAATGGTAACAAATAGCTAACAAAACGTTGTAAATCGCAAAATGATTTTTCGCACAAATTTAATAAGGAACGTATTTACCTGAAATTCTTTTGTCTTGTTAAAATTTTCTGTTTGCTCCCCGCTCGTAAAATAATTTCAAATGTGAATTTGGGAGACAAAAGTAAAAGTCGTTTCAAAGCGCAAAGTCAAACTACTTGACAGCTCGTTGCCCTCTCTGCCCATTCAATCAATTGTTGCCGGTTAGATCGCGTGATATTTGGCGCCTTTGCACTCATTAGTGTGACCAAATCCTTTTGCCGACCGAGAAAACATGAATCCGTCAAGGACACCTTTTTGCTTTGTGTTTGTGTGTGTGTGTGTATTTGCATCAGATGCATGAACTTATCTCATTGTGTTTGCACTTCAGCCGAAATGCACAAAAGAATTTCATCGTTACTTTGTTAGAAAAATTCTGAGAAATTTAAGCGGCATCCTTTGGGTAAATCAAACCGATTTCCAGATCAAAATTAACATATTTTGGAAACTCAATCCAAATATTAAAGCAACCGCGCAAAATTCGGTTAGTTGGCAAAACTTATGGTATAAAACTGTAACTGAGCCGGATTTCGAACGTCAAGTTGGATTAATGTCCCGGAACTTATCAAAACAGCATTTTGATACACTAGAGAACCTTTAATCGATTTTCCAAGGTTACTTACAACTTTGGTAGGTGATATTCTGGGATTTTTCAAACGATTCATCACGAAGTGCTTGCATCCAACCAGCCATTGAAAGTCACGGATGCAGCGAACAGATGTTTCTCCCTCATTAGGACTCATCAGCAGTTCGTACCTACCGAGCCAGAACTGAGAGAAAAACTTGAGGCAAAGGGTTTGGAGTCAGATATCTTAGCAGTTACGCTGGCCGAACTGTTTCTCAACAGTTCACCGAAAGTCATAGCTCCGTGATATAGCGCCCTTTTTCGCCATTGGATTTTGTGGGCCACAAAATTTCGAAAGCACCGCTTGAACTATTCTCACCTAAGGACAAACTGCTCTGCAGTGAAGAAATGAACAGCGACCTGTACAACACCTTGTTACTTGATAATTTACATTAGTAGGAGGTTTGATGTGATTTCCATATGGTTCGCTTAGCCGTGTCAACATCCACAGATGAAACAGGTGAACAATGTTATCGTGATTAGCAGGGTCAATTTGAATGCTGACACTGCATAATGAATCGTTTTGAAAATTATCTAAAGGTCTATGAGATGCCATTGTACTGGGAATCGTAGTTTCCACAATTCAGGCCAAAGGCAATCAGTATGTTGACCAACAGGTTGGAATCGTTCGAGTCGGCAGCTACAATTCACGAAATCGAGCTAAATGAACAGGTTTGCACTGATGACCGTTTTCGGCCAAATGGCTTACCAAACGAAGGTGTCTTTCTCACTACTTGTGCTCCAATTTCAGCTAAGGAAGCCTCATGGATAAGAATAACATGAGCTGGAACGAACACCAATTCTAAGAATTAAGGGACCGTACCTTCGTAAAGTGAGTGCGTTTTCTTCAAGGGTTTCCGGGAGTAGCCTCAGAAATAACTTCAAGCAGTTACAATCTTTTACTGTATGGGTCCACCGTGGTAAACTAGGGGCTTAGCTTTTATCCATATTAATGAATAATTCAAGCAGGAATTGCGAATAATTTATTGCCTGCATTTTGCTGGCCTGCCCAAGATGTATTGGTTACAGACACCGGTTAAATTACAGGTTCATTTCCTAAATGATTGTCAACATTGCATATCAGCCACCGTTATCTATAAAGCCCTCGATTTATTCGCGCGGATGACTGTCAGGGAACATTCGCAATGTTCTATTTATCTGTGTTCTAAGTACACAAAATTTAGCAAACCGGGACACTATTGAAAAAATGGAATAAAAGCCGTAAAAAAAGTAACCCTCACTGGGGATCTATTTGTCGCACATTCCCCCGTCAAACTTAATTGCTAACTTTCTAAAAACCTAAACATTTACTAGATTTTACATAGCCCTTACTATACTACCTAAAGTGTCGGCAAGATAAAGCAGCTTCCTATTGATTCTACGTAGATTCCTGTTCTAAAACACTTAGGAAGAAATATGGTACTCTTATCCAGATCACATAGCTGTCCGATTGCAATGTGTGCAACTGACTTTACTTTGTTTGGCTGACTACACCTTTCAAACACAAATACCGGAATATTCAATCAACCTTACATTGAAGAAAATTCAAATCCCAGTTCTGCTCTCAGTCACACCAACCATTATTGCACACCCACTGCCTTACTCAGATTTTAAAGCTGGGGTTTTCATTTGGCAGGCATTTGATGCCGGATTCAAACTCGAGATGTGCCCGTGCATAACTATAAACCAAGTCTGGTGCTTACCAACCTAAGGCTGGTCGGATTGCCTGGGTTCATTCATGTAAGTTGTAGACCTAAGTGCAGTCAGCCACGGGGAATATTTTATCTCACTGTTCTCTTTGACCTTTCAATCTCTTTCTTTTGGCTGGTCTACACGGGGTAATTTTCAGGATCCCTCTGGATATTATCCTTTTTGTTCATCTGATCGGACTGGCAGAGCAATATGATTTCACTTAGGTAATTCACATGTGTTGGCCTTACTCTCCCTACCGAGAATCACCAGTTGTAGCGCTTTGCTGCCACGTATCACCACGGATATTGGCAGGAATACGAAAATGTGCATGTTCGCGGATAAACTGATAATGTTTTTCCACTACTTTCTTATCGATTTTGCTTCTTCAGGGTTCACTTGGATAGGTTCACTAGTTACAGGACGGAAATGGGTTCCGCGACACCAGTCATAATTTGATTCTATCTTCATCCTTTGACAGGCCGAAATGACAAATTTTTCACATTGCAAGTGGTTTGAGTTTAGTTAATACCTGAGAAAACTCACAGTGGTCAGCACAAATGAGTAGGTTTGCAACTAAGGTGCTACTGGTTTGACAGATACTTATTAGATCCGAATGAAAAATTTCCCTGACCCAGAAATGGTTCCGAATCCATGCCAGAAAGTTCCCCTTGTCCCGGTACTTAGTCTTCTCTGTTAGCTAAACCACAAGATCAGATAGAACGACGTTAGAACATTTCACAGTTATTGACTCAGCAGTCGAATTACGAAAACGATGGGTCCATTAGAGTCTAACCGTCGGAAGAAGCAGGCTTGAAATTGTTGAACCAAGATTAGTTACCACGCGGAAGCAGTTTGTTTGATGGAAGTAAAACTGATCTATCGGTGATTATTTTAATTTCGTATCCGGTTATACTCGACTGGGAACGAACTGACAAATAAAACTCTAAAAGAGATTGGATGTGAGAGATGACTCATTCTTTTATCGTGGTTCTTTTGATCTCACGGATTGAATTTTATTTCATTTCAAAGGCTCCCCACTACATCTGTCTTATTGATACCTGATTTGGTCCTACGCCACTCTGTTTCACAGTTATTCTTGGCGGTTTACCTTCCCTCGTTTAATGGGGCCCTTCAGCTGCTAGATATGTCCGTTCTATTGCACTTGTGGGGCAACCGCATCATAAAATGTGGTCGGGGAATTCCCCTTGAACACAGTAAGTTAACACACGTTGGTGTATAAGCTCATTTCGTGGACATGTGATCATGACATTACGTCATAATAATACATACATTTTATGGGCTGTGACTACAAAGACAGAAGAATCAGGAAAGGGTAGTAACGGTGACAGTGCTTTTGACTGATAAATAAAACGAACCCTTTTAAACGTGTTTTGTGTCAATTAACATTCGGGTCTAATGAGTGCAATAGAGTGATTAGTGGACCAAAAATGTTTTAGAGTGAACTAAAGTAGTTTTTTGTGAGTAGAGATCTGAAATTGTGCAAACAAATAAAGTCAGCTTCCACGTTCTTAGGACGCGGCAAACCCGGACGGGGGCCCCGAGAACACAGGGAAGGCACGAAAATCTTGTGTCACCTACAAGGTATGATTAGTCAACTTCAAGTTTAGGCAACTGTGCCATTGCTTAATCCGATCGATGCGGTACAAAGCCATGATGGGTGGTTGTATTGGAGAAGTTCACATAAAAGCCTGGTCGTGCGAATGCTAAAGATGATCGCACAAGAACATGCAAATCAATGTACCCAAACCGAGACCGTCAAGGCATTACTACGGTATTTGGGTGAAAACGAATTTTTCAAACACCAAAGTGGTAAAAAGGTCTTGGATTTGGAATTTTCGGGACTAATATTTTCTCATGCACTTGGAAAAGTTTATACAGTGACTTACTGGCAGTGTATAATGGGCAACAAACGTCTTTCTAAGCTAGATTTACTTCAACTAGCATACTGAAATGAAAATAAAGTTAAAGAAACTACATCCGCAAGTTACTAGTAAGTAGATTGCGCCGGAATGTGAAAATTTTGTCCAAACTGCTCTCGGTACGTAGTATATTTGCGTAGTACGTAATATTTAAAGGCGAACAGATCATTTGTTCCAAATGACTTTCCAAAACGCGATGGTAGCACATGGTTTAATAAAACGTTGTCGACTGTCTCGCAGTGGAATGACTGAGACTGACCAGGCCGATTATTCGCCTAGCAGATGAAGCGTAAAATGTGGCAAGCTAATTATTCAGAAATAATTAAATAATACCCTTGATGTGCATATTTATTTCTTGGGGAAGCAGAAATGATCAATCGATCATCCCTAATAGGAAAAGGCTAACAAATCTGACATTCCCAAAGGAAGTGATGTGTCCCGTTGTCTGGGAGCAGTGCTTTTATCTGGCGATCAAAAATACGCTCGTCTGCATTATGAAAGGTTCTGTTGGATTTTGAAAATAACTTTGTTTTCGGTATCCAATTTCCAAACCATTTGGAAATAGCCAACCACACAAAATGAATTTCGTGAGACACTTTCTACGGGTGATTGCCATCGCCAGTCATTGTGGTTTTTCCAACACCATCCATTTATTGGTAGGGTCCCCTTTTCATCACTTTCCGTGTGATCAATCCATACCGGTTGAAGTCACACATGCAGGAGCAAAGGAGATGTTTAGGTCAACTAGACTGTATAGTCTCATTTTGTACTCTGTGCACACGTACACGCACAGGTCCACCCTTTATGGCATTCTGTAATAAGACCCCTAAGGGATACGACGTGTGAGCAAGTGAAATCGAGCCGGAGTAGGATAGATTGTTCTCGGTTTGCTAATCACTAGTGACAGTTAACTGACAATTCACGTCCCCGCTGACCAGTAATTAGGATCTTGAGGGCAAATGAGGGGCGACGCGTGCCATGTGCTGGGGTAGACCGAAGTATCAATATTGGAGTGAACATTTTGCCTGACGGGAAGCTCGAAAACTAGAACATGTGTGTAGTGGGCGAATTTGGATGAATTTCATACTTCTCTGTTGTTTTGGGGTTTTGCCTGTGCTCAAGTGAATCACTGTTTTAATTTATTTGAACGCGTGGAACAAAGTGATGAAGTCACAATCTGCGGATCATGCAGGACGATTGAGAGCTCGAGTTTAAAAGAACGACCGAATAAGTGAGTGTTCATTTCAGCGGAATTGCGAAATTTCTGATAAGGCGGGTAAGTATTCATGCAGAAATGGAAAATAAAAATAAATGGAAGTTTACGAGTGAAAAATTCCGAAATTCGGTGAATACAAATAGAACTCTACAAAATTACCAAAGAGTAGAAAAATGAAATTTCTCCTCGGTAAGCAGCAAATGCGCCTAAACGATAATGACAAGAAACGTAAAAGTCAATAACCTTCCGAACCGAGTAAATAAACGATTTTAGTGGTTTTGGATTAATATATTGAATTTTAAACGCCGCGACGTTGTTTTTATTATTGCATTGCTGTTTTCGGCAGTAGAACCGCAAGTAGTATGAAACTTCTGTATTTTGTTCAAAACGACAGCCTCCAATTCCTCACCGTTTTCTCCCAATTTTGAGGTTCTTAAAATAGGTGGAGGACAAAAAGGGCCTCAAAGAACGCAAGTCGACAGATCAGGAAGAATCTTTAGCAGAGGATTGTTTGGGTTTACTGAGGACAGAACTTTGCAGTCCTTCGCGAATTTCGTGACCCCTGACATGCTTGCGTCTAAAGACGAGTAATACC
The DNA here is from genome assembly GCA_008360955.1 of Fasciolopsis buskii. Taxonomy (NCBI): domain Eukaryota; kingdom Metazoa; phylum Platyhelminthes; class Trematoda; order Plagiorchiida; family Fasciolidae; genus Fasciolopsis; species Fasciolopsis buskii. Next base: position 145,999 of record LUCM01011081.1, read on the forward strand.
ACCTTGATCATGTCGTCGCCTGACTTTTCTCCTTGCCGGCATGCTGGCCTTAAGCTGTGGCCGGCCACAGCTGCTACTAGTCTGTGTTTTATTCACTTTAGAGATGTTGATGCTGGATTCAGCATGACCATCCATGGCAGCTGAAAGTACGCCGATTCCATCACAGAAATGCAGCAGATTTCTGAGTTGGAAAACAGAGTTTCGAGGCTTAAAAGTATTGCTTCAGTTAGGAAACTACATAAAGGCTGACGTGGTAGCGGAACTACATATTAGTGAGATTTTCGCACTGCCATTTTCCCCAGAGATTCAGTGGAGTTCTGTGTTCAGGTACGAGCTTTCGCTTTGTTGGTGTTTTCACTGAACGAGGGATACTGGTTATGAACTATAAGTTTCCAGGGGACTGTACCGGATTACAATTTTTAACTAACTATGAAATTATTCATAGTCGTGGACTGGTCTGTGGCCATATTTACTGGGGTGTCATCCTCATAAGTGGATGTCCATGATCGTAGAGGGTTGAATTAATGGATCGATCCACTCGGTTTTTGTTATCCCGCCGAAATGAAATTTCGTTCTAGAACATCAAAGCAAAGCAAAATCATCTGGCTTCCTTTTCCATTTATCTACACTGATCCTGCTGTAAGAGTTTTGCAAACCTTGGCAGTATTTTTCACTTTGCCAGTGATGTGTAACTTTATCTGAAAACTTATCCCAACTGATCATACATTCCTCGGGGCTGTTGTGCAAGGGTTACCCACAATAATGATCAGTTGCGTCGAAATTGGCAATAGTTTTTCAACGTTGGATCTTATTTTTCACAGGTTTACCGGATGAAATTTCTTGAACTATCGTGCCGTCGATCGTAGCTAGTGAATACTGATTAATCCATCCAAAAATTCTTCTGCGGCAGGTACATTATGGAAAGTTTAGTGTGGTGAATGAGTTGTGTTGACATTTGTAGGATGGCAAGGCACGGAACTTCGTAAGTTTTTCGAATATCTTCATTCTGAAACTGTAACTAACTGATTGAACATACGTGACGCTAAAGCGTAGATGAGAGTAAGACACGGGCTCATATCATAAGTAATTTGGAGCTTTTTCCCTCATTAGTTGTCTACAATCAGCTCATGTTTCGTCCTATTTAGCTGAGACATGAGCCAGGCAATGATAAGTCTGCTGCTGCTCAGACTTTCCTCTTTTTTATTCAACCTATCCCACTCGCCTCTCTTCATCTTCTCTGCACACCTACTGGGTTGCCATCGATAATCGGTTTGACATTGGCAACAGTTCACTGTCAATTAGTGTGACGTAAGCCTTTTTCATTCTCGTTATCCTAATGGACTCGCTGGCGAATGTCGTATGCTGCGTCAGTAAAACATCAGTACATTAACCTACCCTTGGTCATTTGATGTTGGTGTGAGTTCCACTTTGGTTACGTTTGGATTAAATTTCCATCACGGTTGTTGCTGACAAATCGGACTTTTTGTCATTCAGTGGCCTAATGAACCCATCTAAACTTAGTTTCGGACTTTTGTCATCACTTACACTATTGCCTTTTAAAATGATGAGTGACAATCAACTTCGGTGTTCGCATAGGTGATTTGCTGCCGGCTGTCATAACGCTGATCGCATAGGTTTATTGGAATCTCGAACTGCAGCAACGTTGGCTGTACTTCTTTTCTGGTCATCGCATTCGAATTTACTGTTCAAATTTTGCACATCTATTCGAACAATGGCACTAAAATTTGTGAACTTCACATTAGCTTGTGTATTCCTTGTGGCTATATCGGTCTCGGGTAAACTTGACTCTTTGTCCTCTTCAATTATTTATGACTTACGCAGCTTCCTCCATTTGGCATGGGGATTCATCTCAAAATAATCTAACTGATTATTTATTATAAACTCTGCTGGTTTGCTGCCACCACTATTTTAAAGCGTGCTTTCATGCACTGGTAATCCATGTACATACGCCAAACTGGAACCATACAGGCATCATGCGTGGTCAGTGAGCAGAGTCTTCAAAGCTAAAGTAAAGAGGACAGAATACCAAGAACGGGGAGTCAACGTATAGACGTCCAGGAGGATGTGGATGTTAAAGGAATACTCGTGACAGACTTTCACGGTTGTAAATTTTACATCAGATGCTTAAAATTAAAACGGTTTACTGGAGAGTAATCAACACTTGTTAGATGGGAAACGGAATGCCTTTCAAATGTAGTCCAACAGGAATGCTGCTGTACGGATAAACAAATGATGATAGTGAACCGGATTCAGACATCAAAGACGAGTGAAAAATGTGCGCGCTTCAGGCAGCAAACATTCGAGATACAAAACATTTACCTAAATTTCATGAAGTAATCCGAGCCGCGAAGCTACTTTCTATAGACTGAATCAGTAAGAAAAGAAGCAGGCCGAACGATCAGCAATGAAAAAATGCACATAAAGTAAAAGTCATTATTTTTAGTTGCACAAGAGACGTAGAAGGCGAACATGAAACCGCGGGCCCAATACAGCGACAGATGGTCGGGTAATCCAGAGAAAAATGAGATTTGAGAAAGGGTGCAAACACGGAATATGGCGTGCTGTATGCTTGGTATGTATGACACAGCTGGGAAACTAGACAGGAGGTCATTTGAAATTGAAGGGTTCATCCGAACAATGACTCAAACGGCTTTGAGTAATCACGGAGGGTAGCAGAAATGATGAATGGAGAATGACGAAAAGGAAGATAAATAGCTTATGTGGACTAAACCTGGAAAGATTGTGAATCTCTGGAGTGAATGTCATGAAAATACAGTTCCAAAAATGCCCACACAGACAACCGGTAGATAGAAGGAACCACGTTAGCGCATAACCCAAAGTAGAAAGAAAAACCTATGAAAATTAGCCAGAGATGTAATCCAAAAAGACAATGATCAAAATTATTACGCTTCGCGAAATGAGATACAGGGGTTTCTTGTTGGTACTTCACAAATGATTGGAAAGAATTACGATCTATCAGAGTTCATAGTGTTTAACTAATCGGTTAGGGTTGCTGAAATATTCTAAGACACAGTTACGTCTCACTGTCTAGTCGGTCGGTAGATCAGCAGCGCAGACATTTCCACTAGTAACCTCAGGGTGCGGTTTCACAGTGTGTGGTCGAAAGCTGTTTACTAGTAAGATGTAAGTTAGGTTTGTTTACTTGATTATTGGGGTTCTATTAGAGGAAGCAAAACTTTCGGAAGTAATCTCGAATGATGCAAACCCGATATTTTATGTCTGAATAACTTGTAACAACCTGATTACAATCAAACTAGCTTTTGCATGATGGTCGAGGTACCAAGAGAGTCCAAGAAAATGTTCTGGACAGTAATAGATAACCCGAGTTCCGTGATCATTCTAAGCCTAAAAACCTTCGCACTCATTAACGGATGAAACAAAACAGTCATTCACTACATAAGACAGAATTTGCATGCCGAAAAACGCGTCATCGGAAGCGTGCACTTATTTCTTTCTTAAGGAAAAAAGACTGGATTAAATGTAACAGACACCGCGAATTGAACCCTGTTAGGAACTTGAATCTCTGAATGTGCTCACATGGTAATTAGTTCCCAAATGACATTGTTTCATTTGTTTCTGATGCAAGTTAGATGTAAATGAGATAACAGTGGTCCATGTAATGTCCGGGATTGCCTTTGGCACTACCTTTTCGAGAAGACGACGGAGGTTCGCTTGTCTTTTGCTCTTTGAAAAACATTTCAACTTTTTAAGGGATTGTAGCTTTGCAAGTAGTAATCCACTCCGCCAAATGAGCTTTGCAGGAAATTGAAGCTTGTGGGGTAAATTGGAAAACAGCAACCAACATCCTTCAATGGACTGATAACCTGAGATTTCACTCAAGAGTGTTCTTTTAGGTTGTCCTATACCATGAAATGTGATAAGCATACTAGCACTCCCAGTTGCTTAGGTGCAGAGTTACCCTGTTGGATAACAGAGGCTTGTCCGGAACGATTTATCCAGCAATAATTGGTTCGAACTGCATATTTGCGCATGTGCAAGTGACCTTTCGCGAACTGCCCAAAACTTTCGAGCAAAGACAAGCGACTTTGATTCTGTTTATAATCTGGACATTCGAGTAAAACTGGAGATTAAGCATTGATTTCAAATTTAAGGCCCATTAAACTGAGTGCAAATTTCAATTTCAAGTTACAACGCACAAATTAACAGAGGTTCCACCGAGTTAATCTATAACAGTGTTGTCTTGTAACGTTCAGAGTGAAAGCGATGAATAAAATGGAAAATTCACTTGCTGTTATTGAAGTGTTTTAATCCGAATATAGTGGTTTCACGAACGAATTATTTCAGTTACTTGACTCGCATCCCCGTTGGAGAAATCCTAGGTTGCTCCTTCATCGATCTCGTAGACACATGAAAGCTCATAACGAAACCGCTCTCGTGGAAGAAACTAAAGCTTCACGAAGATTGGGGTTAGTTTTCAAATTAATTTCCCGGCATTTCATTAAGAAGAAGATATCGATTCCGCGTAGGGTTACAAATGGTAAATAAGCGGTATTTCAATTAAACGGCCTAAAAGTAATCACTATGGAGCCCTGTTGTTTGGTTTTCTGCCAACAACTTTTGTAAGGATCCACTAATATGATCAGATGGCTTGCACATGAAAGTTGAAGTTAGGAACTAGTTAACGGTATTAGAACTTGAGAGAATTCACAAACTTCGTACTATTTTCCAACCAAACTTATTCTACATATTGGTTGTTATTCGTCATGTTTTCTTAATCGGATTTCGTGAAGTAGCGAATTGGTATCGGTTCCATTTTACTGGGTCCGAATAAATAAAAAATGAAATTCTTAGGAATTTAGCGGGCTATGGAGAGCCATACACGAGCAGGCTTATAAGCAAAGGCTTGAAATATCAATCATGTTTAGGCTGGTATAAAACTAATCCCGTTCTTAAGACTATGTGCTATGGAAAGCAGAAAAGCTAAATGAATTCCTCGCCTCAATTTTTCTAGTGTTTAGAGGAATAACCAGATCGTAATAGACAACTGAACGATTGGTTTCGCCTGTCGACATGCCGACCACGAATATCCATTTCAATGGGATTTTTAGAGATATTAAAATTTGTTTTGTACACCGTAACGGAATCGTGCAAGTGGATGCCGGAAGCAGATAGGAATCGATTATGAATGGATCGCCTTGTGACAGTGCCAAAAACTGGTGATTAAGTGGACAGTATCTTGTAGTTCCAGCAGTGAACAAAATGTGCACGCTCAGTCCAGATGACCTTGCGGCTGCGTGCCCGGACTTCTACACGAGAACCCCAGACGTGCAACAATGATGATTACTACGAAAGCAAGCAAAATAGGTGTGCATTGGCTTTTCATGGTTTTCAATGATCAGTTGAAAATTAGTTCCGTTAAAAATTTGTTCTTACCAGTCCAATCTTCTTTAAACGATTTCGGAAGTTGAGGAGAAAACTTATGGTTGTACTTATTAAGAAAATCAACTCCATAATTTTGTCTCCTAAGACCTGACCTTGTGTGGTGTGGTTTGGACTTAGTTTGCCTGTTGTCGGAAATTTCATCATGCTCGGTTTGAAAGTGAATTCGATGTCTCGGCTGTTTCGGAAGCTAAACTGAAGTAGATTTTTATTTACAATTCTCCTGAAAAATCGTTTTGCTACATTCTTTTTCAGGCGTAAACAGCCTAAGCATATATGTGCATTCTGGTAATTGCATGTGACTTTGTATTAAGCCGATCTAAGCTAGTAGGCCGTAGTGTTTTTGTCCTGCTCCCAAGGAGTTGACTGTACGGGATCTTTTCTTTCACTGTTTATGGCATTTTTAAATAAACTGTTAACTGGAAATACTTTCCAGGGTAAAAGATGACATGCAATCGTTTTCAAGTGAAGTTGATTCGGCAGTCAAAGTGAATACCAAGCACCTAAACCTCTTTTGTTTTGAATCTTGCGGTCTGGTGGAAGTAGAAACTTGAAAGGAGAAAAATATCCAGGGTTAAGAATCGCCTTCAGAGTAAATCCACAAAACGATAGATTATGCAATGTTTTAACTAGGTAGTTCTTTAATAGGTCTTAAAATACGTTAACCCTAGTGATTGGAACATCGACCAGTTACATTCCCAAACCAACAAATTTGTGCGGCGGAATTCCAGAAAATTGCCCACAAGAGGCAAATTATTCACGAATAAATTTCGAGACCAAACTGTATTTCAGAAGCTTATCATAGGTTTCAGGATCTTTGCTGACATGGAACTTCATAAGCCGGAAAATGTGGTACCGGTTGTGTTTTGATGGCGAGTGCTTATCGCTTCTTTCAATTCTTTTTGCACGTGCTTAACTCTCGCAAATTTGGGTAGTCAGCTCGGATCACAAACGCTCTATTTGAGTTTTTGTTCTATCTCGTACAATCAAACCAAACAGAAAAATACTAAATATCTACTGACGAAAACTACTGTAAAATTTTACCGTAGCTCTTTATTGTTCCAGGCCATTCATCGTTGTTTAAGCCGCAGGTAAAAAATTTACTTCATGTGGAATAACTGCTCGCAAAAAGGCAGCCAAAATACTTTCCATCTGCAAACTCTCCATCGAAGTACTTCAACCAGCACGAGACCTGTCCTTTGCAAATGTGTTATTCTGAAGGCCCGGCCGGTGTCGGAATCAGATGGCACAATAGCGTCGTTAGTGTGGGTTCCCCAATTGTTGTTTGGACTTTCTGACTACGAGTTGCAATAATTCTACACATTTTGATAAATTCGTACTGCTCAGGCATATGCGGTTGTTAGCAAAGTCCCTTCTTGATCAATAATCTACCCGTCTTGGTTAAACTCAGTTTCCTTTCGGAAAAAGTAAATCGCAGTAATTAATCAACTGTGTGAATGAGTAAGGTGATATAGTAAGCAATGTTACTGCGATTTGTATGCACTGGAAAACACGGGTTCTAATAGTTACTTCGAACATACTCAAAAACTGACTGATCGTCCGAAATACTCGGTAAAAGGTGAAGGTAGTTTGATTGGATTTGGTCAATTGCAAATGCCTAGTCAGACGGATGGGGGAACCGGATTTTGTTTCTAGGCTTTTATCTTAAACAGAGAGAGGGCAAATGTACTCCGTGAAATCTAACCACAGAGAATTTTGAACTCGGAATTACATGGCCGTGATCATCCAACTGAATAAAGCCTGACAAAAGCGAACGACTTTATTTTGATTGCAATATACACCGCGCAAGCTATCCACTTTTAATACAGAAATGTAAAATATTTCACAGATGAGATTTACGTTTTAAATTGCTCACTATTTCAACCGGTTCCTGTCAGTCAGTGACAGCTAGTTGACAACAGTCGTCATGACAATGTTCTATTATCGAAATCTGGAACTGGACCAGGTACAGCTATTTTTCTTGATTATCCGGCAACCAATGAGACTTAAGCATGGATTCAGTTGCATACGGAACAAATTTTTTGACCATAAATAATAATGAAAATATCCACTAGTTTTCCGAACGAGAAGTGAAGCAAAGATGTTTATTTAATTATTTATTCTCAAGTCATCAAATCAACGTATATCAAACCAGAATTGAAATCGCTAAACGCCCTGTTAATTTCTAAACCGGGAAATGAGAGAGCTAAGTTTATCAGAGTAGAATAAAAGACCTTTCAGCTATCTGTGTGATTGTGTTATTTTGCTAGCCATAGGCTATTCTTTAAGTATTCGTTTTTGTCATACTTCACAACTACGGAAGATGAACTTCATAGATAAATCTTTTTTGTGGGCGCACTTCCAGTTTGTGAAGTCATGTGACCACCGCTTCAGCCGGGGGACTGGTAAGGGCCCAGTATATAGTTCTGACTCATTCAAGGAAGATCAATGCATGTCCCGTTTTGAAAACATGTTCCACTATGGAGCTCTGAGTGACCTTCCTTATCTCCTTCCTAAGCGGCGCGGGTTGTTGTCCATGTATCCATTTTCTTAGACACCAAATGGTACAAACGATTCAACCAGCTCCAAAGAAGCATGTGAACTAGTAAACGCACGCTGAAGTGATCGCCAACGACCAACAATCTTTACTTCGTCAACGGATGATTAGGTGAGCTGAATAGATTGTTAACTCTATGCATTTTATGATAGCCTGACGCGCATTTGGGTCATTTTTTTATAAGCTCGACTAAGTGGCTATTAATAGAGGGCGATTGCTAAATAGTCTTTTCTTAGGAACACTGTAGACTGAGTAAATCTTTATTTTGCCTTTGACATACTGGTCAGTGGACCTTTTATGATATCCCACACAACTAGGCTTCTATTGTTTATTCTCCGCAGACGTGCCTGGGCCGTCCAACTAAGAAATTTACTGTGCCCTGTTTAGGACGTGCTGAGAAGGCGCTGCAAAATTTCAGATATTGTGCAATCCAAGTGAGTTTTCTCCGTGCACCAGAAAATTGTGCCTGTTTTCTACATCGATTACCACTTAAACCAAAAAGAATTTGTTTTGGGATGCATCCAAGGTGGAAGAAGAAAGATTATGATTAGGTGAAGATTAATTGTCCCTTTTTTGTTTCCCGGAATATGTCCAATCGATGTACCCATACGACTGTCTAATTTCACTGTACCTGCATCGCTTAGGATCAGAGCGAGGCGGCACACGAATCGAGTGCTTTCTTGGACAAGAGTCATGAGGTCCCATTATGTCTTGTGCTTTATAAAATCCGAGTACAAATAAGGATCTGATCCACAATTGGGATAGTTTTGTATCTGAACTGAAAGAACATCACAGGATAAATTGTGGCTTTGACAGAGCTGCAATTGATCAGCAAAATGTACCATGGAAACTTTAATCGTTTCACTAATAACAATTTGATAATTCATTTGTTGCACAAGTATAACACCTCTCATGGATTGGAATACGGCTTCTGGATGACTCCCAGTTGGAGCAAGGGATTTTGACCCCAAATGTTGCCTTCAGATGCCGAGGAACTGGCCACTTTCTATCCTCGGCCGATTGTGGCGTTTTCTGCTGTTTGATCAAAATTACTCAGAAACTGGCTTTTTGGCAGGTAAACCAAATAATTATGGGGATGCAGTTCGTGGTTCCAAATGATTATCAAAGATGGAATTTGCACCTTGTGGTTCTGTTTTTGTAACTGGTGAAATCGAGCGAACCTCTCTGCAACTTCAACATTCACCGCTTCAAAAAGTCTAGGGAAAGATGATCATTTCTTCATATTTTACTGAAGCAGACTTAAGTGGAAACGAGAAATTCCTAAAGAACGACTGACGAGTCTACCGTAAACTGGTCAGAACCGTAGGTATCATGCAACCCTCAGAAATCTCCCAGGACCTTACCAATTAACGGATCTTTCAAACGACTAACATGTTATTAAATTCACACTGGTCGGAAATTTAGAGTTTTCATTTAAAAATGTAAATAAACTTCTGAAACAGCAAATTGCAATTCTCAATTAACCTTGGTTCTTCTGAGACCAGTGACAATTGCATTTGTCTTTTTCTAGTATCGTTTAACGTCTCAGATTGCAATAATTACTCACTTTGTCACACTGCCCGCAATGCTTTTCACACCAGTAAGGAATGGGGTTGTTTTTGGAGAAGTTAGCTAACAATTAACATTTAAATTTATGCATCCTGTCTCTTCGAAAGAATTGTGACGCTGTTCTAATTAGTTTTGCAAACTTGTGCATTTTGGTTTGCTAACGGATTCAAAACTAACCCATGTACATATACGGCTAGAGCGAGACATCGCCGACCGCGAGATATTTCACAGTTGCCTTCGCTAACATTCCGAATATTCGAACACTTGCGAGGTTTATAGAAGTGTACTTGATTGTCCGAGTAATGTCGTTTGGAAGTGAAAGTATGCTGGATTACGAAAACTTCTTGAACTTGTTTAGAAAAGCCTTAGGATTTTTCTCACATTATTTTCATGAATACTAACAATGTGTCTCGTTCAGAAGGAACATCCATCCAGTTGAGCACTCTATGGAAGCTGACGGACTTTTTTATGGACTGAAAGCAATTTATTAAGTGGAATATTTAACATCAGTTGAAGTCTAATAATAACCGTTATGGACAGTGAATGAAGAAATTGCAAGCTAGGAGGCGGTTTGCTTTGAAAGGAAGTCAATTTCATTCAAGTGCTTTACGCTAAACATCTGCTTCACTATCATGACAGTGCGGTGACTTGATGAAGATAGTGCACTCTTTGTACCGCACAACATATGGGTAATGAGTTGATTAAAGACCATGCTAAATTTCATCTCGCATTTAAGCACATCCGGGTTTCGGAAATCAACGGCCAGAACTAACAGCCTAGTAAACGGATAAACATTATCAAATTACATTATGGAAATGAAAACTAGCTGCATTCAAAAGTGGCCATGCAACAAAATGAACTTATGCCAATTTTTTTACGACAGAATTTTTTTCTCGCCCTGAGGCAAACTGTTACCGTTATTTCGCACACCACTGTCCACGTATGTCAGAAGGGATACTAATTCTCTATTTAGGCATATATGGTGTATGGATTAAATTGACAATAAAACAGAAGGCAATTAAACTGTGTGGTAATGGAAGATAAGGAATGCGTTATCTTGGTGATCATTTCAGTTTTCTGATGGATGCAAGGCGTACGGTGACCCACAAAGACGTAAAATAGAATTTCATTGGGGGACTTTCTTCGAAAATTTGTTGCATCTTGCTGCGACTTTTCAAGTTGTTCGCCCAGACGAAAGAGAAACAAAATATACTATACTAGGTATACGGTTAGTATTGTCCTTCGAATAACGGAGTTATTACCTTAATTCCCTGAAAGAAATTTTATGCTGCACTGCACCATTGCTGAATTTAAAGGCCTAATTCAAACTTGAATCAAGTCTGTTAAAAGCAAAATTATATCTAGAATGTGTTTCCCATGAATCTTAGATCTGCATACTGTCCAAAATATGTTTCAAGTCCCGACTTGATAATCTAAAGAGCCACTTCAGTAGTGCATATCGTCGCTGAAATCCTAACACTTCTTGGACCATGAGGAATAAGTAACTTCGTACTCGAGATGCTAGACGTCATGTGAAGTTGACCAAAACAGTGCTGAAGGACTTCTGTGGGCCTATCAATTATCACTGTTTAGCGACGGTGAATATCTTGCGATACTTGCAGCAGACTGCTGTAAATAAATCTCATGTTCTTCCTCTGTGGGTTCACAATATGCCAAGGTTGAGATGTATGCATGGTGGCATAAAGGGATGTCAACCCAACTTCTGGCTTATCTGTCCGGTATGGAATACCAACGCTTAAGATTTACTGTCGAATGGCTTGGTGACTTCGCATTGATTAACAGAATCGCAAACCAGAGTGCTTTGTTCCTTATCCGGCTACGTACTGGAGCCGGATGTTTTCGAATGACGCTTGCTGTTTGAGTTTTGGCGATACCAGCATGCTAAGTATATTTCACAAAGTCCAAACTAGAACTGAATATTTTTGTTGGTAAGTCGAGAAGGTAAGTTTTTACTTCCAGGCGCCTTTGGTAATATCTGGGATAAAAATATTGGTAATTCATAGAAAAAATGGATGTGGGAATGCCTTTGTTCAAACCAGGAGAAATAGATAGTGAAAAAATCAATTTATAGGTTTTACATACACAATGAGATTTGTTTGATGAAGAAATGATCACAATGTCTTTTTATTTGCACTTAAAATGGAACTGACTTCGATGTGATCCTCATTATTGAAATGAACTGATTACACTTTTCGCTATCCAATCTTTGTTTTACTGCACCTAGTGTGCCTATCCACTGATCCAGTCAACGAACTGTTCGGGCCACAAACTGAGTAGATTCGGGCACGAGCTAGAGAACCAGAAATCTGTTCCTAATTGCCCTGTCAAACAGACCGGACTGGAGCATTTCTTTTCTGATGCACGGGTGTTGCCAATTTTGATGCATTCTAAAAGTTCCGCCGGATACAATAAATGTTCTGGTACTTGCCAAGTGTAAAGGAGCATCAGTAAATAAGATGAAATTATTTGCACAATTCGGTTATTTGATCTATTTTTGAACTGTACTGAGGCCTACCATACATGACTGACCCTGAATGTCCAGGTAACCGAGCCTGAACACGAAAAACAAAACCCTTCAGGTGCGTGAAATATTCATAAGCGTTTTCGGAACGGTTTTCGGAGTTATCCTAGTAGACATCCACGAACGATAACAAACTCTCATGCCCAACAAACGCACTTATTTCATCCACGATTGCGCACGTATTTTTAGATTGAGGATAGCTACTTCTGTTTTAACTAGAGTGTAATAGCCACGGTTCAATAAGAACCGAAAACTTTTCTTTTTTAATGGAAGTAGTTAATTTACATCAAAGTTGACCTTGTGCCAGAGCCATCTTGGCGCCCTAGCTAAATCGTTTACGTTGTTATCGTGACAGTGAGCCGAGGGGCGAGGAACCGCAAAACCGTTTGGTACTGCAATCCAGCGGATGAGCACATCGGTCGATTTAAAGTTTTGTGCTTAAGTGTTCCCGTCATTTTAAACTAAATAGGGCTATCATTTGTATCATAGTAAACAAATAAACTTATTCAGTAACACAATTTTCATGATTGAAATCAATCAAATCCGAAAGCGACCACAAATTTACTCATATTCCTATTAACATTTGACTGCAGAAGTTCCCGTCACTAATCGTTTTGTCCGTTCTTTGTGAACAATAGCCAAGATAGGCTTAAGCAATTTTTGGACTCCTCACGTTTCACCGGATATGTGACGTGAATTAATCGTACAAAAAAGAGAGTGAATAATTGTCCCACGGAATATTAGAAAATTTAGACCTCCTCAGCCCAAGAGAATATCAATACTGTTCGTGAATGAATGCCATGTGGTGACTCGAAAAACACATACAACATGGACATTTCTGGAAGAAAATTCTCCGACAAAATTGTCCGGATTTCCTATTCTCATCTAAATTGTTCACTGTCATCAAAGTTAAATGTCTTACCAACGGACCAAAAGTGAATGCATTCCAGATAAAGCAGAAGTCGCGGAAGTAACAGAGTTACTTCTTTCACTCTAAAAAGGCATTTAATATGAGAAGACAGTCGTGATTCTGAAAAGGCCCCGTCCTTCACTACACCAGAATGTATTTATTAGGTTATTTTGAGTGGAGTGGTTTTTTTTAATCTGACATAAGTCTGGCAAAAGTACACTTGGGTTGAGGCTGTGCTTCATATAAAATCATACCCAGACTTGAACCCCGATTCTTTCTGAAATGTTTCGATATTTGAAATGATAATTAACAAAGGTTTCCTAACCAAAAGGTACTGACTTGGAAATCCTAAAGCTTCTTGAAACCTATTGCAAAAACAATTTCACTTTGGAGGTGCTGGATGACATTAAAATGAGCAAAATATTGATGAACAACAGTGGCGGGTCCATCGATTACCAGCGGTCATTGATACTAGATTCATAGCAAAAACAGCGCCGGATTTTTGTGATTCAATCTCACTTTGTTCTTCCTACCTGACTCGTTGTCAGCCCAGGTTACAATTTAGGTATGGTGGCTAACGCGGGATATCGATTAGATTCCTTACCTATTCACTCACTAGGCAAACCCCAAGCAAGGGGATTGTTATCAGAAATATTCACTAACGCTAGCTGAATAGAAGGAACACCAAATCAATTATTCGCCTGATTTTGCTTTTCTGAAAAGGTTGCGAGTCTTCACACGACCCCTGTTACATGAGTTTCGACAGGACCTGTTTTTGATAAACTTTCTGAAATTCTGAAGGTGGTCTTTCTTGAGATCCCATCTTTAACATCGCGGCTGGGTAGCATCAGACTCCTCAGGGCTTTTCGGACTCTCGGTTTCTTACTGGAAATTGTTGAGGGGCATTTGTGTCCCAAATAATTTGCAAAACGCGATTTTAAGGAAACTAACTGTACATGGCCCCTTCAGTGTTATTTGCCGATTAAGTTGACATACAGTTCTACGTTCGAACACCCTTAAGTTACTGTCATTGTTTAAACCCATCAAAATATGGTGAGTTTTTAGAAACCTTTGCATAAATGATGAATATGCTCGTGAAATAAATCATCAACACGTATCATCGTCCGACTTACCGTCGAAAACCACCAAACCACTGCAGAACTACTTATTTCTCTTCAGGGTAAATTGATACTTGCAAGTGTATCACAGGCGAACTGGAACATATACTAGGAGCTGAACGAATCTTGGAGTTCTAATGGAATACCTCAATGTACTGCATAGAGCAAGTGATTTTGAATTAACAGTTGGACGCAGATGATGCATCAATAATTATTTTACCGATTTTTTCTAAGCCCCGATATTCAACTAATGAACAGTGAGAAATGCCGATGAATTGTAGTCGACTTGATTCCTGTTCTTCAACGTACACATTTAGTTCATTGGGATAAAGATTTTATCGTTCTGGGTTCACGATTTCGTCCACAATAACTGGTTGGTGGAACATAATGATGAAACAGAATAAAATGAAAACTACACGAACCAAGTAGATTGTATTGAAACAAATCACGAAATACATAATATGTGACAAGTAATTTATTCCAGCTGCTTGCCAGGAAGCAAAAGTAAGTTTGAGGCAAGATGTTTTCTCTCGTCTAGCCAAAACGGAATGTGCTGTGGCCTAATTAAATTAGTTTTCTTTACTGAAGGATTCGATAACACACAGTACTCTTAAAGAAGAAAATTGGAAGTTATACAACAAAGTATTTACCTCTAACCAGCATTTGGCACATTTCTCAAAAATACCTCGTCGGGCTCGGGACGCAGTAATTTCCAACTTAACACACAAGCGATGTGTATTATTCATGTTTAGAATTGCACACCGTAGCGTGAGAGCATTCCGGAGGTTTCGCTCGCCGCTAAGACATACTGAATGTCGGACCGTTGTGGCTTTTGATATCAAGCCTTAAATTCTTTCGGAAAGGAGACAATTATTGCTAGGTGTTAGATTCTGACGGTGACAAAACGTGCAGCTGCATCAGAGGAATAAAACGATAAATACACCGGTTCTTAAGTGATTTAATGAAGTAAATGAATAACCGAATGCCGATGCGTTACAGTTGTTGCACTAGAGATAGGGGTCATCCGCAATGCTCAGCAATTGCATCCAATTCATACAGAAACCTCCGGACGTACGGTGTTGCGATGAGTATCTAAGACAGTTAATTTTAATGTCTGCTAATGACAATTTCGGAAAAGCAAATTTCTCATTTCAATAACATGTTCATCGCTAAGGATTTCCAGCAGACGAATTAAAATCGCAATGTTGTGTTCCGACGGTTCTTAAAGATGGGTTAAAATGTGTACCAGCTGACAACTAATTTTGCAACTAATAATTTACTCGAAACAAACATGTGTATTACTTCCAAGAGGATTGTTGTGGCTGAGTGGGAAATGGGACTACTGGTAGAAAGACTACACCCGTAGCTTTCAGGTTGGTGGTCCGAAATGCTAAATGCTTGATTACTGCCAACCGACCTTTGTGTTACCATAAAGCGTTGATACAATGTAGCTAAATGAAGACTGGTTTGTGCCTGGGCGAATCGTTTAACTCGATCCCGCTGTCGATGCATTTTTAATCAATAAACAATTTTCAGACAGTGATAAAAAGAAATTTTTCCCTTCAGGAATAAAACTTATTGAGTCATAAGAGCAACTTGGAAAATAGTTTTCATTCCAAATGTCCATTCTTTCTTGTGAAATTAGTTCTGACCTTCGAAATGTATGCAGCAAATATATGCTGAGCAATGCGTCTTGTGCATTTCTAATACGCACAGGATTTTCCTATTTCCATATAAACAAATAATTTCCGGTTAATATAGTATGCACGAAAGACATTAAAGATCAATGCTGTGCATGTTGAAGCTTTTTAGTTACGGTATCTTTCAAAGACAGAACTTGTTTACCAGTCCGAATTTGACACAATTGTCAATGCTGTTATCCTTTGTCTTTTATTTCTATGTCTTATGATTTCAAATATTTTTAAACAGAACAGATCAAAAAATCCGGCTGCGAACATGTGCCTAGTTGACTCAGAGCGATTGTCGTGGTGTGTTTGTCCGTGTAAGTGTGTTTATTGTTGGATGCAAATGTTTGGCCGATGGCAACCGCGGAATTTTGTTTCGATGCTCTTGTAGTAAGAAACTTCTTTCCAAGATAAATTTGGATCAAAACTGTGCTCTCCGTCTTCCGGAAAAGAAAATACAGATGTAGTGATTCATTTGTCTAACACCTGTAGAGTCATATGCGAACATGCTCATTCCTTGTGTTATTGGTTTTTTCGCGGACATCGGAGCGCGAAATGAAATGGTTTGTCTAATGATGCAGAGATAGAGTTACATACGGATAAGGACAAATTAAAATTTCCTATTCACATCTAATTTAGTTTTAATGTCTTAATAAAATCTGATCCTTTTCGATCATAAACACAAGTTGATTTATCCGTGGAGTCATCGCACGGACCATTTGGATTACATGCCCAGCACTCTATAATGCGATTCCCTTGGATCCGATTGAGTCACTAAGTAACCGCGTAACTACTTCACTGAATTCTGTGTGGCGGACAGCATTAGAAAATACACGCGATGGATATGTACCCCTAAATACTGTTTGAGAGCGCGTATTTTATTGTATTTCTTAAAAATGATCAGGCCTCACACTATGCCGTTGGCAGATCACCTATGAAATGTCATATAAAATGAACCCAAAACCGTAGTATTACGAAAGCTTTTATTATTCATTATTAACCGAGTAATTCTTATATGTAAGTTAATGAAAAATTACCGCTCGTGGTTTGGTATGAGCTATAGGGCAACGTGAGTATCACACGGGAGAACACTGCACGAATGAACACTAGACATCATTGCCCTTAACAGATTTTATTGGTTTGCACTTTATTCAAGGATTAAAGGAGTCAAAAGTTCATCTTTGTGCGGCTCTCCAAGTTTGACAACTTTGTGCAATGATTCCCACAATTTTTGAAACGACAGAAGTAAAAAATCAATCGAAAACTACTCATTTCCAGTGCACTCTGTTTCATTTGACGAAAGCTCTGTGCATGCTAAACACAATGGTAAATGACAACTCTGTTGATCAAAGATTCAGCTTGGCATCCTCATCAGCCGGGCCGAGCCGTTTTGATGGAGTCCCCCAAGTCAACTCTCTATTTCGTTCCGGGCAACCGGATAGCATCAAGTCCGCTAAAAAATTACGGATCTCGATGAATACCCAACGAAGTGGAGAAGAAGAATGAAAGTAGTAAAACGCGTGGCATAGCTTGCACATTGTTTCTTCCTTCCTCTTTCGAACCCACTGTTTTTGTCCTTCGCCTTTATTCCGATAGCACATGGCGTGCAGGTAGATTTATGTAAAAAGAATAAACTGCACTGTGTTGGCCATTAGCTTAAGGCTTAATTGTTTATCATGCCTCAATAATAAGTTCTCAGAAAGTAAAAGATGGATCAGAAAGCCATAATATGAAGCATCTGATCAGAATAGAAAGGTTTGGGTTTGGCCCCAGAGGCCATTAGTAATTAGGCCCCACTGAATTAATTTCCCTATGGTCAGTTCTTAATGAATTCGGAAAATTTCGGCATTCGGTTTCAGCCTAAACCATGTCAATTTGGGTTGATCCTCACGACTTAGGATAGCCAGTGACTTTAAAATGTTTAGTTGATTATGGCATTAATTATTCTCTAACAATTTCAACTGGATGACCCTTGATATCGGCTGGAATAATGGGAGGACTCACGAGAATGACAGATCCACAACTTTAAAACAGACTGATCCGGAGTTTTGTCCCTTTGATTGTGAGGGGTTGAAGTGTACCTATGTAGAATTTATTGACTCGCAATTCACTTGAAGAACAGTATGAAAAATTCACGGACTGACAGCGTAGAATGAGAGATCAGATTTGGATCGTAGGCCATCAGCCATGCACACGCAAAAGAACGCAGAACTAGTTATTGGATTGTCGATGAGGTGAAAACCACTGATAGGCATGAGCAAACACGTTAGTGTGGAAGATGTATGGTACTTGAACAAAAAATAATTCCCAATAATCCTGATACCAATTAATCAATTTATTTTGCTACCTATGGAGATAAAGCAACTACTTTATTCTTGTTTATCTACTCAATAGCATTAAATGCGAGCAATCACCAAGCGGTCATTAAAATGGTACTTAGAATTGGATGAAGCAAGTTGAGTTCCACCCGTCTAGAGCCGTATATAATTTAATAGAATTTAAATAATCATTAAGTGCAACATACCCGCGTGGCCCTCGTGATTAATACTGCGAGATTTCACGTCGAAGGTCGCTTGTTCGGCTCTGCCCAAGGTCGTCAACTTCGGAATTCGTCAGACTATCAACGACAGTAGGATTTAACCAGAAACGTTGGACATTCATTAAGATGGTGGGTGAAAAAAATGAGTGTCATTACCATTATTATTATTATTACAGATGTTAGTAGCAATAGTTTAAAGAGTGACTTGAGCGTATCATAACATAAACAATGAAACTATTATTATTCTTCCTATTTTTGTTACTGTGAATTTAAGAACACCCTTTCATTTGAATAGACATCATTTTGTTAATGACCAGTCTGCAGCTAAAATAATATCGATTTTTCAGCCTGTCTGACAGAATTGTGCTAACAACGCGAATAATCAAGCAAGCGATATCATTTTAAACCATTGCAATGGTCAATGTTTAACCTTTCCAAATGATAAATAAACGTATTTCCTCTGTTTCGTTTGCCGAAATGATGAGGAAGGAGATGAATTCCACTTTGGAGTTTCTCACTGTTTCAAGACAAATTATATGCTGGTCTAACTTGTTCTTACTTTGACTGATTATCCAATAAATGTATTGCAAGAATTAAGTCGGCCAGTTTGGCAATCAGAGCGCAGGTGTTTCAGCCCGGAAAATGTGAGCACAAATTAGTGGACCAGTGTTAAAAGTTTCCAGACAAACATTAGCATGAATTATGCACCCCATTAGTCCTCGACAGTCACGAAAATGATCGTCATCCCACATATTGTTTCCTCGTTCACAAGCTGCTGATAATTTTTGGACCAGCCATTTCAGGTGTCGACATTTCGTCCGCATTAAAACACTCCCATGTTTTGCATTTATGGATTGGCTCAAGCTACACCTTCCCAAATGCCCGGTTGGAGATGTTTGGAACAATGCCACATTAATTAGAGTATGCACGCCATACGATATCAATTTGGGTTTATTTCCTGTCCAACTATCCAAACCTGCTAGTACGGGGAGGAGGCGTGTCATGTATCATCGTGTCATGTTTATCTGTTGCGCTCTCTGTTGCTTCATGACTATACACGTCCGCATTTCAGAAGGCAGTCAGAAAATGCCGGGACTTGAAAAATGCATATTAATCGGTAAATAGACGATAACTGATGCGGACGTTAGGACACATGAGACATAATTTGAAGAAACTAGTCACTTCAATTGTCGTCAGTATAGAGTGGCCGTAGGGCAAATTTTGCCATTCTAATCTCACTGGAGACTGTCCTTTTTTGATTGTAAAACGTGCCTTGAGAAAGTCTATCTGTGGTAGTCAAAACTTACAACATCTACCAAAAATCCTGTGTTAATAACATCATTTCGTTCGCAATATGTTTAGCATACCCTAAACATTAGAAGCCATTGGTTGGCTATGCATCAATACTTAGCACAGAATGTATCCTATCTGCTAATCTTTTCCACTTTTCTTTCCAGTGCTCACTCACTTAGTATTCCTCAACAAAGTCAGTGGCGTTGTTGTTCAGGCGCTGAACACATAACAGTCGAGTTTACTTCCCCGTTTGAATGAAAGCTATCGGATGATTCTTCTGAAATTTCAATATACATTTGTTTGCGTCTCTTAAACTAAATGCTCAGTTTAATCCCAACAACATACTACTCAATACGTTGCGTAATCTTACTACATTATTCAGATAGAAATGCATTCACGAATGTGCCACCCTTTTTTTCACCGGCTAGAGCTAGAGGAAAAAAATCACTAATTTACTCGGCGGGCTCACACCATTAGCACGTAAGCTCTAATTCTGGAGCCCTAACCGTAGTTTTCACAGAATAATTCAGCGAAGACCAAACAAAAGCTCAAGGGTATTAGTGGCGTATCAATAGATTTTCATTATACCCTGAACTTTACAAGAACTGGTCAATGAATTAAAATGTATTGAAGAAAATCTGTTCACAGCAACGATACCAAAAACTAAAATATCAGGCGCATCAGACTGACAGAGATTGTTTTGTAACGGAACTGAAAAGCGTCGATGTGGATCAGCGTTTGCCAGTTCAGACAAATGTCCCAGTCAGTTCAACTATTATTGTCTGTTGTCCCTCTTGTTGATCTTCATTGGGTGTTCGATTGATTAACGACACTCCGTGATTTGAAAGGAACAAAAGCTCATTGATGCCAGTCTACCAAAAGTCGCAATAAACTTTCAAATTCTTTTTAAGTGGAACATGTATTCCGGAAAAATGTTTCTGCGTGACTTTTATAGATCAAGTTTATCTCCTCCAAAATGGCATAAGTATATTAGCATGGTTTTAACATTTTTGAGCAATTCGATCTGGTTTCCTACTCCGGTTTTGCATCAAACAGCAGGGGAAAACTAATGAAACACGCAGTATTGTTACATTTAAAAATGGACAATATTCAATTGGAAGATACACAAGGAGGAAGTCTTTTGAGAAAACGTAATTCCTGCGTTGCGGTAACGGTTGTCAGGCTGCCCTGAACGAAAACCGATTCATTTTTGGAAATACACTAAGAAGTGTACTGCTACGTAGCGCCGAGATGGAAGCAAGAGAGCAAATGCACCTCTCAGTTAGTAAATTAGCGAGTTGAAATACTTATTCATTTTTGCAAGCTTGAATGGGCGCCAAAGTAGCCCAAAATTCACAGCAAACGTAATGCAAGTATAACAGCCAGCAGATCCCATTAACAATTAAGTAAACCAGCTCATGAAAGGATGAGGGGTACATCCATTCGAGTCTCATAAAACAGTGGTGCTCCGAAGAGCGACTGGTGAAAAGCAACGAGCCATGCGCATATGAATTCAATGTCTTGCTCACGTAAACCCGTTT
This sequence comes from Fasciolopsis buskii, assembly GCA_008360955.1. Lineage (NCBI taxonomy): Eukaryota > Metazoa > Platyhelminthes > Trematoda > Plagiorchiida > Fasciolidae > Fasciolopsis > Fasciolopsis buskii. The sequence goes on from LUCM01011081.1 coordinate 167,195, forward strand.
GCGACAATGTTTGGTGTTTTTGACTGAAAAACGAGTATACGTTCGGTTTTCAGCTGCAGCCAAAATTATGTATATATATATATATGTATACACGCAAATTGTCATAACAAGTATGCACCAAGCGATAAGGATTTTTCTATTTAATGCAATATTCTACTGATTGCATAATCGACTTTCAACCAGCTCAGGATATTATGCATTTAACCAAAATAAAAGGAAATGCATCTTTCCTTCGTCAGATCGGCCTTAGAATACGTACTTGAATCAACAAAATCGAGTGGATATCCCATGTGGTTGCCAGAGCTGGATATTGTAGATGACTAATAACCTGTTGTATTCTTCTACCGACAAGCTTGCATTTGTTGGCGGGTTGGGATTCAGTATTCAAAAGTGGTCCTTAGCAGTTGCCTGAGTCCGGTCTTAACCGAGAAGGAAATTGTGCTCAAATTGTAGTCTTATTTGACAATCTGACGAACGTTCTAGGGCGAGGCCTTCTTTGTTATGGAGTGAATTCTATTTTGCATTCGGCGCAGTCAAATTTTCTAATCCTCGAACGTGATTCCTTCGAATCCAGTGATTCAGGTTTGTCGCGGACATTGAGGCACATTTCGTCCTGATCAATTGTGCAAAAATACTACCAGTCAAATGGTTTTGTGAATCCTATTTCCTTGACTCGTGCAATGTTAGTGTTTTAATTATGACCGAAATTGGAAGAAATAATCACGTTTTACTTCAGTCAATTGTATATCCATTTTCCGTCGGTTCAAAAGTGCCTTTTGAATTGCTGCTGATTTAAATCAACCAAAATATCAGCAGATGTTCAATTGCAACGGAGAAAGCAAGATATTCCGAAAATAATGCCGTAATTTATTTTACTATCTCACACTTTGGGAAACGTGGATCATCGTAGTGTCTTTTCGAAGAACAGTCTGTTCCTCGACAAAATAACCAACAGGAAGTGACTTCCTTTGGCTTTGGAAATTTCCATTGAATAAATAAGTCCAAGGTGAATGGTTTAAGGTAAGATGCTGCAGGTTACTATTCCATATACATTAATATTACTGAGCATGAACGCAGGGTGAAGCTGTTTCTCCTGGCTGGCGAGGGATTCTCATCAGTGTATATCCACCTTACTCGAACAGTGACGATAACCTGCAATATAAAACTGAGTATCGAACATCATAACTACCTGCCTAATTCAGCTTTCTGTCAACCGTTCACACGACAAAGCACCTACTGATCATCGGTTTTCTTAAGCTTGTACCAAAAAAGGAAGAATTCCAATTCCATTTTTAGAGCACCTTTATGTTGAGAGGATAATTAACTGCATGTAATATCATGGCTCAACTCTCACGCTGATAAATCAGTGATGCTCACAAGCCTTACGTTGAAAGACCCGTCTTGAGTAGGCTTGCAGAGTGGCCTTGTCTATTTTAGGGTTGGCCTCCTTGCATGGGTGGGATGGATATGCACTGCCATCGATTCCGAAAAGGCCAGATAAAAACAACTGTACATTGATCCCTTGGTTCTTTAACAACGGAGTGGACGATCACACGAGAAGTGAAATAAATTTCTGAAGTATTGATTCAAAAAGCGCACAGGAAGCAGACAGCAGCTTGTCTATTACAAGGTAGACGACTGACACAAAGTGCAGAGCATTTTTCATCCAGTTACGTTGATTTTTAGTCACCCGTTTTATTTAGTTAGGCAGCTAAGCCTTCACACGGGCTCAAGAAAACGGGGACCGGATCGTACGTACAATCCATGGGTGAATACTCATATTTGGTGAATACTAGAACGTACACAATACGTACAGTAGAAAACTGACGTCCAGATAAGGGGAACACAGGCAAAAGAAGTGGCTCCGCGAAGTAAGAATACCGATTTTCAAAATAAAAAAACAACTAAATATTTATGCATAGCGGTTAAACAGGAGTGTATTCCTCGTAGATAAAAAGGACGAAGCTAAAATTTCTATTTTCTTTTTGTATGCCAAAAAGGATGTGCAAGATGTAGTTTAGTAGCCGATTAGTATAATTGAACGAACAAAAATTTATGCTTGAAGACATGACACGTAAGCAATTAGCCTAACTAATAAATAAATTCGACGTGACATATAAGAAGGATATTACCAAACACCATTACATCATATTTTGTTTTGGAAATAATTTTGTGATTCTGAGAAAATTCAAATCCACGAACAGTTCAGCAGTTTGGCGCAAATTTCTGTTTGTTAAGTCTGAAGTTTGGGGATAATTCCACTTCTATAGTTGAGCTAAAATCCTGGGTAAATTCGAATTACACTATAGGTTTCGATAATACTTTGAAAGTCACCGTACCATTCGTTTCTCAAACATTTGCATCTACACCTTTTAAGTAAATACCATCAACGATAAGGTGTTCATGTAAGCTTAAATGACAAAATACGTCCGCGAAACAAGAAACAGGCTCATTATTCATAAACTTCGGAAACTGTGCTTTTGAATGAGGCATCAGTTAGCTCTAATCGACTTGAAGCAGACAGATTGCTAAGGACACTCATAATAATTTCGTCAACTCCAGATAGTATTCTTCAGTGTCCCAAACAGTCTCACGCTCAGGGACCAGTTTACACTCCGTTTTAGTGATTGCAATCGGTTAAGTCACCCTTCTTGCACCACTGGTTATCAGCTGATCAACTGGTCGCTTCTCAGCTATGTTATCGTTGTTAGAGATACTCAACAATACGTACGTCCGCAACATGTGAAGTTCAGTCCTAAATCCTTCGTCCTGATTGTACTCTTGCGTTCTTGCGTTCCTCACAAAGGATTATTGTTAACGTAAGGCGCTGTTTCGACGAGTGAACGCGAAGGTAAAATAGTGTCTGAAGATGCAAAACAATGTCACCCTTGATAGATCCAATTTGGATTATGGAGTAAAACATGATGCAAATGTTAATCGGGATTTAAATGCTGCCTAACGTTTTGGTGTCGAAGAACATGATCTCCATTTCGATGCTTACTAGGAAAACATAAAACTATGTGAGTTCCGAATAACCTACTGGTCTATCGTCAATTTGTTGATTGCTAAAACGTGATGTTCGTTTATCTAATCAAAGCTTTGCTGCTTGATAAAATCATTCATCTTGCGCATAAATCCTACTAAGACTGAGAAAACGTTACACATATCTGCAGTGTTGCTTTATCATATCTGATTGAGTTGGTTCATCCATAGTGAGTCAACTATTTAAGCATGCACACAGACGTGCGAATGTACTCATCCCCACCGGGAAACGACTGTCTAGCCTTCCAAACAAGCACTATTAACATCAATTTTAATAAAAACGCCTCTGTTTCATTTCCTTCCCAACCAGATAAACTGCAGCACTTTGTTCTACCATGCTGTTCTTCGCTCCACTCAAGTTTAGCCAGACGAGAATGAGACAGGTTGAGAATTCAGAAGCCCACGTTTTACAAAATGTTATAACCTATCTGATTGAATACCAATAAGATAAAACGACTACACTTGGAACTGATTTCAAAGACATTAAGTTTTTTGATTAATTCCTTGTGCATGAGCCTGCAATTGTGTCTAAGTTCACGGGTTTGCTTTCAGCCACTTGAACAGTACGCATAAACGCAGCCAGGTTCGTAGATGGAACATTTGTGGAGTCAACACAATGCGACGCCAATGGTCTGGATTTAGAAGAAATTTTCCAGGGACGAAGTAGTATGATCTTAAACGACGGAATTATTACACTGCATGGAGGAAACTGGAGATTTGGGAAACTTGTGGAGGACATTTTTATTGACTGACTGTTTGCATTTAGCATACTTGAAAGCACTGATATGGTTCACGGATTTTTGAAGTAACCTACAGTTTTTCATATGAGCCACCTTCCGAGATCGGACCAAAAATCCATGCAAATTATGGGGGAAATATTACAACTGAAATGGACGATACCCGTGGAACATTCTGCTGTAGGAACTAAGATGTGGATAGTTAGTCCTCTCTTCAATCAACCAACATGTATGTTCATCATCTATCTCGTTAACGCTAAGGGCCATCTTGTGAAGTACCCTTGTCGCCCTTGTGCCCTACAGCAACACTTCAAAATATTGCCTGTTGCGGAAAATTTACCGTCCGTTATCCGCAAGACACTGTAAGTGAAATGGGTTTTAATAATCAATCACACTTAATGAGTATCACTTCATCACGCCTCATTGAGTTCAAAAGAAAGTACATCGGAAATTGTACGCACTGGAGACAAAGGAGCAGATGAACGGAATAAGTGCATGCGAAAAAGTGTGTAATTATCAATGTGCAAAGTTAGAATCCGTGCGCATCTGTAAGCACACGGGTACAAGCTCACCTAAACTGAAGCATAATTACGGCTGGAAGAATCAGTGGGCGGAACCGGAGTGGTACTTTTCAATGGGACGCGCATCCCTTTGTGTCTGCCCACACTAGCACACCTATTTCCCGCTCTCTGAGAAAGAGAAATAGATACAGACAGTTTACCACACCTTCACCAATCATTCCATTTAACTTTTACCAGGTGCAAATTGGATTGCGGTGTTAATTATTTACAATGAGTAAAAAGTAAATAGACTTATCACCGAATAACCTAGCAGTTCTGTCCGTTATCAGCTATTTCATTTGCCGACAACTCCGCACCCGCCTATCAGTGCCGCTACTACCAATGCTACTCAGTGGACTATCACTTCCAACTTCTGACTACCGATTCAAATCTAATTTGGCATAGTCCTGCAATCTTTGTTGAAAGTGTAGTTTGACTAATTGCTTGAAGTTTGAACGTAGGCTGGACGCATTGTGTACAACTGTCCCAATGCGGGTACCTTTATGTTGCCCTCACTCTCATTCAGACGTTTCTCGTTTATCTCGTGCAACTCACATTTGTGACTGCGTGAGTCCTAATTCATTCACATTGTAATTTATTGTCACTGCGAATCGAAAATATTTTTGTCGTTTTGCTAACCAAGCAGATGCAAACCTCATACCGCCTTGAAGCGGTGGAAAATTATGCTGATTGGTGAACCGGTACGTTAGTGTTATCCGTACAAAGATCTTCATGCAAATTTACCGTGCGTTAACTCTCTAAACTGATATTTTCAGGGAAGCAGGGAAGTTAAGTATTTAGATTTACTTAAAACATTTTGCTCAAGCGATGCCCCATACAGATCGATATCAAGGTTAAATGAGAAACCCATATCTACCGGACTGAAGATGGACTAGCAATCTGGATGATTAAATTGTTTCCGTCTAGTGTAAGATAGTTGGTAGTTGTAAGTTGAATCGTCATCTTGCACGCAAGCTAACTTACGGAAGACTCAGGTTTGCATTTTAAAGGATGGTTTCCTCCTCTCTTACTGGACAGTACAGCACTGAAACTACTATTTTTGCAACAAACAAAAAACAATAAAGAAATGGGTTTGATCGAAAAACTTAAAAATTGGTTAAAATTTCGACTGCTCAGTTGGAAAGTTAAAAATGACGCATTTCGAAAGATTCTAACGTCCGGATATGCGTTATAAAGGTTTTTTCTAACGGCCAATGACGTAAGCTTATTCAAGGTTGCAGGAACGTCTTTGTTCCAAAGTGCACCTGAAAAACAAATGTATCATTTATGCTGGGTCACAATTAGGTCTTTGTTTAGGAATAGCCTTAAATTTTATTTTGTGAAATCATTAGCTTGTAATACAGCCAAGTCAAGTGCACGATAATAGTTGGACGTGTTTAGACACCAAAATTTCTGCGCAAATTTGGAATGCCGTGTCCAGGAACAAGCGATTCGACAATATTATTCTAGATATCATGTAATCATTCATACAGTTTTGCGCTATGGTGGGGCCTTATCAAAAAGGAGATCGAAAGATTTGTTTTTTTGTACATATATATGCATGCATGCGAAATATACGTGCGGTACTCACCCACCCACTTGGACAAATTCCTTCGCGGAAATTTTGAAATTTTTGACATTTTCAGGTTGAATTTTAACTTCAGCAAATGATATATATATTCTGCCTTAGGTTTCATCCATCAAATCAAATTTTGGAACTCGTTCTCAGCAGGTGAACATGCGCCACCTAAATGAAGTCATCTGAGTGTGGAAAAGCAAACTGCGGACGAGATGTACGACAATGATACAGTCGCCAAGGCGAATGCCAGGTTGTACTTTAGATTACACTGACAAACGATGGGGAAACCATATTCTTGTTAACCCGAAAATTGGCGTCTAAACGCTTCCCTTGAAAAAGGCTAGAAAGATTTTAGTAAAGACTGGTAGAGATTGCATTATTTAAGATGTTATATGAAATATGAATAGAAAAAAACGGCTTCGTGTTGCGACAGTGGAATTTGTATATGACGGTAATTGGGTCTGGTCCACCTACTATTTCACTGATGATATTCAGGAAAACAGAAGTTGGTTTTGGTGTCCTAATCTGCTAAAAACCTTAGAACCGGGAACTTTCTCGTACCCCATTTGCCAGCATTTTAAATAAACCAGGATCATTTACTCAATAGCAATTCTTAAATATCAATTTCCTAAAGCTAAAGGACAAAAGATGGCGATACAATTTTTCCACAATGTCCATAAAACCTGTCGCCAAAAGTACTTCACTTTAATTCCACCGCAGGAAACACCCAATATTTCGTGCATTCTGTTTTTTTTGGAAACGAAGGGATTATTAGCGTGCTTCAAGCATTAATGAGCATGGAATGCGCATCAAAAAATGCCTTATGAATTGCACGTGACTAGAAGTTTTTGTGTATTTATTTAGCGAACAGCTTAGTAGGCGATGGGAGCTTGATTGTCATCGATTTGTTCAAAAACCTAACAGAACACAATTTCAATGATGGAATTGCTAGAGCAGCCAGTTGCAAGGTGCCATGTAATCCCCCTCGCCCATTCACTTAGCTGGAAGAAGAAAGCAGAAATATCGAGTGAGGATTATGCAGCTGAATATGACTGCAACAGTCTGATCTAAAGGATACTAACATTTATCAATATTGCTTTCAACTCCTGATGTAAAGCATTCTTAGAAATGCACTTCATTTAATTATAATTTGCGGTGAACGGGTATAATTGCTGAATCTAGAACAGAGACATTAACTGCACCCCGCGAAAGGGTTGTGCAGCCTTTAGCGTTTGCGGTATTTCCACTTATGCGTGGAGCACCACGGTTACGAAATATGCCTGACAGGTAAAACTGTGAAACAAAAAATCGAATTTGCTCATTTGCGATTTTAGGGAAATTGTGAAAGAATCCTCAGAGTCCTTTTGTGAGGAGTACACTTACTTGAACTCTAATTATATCTCTCCTGGGTGATTCTAACCACGTTGTCACATGTTCCTGCTGGATTTGAATTTGTTGACGGGACACCGAAAATGGCATGAAGAAGTGTACTACTGTCGTAGCACGCTGGAAAAGACGAGGTGGAAGATATCGAGGCCTTTGTTTTCGCGGGAACGCTGCCCTGGCTGAGGTTATCAGCGGTGCTGGATTGGACTTCTGTCTATCGCCTCTGCCGAAATATCGCAGAACATGTTGGATCTTCGATTCATTAGGCTGTCTGTCTGAATCAGATATTCTAACAAGCACAACATACTGGAAACGACCGAATGACAACCGATTATTGATTCACGAGGCGTCAAAATATAGGGAAATCAAGAGGCAAATTGTATTCCAAAAGTAAAATACAAATGTAGCTGACACACTGCGCAAAAGCTTGACAGCCGATGACCCATCTGGAGTGACTGAACTCGCTTAATGCAGGTCAGTTTAGGTAGACTTATGCCAACCCTAATAATTCGAGTCAGTATGAATCGTGAATTTGGTACTTTTAAATCTCGTAAAATGTTATCCCAAGGACATGGCCAATGCTCTTAGTTTTTGGGTGAGCTTGAAGGTGCGGAGATGTAATAGTGGCGTTGGAAGACTACTTTCGACTGTCTTAATGTCCTTTAGAAAATGCAACTTGACACACAAAACCGTTTTCAGGGTTTCGTACTCCTCCAATTACATCCCAGCATGTTGAGAAGAGTTGTAAGATGGATTGGATTATCCCCAAAAAGACAAGGGAGCCCCACGGGTTCCCTTACCAGGCGAAATCTTCATGAAAAGCTGTAAAGTAGTCCACTTGAATCGTCAATCCTAACCCTCTACTTACATAAACGCCATGTGGATGACCTGCCTAATCGACCCTTTGACGAGAACCAATCTACTACTGAATACGTTCAACTCGGTTCATTCAAACGTGAAATTTACAACGGAGATGGAGTTGAGCAATGAAATAGCATTCTTAGACGTACTATTAAGTCGTCGAGAAAATGGTTCAATTCGGTACACAAGGAAGCCATGTGGAATCGACAGTGCATCCACTTTCACAGCAATGTATTTCTTAATTTGAAGAGCAAACTAATCGGATGTCTCATAACCCGAGCAAAAAGCAGGTTCACAGAAGATACTCTTAAGGCAAAAGTTAAAACGGGGAAAACGATGTTCACCGCAAATGGCTTCCCAAGTAGATTAACTGGTAAGATATTGGACACAGAAAAGGTAGTTTCCAGGAGGGCCGCGGTGGAGAGAAAGCCAGCATACATATCTCTGCGATTGAAAGGTGACACATTAGGAGAGACAACACGAAGAAAACTGGCTGCCGCTATCAGTAGAAGATTTTACGCAACCAGACTTCCAATCCAGTTCCGACCCTTCCCCCTGATGCCCTTACGTTTGAAAGACACTGTTCCTGATTCTGCAGCCTCATTTTGTTTATGCACTTACATATTCCTTTGAAACAATGCATATCAGCCGCACGACCAGGCTGCTGTCTGAGTGCATCGGTAATCACCACCCCGCATGGTTCACAATTCTGTACTGTGCGCTCTAAAACAATTTATGGTTGCCCTTCAACTGCCCTAGCCCACCCTCCGTCCCAATGCAGACTCTAGACCACAAAATAATTAACATAAGACGTTCATCTGTTTTCGGTTAATGCATGTCATCCACATTTTTACGTGACTAAACCAACCCTACCTGGGTAAACTTTTTCCGAATATAATGTGATGTAATACGAATCACTGAAAACGAGCTTGCTCGCCAACTCGTGTTTTTTGAGTGTGCTCAGTGGGAATTTCGAAGCAATAATTTCACCTAAGTAGCTAATAAAATGCAAATTTGTATTCGTGTTTTATAGGGCTAGTAGTCCTCGTGGTAGTAGAGTTCTATATAAGGGTAGAATTACTGTGGAAACACAAGGGATAGACAAATTTTGTATCAGAGTTTACAATCGGTTGATATTATGCTGGATATTGTACCAGTTTTAATTTCCTGCTTAAAGTTATGCCCAGCCGTAATGTTCGGTCTATTCACAGATAAATTAGGTGATATAAACACAACGACAAACCTGTCGATTTTTCTACAGCGAGATAGTTATCGCGTCAAAGACAATCTTAAATATACTGCTAAACTTCCGTGGTGCAGTAGGTACAATTGATTTCAAAATTATTTTGGTGGAATCTCTATCCTAATATTTCAACGAAGTGTGTCAAGCAACACAGCTAGGTCTATCGTTTATTACAACAGCTAAACACTAATTTTTCTATCACTGACACCTTTGTTTGTTCCGAACGAATAGCAATAGTAGGATTCTAGTCGTTCGTGGCTGAATTTCACCAGTGGTCGGAGCATTTGATTAATCATTGATTCTCATCCACAACTACTCATTTAGTGAAACCAAAGTATACCACAATTTGTGAAACCTCCATCAACTTAATTTGACACTTGAACACACACGTACCTAAGTAATTTATCCACGACGTCGGAAGTGTGCTCATCAGTTAAAAAAACAATGTAAATTTGTATGCGTCTAAAACCATCCTAGAACTAGCTCCAATACTGAAATTGAATGGATTATGCATTACTGTCTGTTTCCGCGCCGTCTAGTATCTGCACTGCCTTATGTTTATTTATTTGCTCTTAAGCCTAAAACCTTAAGGTTAAACGCGAGCACACGAGAACGTCATCCATGTCATAAAACATCAAATTCAAGAATGTGGTAGCTTAGCAATGATGTAAAAGAGACTGAAATTATTTGATTCAGTGATTTCATTTAAACTGACACAATTTCGCTTCAAGCCAGCCAGCAAAGATTAGTAAAACGTGAAACGATTTGCGTAGTTAATCATCTTGTCCCAAATAATGGTTAATTTATTTAATTCTTTAACATTGTTTTTGAGTACTTGTGTTCTCCCATCATAAAATGCACGCTGAAGCAGGACGACCGGTAGAACATTATGGAAATGCTTCCCGCTTTCAGCTTTCCTGTTAGGAAATTTCGGCTCAAACTGACTCGCTTTTTAAAAAAGGTGCATGTTTCCGTCTCGTTATTGAAAAAAGAAAAACATAGAGGACAAACTATGTCATTTCAAGTGTGCAGGTATGATAGCTTTAGGAGAAACTTCTGCGCTAAAATTTGGATGAACGAGAATTTTATTAGTTTGCGTTTTCACCCCAGTTAGTTAATGTTTGATATCTCGTTTTGTTGACAGTCAATGTGAGTGTCTCAATTTTATTTTGTTATTATTGTCCCTGTTTTAAGGACCCTCCGAATGGAACACGTAGCCGTCGGAGATCGACCGATATCCTCATTTATGTCGGTCTTCGGGCGGAACACACAAATTAAAGTACAAACCTCACCGAAACCATTACTCGTTTTTTTCCCAATGGCAAAGTAGCTGAATAGTATACACATTCTTATCCCCGGCATAAATGTGCAAGAATCCGGTAACATTCTGATATCCATCTGTCAAAGACAATACACAGCAAATTTTATGGGCATATCGGCGGTACCCTCCTGGGACAAATATATCACCGTGCTAGTTAGACATATGCTAAACAGACCACAAACTTTTGCCTTGTCTCTAGGACAAGCAAAACACCGGACGATTTTGAAACATTTACTACCACGATACTAATGGAACACATTAAGTACTAACCTCACCCAACTACTTAGCAGTTTTACGAATATCATTACCGACGGACGTTAGTGGAGCAGTTGAAAACCCGGTTGCATCGCTAATAAAAGAACCATTTCTTGCATTCCGTATAGCATCAGCAAAAAACATTTCTGTATTTTACCTTCCGTCCCGCTACTCAGGACCTGGGTGAATGGGAAAACGTTCCAGTGTCATTGTTCAGATCTTAATTATGCATAGTGTTTTTGAAAGAGCTGCACATTTCTTGTTGAACGCTATCTGAATATGCCTGAACAAACGGGAAATTGGTAGACGAAGACACGAATTCTCTGCGTGCACCGGCTCCACTTCTGTTAACTTTTAAATGACATCGTGCGTTAACCCGGGGACGACTGATGGGAAATGAAAGTAGGTGGTGGCTGATCTGACTTCGAATAAGCCTAATCCGTTTAGGCACTGACTAGCACAATGGTTGATTTCCATATTTGTTTGTTTCAAATGAAAGGGCTTAGCAGCTTAGTCGAACACAAATTAGTGATTCCGAAGTTTTGATTTGTTTGCAAACGACAAATCAAAAGACAAAACAATTTCTATGTAAAATTACTAAGCATATTTTATTGCGTATCATAGCAACTTGATGTTTGGTTAACAAACTAAGAAACATAGAGCAACGAAATCAAACGTACTTGAATGCGCGATCTATTGATACCGGATTTTCATTGGGCAACAACATCCTGCCCTTGGCTGAAACGTGGACGAAACCTGTTATCCACAGAGGACTAAATTATGGCAGCAATGACGCTGACAAATTGAAACGACGATTGCTTTTTTATTTTTCTACCGTACATCACAGCCATGAGTCTGTACAGTACTACTAGTACTAACTGTAAGTAGCGGGATATTATAGAAACAATTTCTTTTTCAATGACTGGCTACAAAACTTCGAAAAGACGTTTCCAGTAGCACAGATTTCTAATTGCAATCCCTTAACAGTTTTGTTTTCTCTAAATTAACAGCTCACTCAGAAAGCGACTCGGAAACTTTTCGCTATCTCCTCAGTGCCTTTTAAAACTCGGCAGTTTGTTGGTCCATAGGTGTTTTTCCAAAAGAACACTTATTTTCAATTGTCGTAAAAACATTCCAGTCTTTGATTCGTTTGAGATTTAATGTCAGCGGTGAAAATAGTTGAGGAAACGATCAAGTTCTCCACTTGTTCTTCATTCATTCCATTCGTTTAGATGCCAGCAGCGGTTAGTAATTGCGGATGGTATGAATCAGCACAGCTGGTGTGATTGTTGAATTTTGCGGCCGCTGGAAACATGCTGAACAATACACCCTAGGTTGTGGAATTTGTCGTTGTTTTTGTTGCTAGCAGAGAGAACGCATACATTTTGCGATTAAAGTCATTATTATTATTAGTAATCAATACAAGGTACCGTCTTGCCTGTCAGTACTTAATAACCTTTGGCCAGTGAGCTGCCTAAGCTGCTTTCATCACCCATGATCTGGGTTTATATAAAAACATGCGCGTAGGCAATACAAATGCCAAGCCAACGAATCACGCATGATTTGAGTAATCCAGTTTAACATGCAGGTTATACGCTGCCATATTGGCTATTGATATATACGTGTTTGGTCGTACAGGCTGACATACTTACCAAGTAGGGGCCCAAATAGATCTCATTTGTGTTGTCCGTTTCAGTTTGTGACACATGTGAGCACTATTGAAGTACACTCCCCGCGTGTAATCTATTTCGAGGCTTGACTTCTGTAATCCCAACTGCATATGTTGCTGTAGATATCAGGGACAATCACTCCGGAGGAGTATTTTATTTCCATATGGGCATTTTTGAGAACTAACAATTTTCTACTTTGCTTGATTTCTTTCATTCATGTGGATAGAAGGAGATGAAGAGATTCGTTGATGCTAACAAACTGACAGGAAGTCCACCAAAACACTGAATTATTCGTAACTAAACTGAACATTCAAGGGTCAAAATATGTTCGGAGCACATTTAATCCATGAATGATATAATGTTAATAACAGTTTTACAATCAAACTTGCCTTGAAAAACGTTGGTGCATTACATCTACTAACAACGTTGTGTTATTAACATTATATCATTCATAATTAAAACAAATACATGGCGCATCGATTTTCCGATGCACTCCTTACATCATTTGGTCCTCACATGTAATCCGCTTTACTCTGTTGAAATTTTTGACCTAATACATCGATATTTAGAGTGATTTATTGCAATTAGTACTTTTCTTTAGCCGAAATAGAAGCATTACAGTAATAAGGATGATGATGGTAAAAGCAAACTATGCGATACTTTATCATGATATTTGTTTTGTGCTTCGTTATCCCCAATACAAACAGAAAAATTGTGTTTAACCACGATGTGCGAATTTCAAGTCGACTTTAATAAAACCATACATCACGTCGACCGGCGGTGTTATTCATTAATATGTCAAAGCTTCTGTGACCGGCGACCGACAGTGCTTGCGTAATTTGCATGTGAAATCCGCACCTAATTCAAATCAAGCGTACTGGAAAAATGCCGACATTGTTGTTGAACTACAAAGGCAAAAGATTCAATTAGCCAAGTAGTTACAGGCATACTACAAGTTACACGCAATCCACCGAATGAGTTAAAATTGCCAAATAATTCAAGCAACAATAACAACTTTAGGAAAATGATGGTCAGAAATCGGTGGCCATTTAGGACACAGGACGAGTACGTAGCACTGGGCATTTCACATAAAATTCCTTTTCCAGCAGTAAAAACTACGGTGACCGGACTAACCCAAAGTTGTTGTGTCAGGGTATGTAAAATGTAAGCCTCCCAACTTGAAATCACGAAACGTTCCGTGAGTGGATCCTCAGTCTATAGTAATCCATGAAGCTTAATGAAGCTGGAATGCTGCGTTCAAAGTGCAGCTTCAACAAACGGCGAGTGTGATCAGGTTCGCCGGAGCAGACGACGTGTGTTCGGTTTGTGGGGAGCAACACTGTTTGACGAATGTGCATATTCAACAAGCTGCATTATGTTGCATTCGCATGGTATGCTCGTCCCTGAGTGTCTACATTTCAGTCAAAATATTTACTTGCACCTTAGTAGTATGAAGTCGATAGTTATCAAGCCGAAATCCAACCAGGATATCGGCTAATGACTCCTTGTCAAAAAGCAAAGTCACAGCACCAAAGCTTCACCATATTAAAGTCTTAAAAACGTCCTTTGTGAATTCACCTAGGCATTTTGAGCACAAGCGGTATTTAAAAACATCCATTGAATAGCACTTTCAGGCTGACAACAATTTGGGATATTAGACGGTGTGATGCTGGATTTTAGATAATTGAGCAACAGACTGTCGGTACTCACTGATACCCAAGTTGAGAACTGCCCTAGTACTGAGAACGTCAATCAGACTGTTGAAAGTCTTGGCAGAAGGCCTGAAGTCTACAAGTTGCCTTTCCCAAACGTCTGCGTCATTGTACGACTTTGCCTTGATCAGTAGCAGGTCAGATTTAAATTTCTTTTGTCCTACTTAAATTGCTATGGACTCCTGCTCCCGGAATTTTTAGTAGACTTTAAGCCTTCTTGATGTTACCTCGAGAAGAATCCTGCAGTGCAATCAGTACGATTATCCAGTACGATCTTCAAGCAATTCAATCATGTTGTAATATCTTATTTAATCCAAGATTGTAGTGAATCAAACGTAAAAATCCTGGATAGTTTGAGTATCAACATGGCATGGTTTTGTGCGCTGATGTTTACTAATGAGGAACACGGTATTTCCTGAATTTCAGCTATTTTTGCCATCCCAGTGAAAGCACTTTCTGTAATATTCAGGGTGTTTTGCTTTATATTTTTTTCCCTAGCATGGAGGGGAATTGTGTCTCATAAAAATGCCCAGAATTCCAATGTTCTCTGCAATGCAAAATCGAGGTCTACGAAAAATACATGAAAAGTGATGTCCTCGGAATCGTTTTGCTCTTTATAAACACGCTAAGATGCACAAAGAAATTCTTTTTCACCTCGCTGAAATCCGCCAACTTGACTGGTTTCCGGGAGTTAGTAAGCATATTATTTTCCAAAAGCATTTTAAACCGAAATAAAACACTATCGGTCAAGTAGTTCACTCCGAATTTCGCCAGGATTACAAAAGAATTATTAAATATTTTTGAACCTAAACTATTTTGGAGTAGTTTTTATGATGTAAAATACAGTTATCTTTTCCAAGAGACTTCAAACAAGTGTATTTCTAATCTAGCTATAAAAGCAATACAAGCACTGTTAGTACCGCTGGGCCATTTGGATTGTTCTAAAACTTCAATCGTGCGCCTGGACCTAAGGTCTTAGCCTTCAGTGACTGGCCTTTAAACACCGGAGTCAAAGCTTTACAGCAGTTTTTATTGACTTACTGAGTTCAACCAGTAAAAGTCAGTCGTCCGCTGTGCGGCCACGTTTCATGTCACGTCTTCCTGATTGGGATGAAGTGTTCAGGAAGCAGAAGAGGAAGCTGAATAGCACCAGCCCTAAATGGTATATTTGCAAAGCAAATTCCGTGGGTTGAATTTACTCTTTGAGCAATCAGACTACATGATGGTGATTTTATTGTAACAGACAGAAAATTCCGTCCAACCAGTATTGCTTCGAGTCACTTGTGAGTTTCAGTTTTACAGCTATTAGCACTGTGCAAAGTGCTAGGTTTTGTTTAGTCTCATAACACTATCTACTCAACAGCGGGAAAGAGAACGGGGTTTAGCGTGGTTCGCCGGAAAACTGGTAAATTGAAAAACTACGTGGAAGAGAGATTGCCGGAAGACTTGAGCTTACTCATACAAGCCACAGACTTATGGTTCTCATACACCACTAGCATGCAAACAGATCAGCTAACCAAAAAGAAAAGCAAAGGATCCAATGAGATATTCCCAGAAAATCTGTTTTTTAGCGTAACTACATGAAGCCTATAAAATGAAACTTTCCAACGTTTTTCGTCATCTTTTGTTCGGGAGGCCACAGGTCACGTTAGTGGAAAAGTCGAGATGACGATCTGACTATCATTGTAAAAGTTTTGAAACTTCCGGTTGCTTGGAAAAACATGAAAACTCGAAAGCATTCTCATCTTATTTGGACATCAAAGCAAAATGAGAGTTTGTTGAAGACACTCTTCATTCACAACGTTTCATTTTATTTCCTGCTGATTTTAGTTCATTCAAATTTCTGTCTAGTTGCAATAGGCTATCATTAGCAGATAGCGGATCCAGCATTGATTTCACCTCTAAATTATGAACGTTTTTTGTGACTAACTTTCGAAATATGAACGGGGACCTGCAGCGAAGTTCCGACTTGTGCTCAAAAACAGGTAGAGCGCACCTTTCTTGAATGAAATTGCATTGCATTCTACCTCTCAAAAATTTTTTTATGAATAACAGAGGAAATAAAGTTAATAGGTGCTTGATTACCACTTGAACGGAAACAAGTTGATTCCGTTGAACTTATAGTGAGAGGGTCCTGAATATTTGTTTAAAGAAAGTACTGCGGTAAAAATCACATGCAGTGACAAATGAAACTTCTTCGGTATGATGATTGTAAAGAACTGGAATTTATAGACCACCATGGTCCAAGCCATTTGACTGCACCTAAGAGTCCGTTAACTTGATTCGAAATATTTTCTGACAGTTATCTTATTTTAACATAGGCAAAAATTTTTTAGCTTGCAGCGTCATCACGTGGCATTCTGTATCGCAGAAGAACACTTTGAAATAAGAACGTGAAGAAGATTTTGGTGTGGATATTTGTGACAATGGTAAGTTTCTTGTAAAATGAATGTCCCTCACAAAGGAATCTGACAAAGCACAAACCGCGCAAACAAATGTTTTTCTTTGAGGCTTTTCATTTGAAAAAAGCTAACAGATTGTCAGACAACTCGATCCTAGTCTATACATCCTCAACTGCGCATGGAATCGAAACATAAGTCGTCACCTAATGGCTCATTTTTTTCCAAGATTTCTACCCCAATCTGAGATTTTCAACAAAAACAACATAGTTAACGATTTTGCGTATATAAGCAGAAAATCCGCCAGGTTGCTTTTACCTTTCTCATGTACACACACACACACACACACACACGGGACTAGTGGAGGCGAAATCGGTACCATGACATTCTTGTTGCGAAATTTAGGGGAAAGACCTTATTAACCTTAGGAGACTAATCAGTGAGGGCTGATTTTCAGTCCAGATATGAAATTAGTTTATCAGATGCGTCCGAATGAACACTTTAAATGCTGGATCGCATTTTCTAAGGCGCCATTCGCAAACGTTCATTTCGTCATCTCCAGTCCGACAAGGGTAACGTAATAACTCTTCTTCCTGTTTGAAATTCCTCAGATGCACACGAAAATATACTATCACCTAATATTTATTAAAACTTTTCCTCCAATTATAGGTGCGTTCAATGTTAGATCGAAACACATGGCGAAGAACTACACGTTTGTTAAACCAGTTGCAGATTTATGGTCATTGAAAGCCAAATAAAAAGTAGGTCGAATTGTGACATTCTTAAATTCAGATATTGGACGCTGAATTTTGTAAGTGTTCGCATTTGATCACAGTATTCAGAACTAGATGCCCTTCTGACTGCATGACTCACAGTATAAAATCACTTTTGCCGATAGAGGCAACTTTCGTCACAGTGAGACAGTGTGACGACTTGTGTGCCTCCATGACCCAGCGAGCTATACAGGATGGCTTTCCCAAGACGTAGATCTAATCATGCATGGAAGGTCAGCGCATAGAGGCTTGACGAATTAGTCTCTTGGTCGTAGAGCTTGGGGGTTGATTCAAGCCGATAACTCTTCCGGACAATAACCGATCGACGGGCTTTAACTGAACCAGCTTGCGGACTGGTCCTCGTTAAAATCAAAGGCTTTGGTTTGGAACCCTAATCGTCTCCTTGCTTGTTGGCTGGGCTCCCTAGCAATATTCCCTCTAAAACTTCCATGAATAGCATAAGCACAGTCAGTTTCATTCTGAAACGATGGTCACTTAGGGTAATCATGCTTGCTTTTCCCATAGACCGGGGCAGGATGAGTAGTAACAAGCACGCTTTTACCATGAGTTTCCGTGTTGGATTATCGCCCCGCCGTTTTATGAGCAGGAAGTTTGGGTTGAACGGTCGGGATACGGTTCCAAAAGAAAAACCAAATATGCGCTGTGGGCAACCGCGAAGTATTATTCACCCTAATCCTGCAGCATGCTTTACACACAGAAGTTGTCGAATGTCCGTTTGCCTCCAATTTTATATTCTTTCCCTACCTCACTTTTTAATGAAATAACAGAGTATATCATTGCAAGAAGAAGGCCGCAGTTAACAGAAAGCTGCCTATTGAGGAAGTTGACTCTTGACCACCGCCGACTCTTCTAACAAAAGGCCATGAAGTATAACGTCTGATGACATTAACAGTGGAAGGGGAAAAATAAATTGGACACTTTTCTCAAACCCTAGTGTACACAGCGTTCACTGATCATGATCAATCAAAGAGGACAACAGGCTGCCCCAAGCAGAACTTCCATTCAGGGGCTATTTATGTGTACATCAGTCGGACGGTTCTGTACGTGTCAGTAACAGTCGATTAAAGCGTCATTGTACGTTCATCGGATGTGGACGAGCCCACTGATTGCCGCTTCTCTGAGGCCAAAGATGAGTTCTACCAGGGGTCATCTCGGTTACCCACCGTGTGTTTAATGGATGATGTGGTCGTTGCTGGTAATTTTAACGCCCAGCTTGGGTACTTACCGGAGATCGAATGGGACATCGGTGGACAATTTTCTGTCCCACCCGACCGAACAGATAAGGAAAATCGTCTCATCCAGGTTTGTTCTGAACACAGGCTGTTTCTGGCAAACACCAGTTTTTGTCATAAAACCCAACATTGACTCACCTGGCACGCCCATTCGCCTTCAGAGTGTTGGACTCAGATCGATCACATTGTCATCGGCCACCGGTAGAGAAGCGCAGACCTCTGAGGCAGGAGATAACCAAGAGTCTGAAAAATGACTGGAAGCAAAGGGGGGTGGGGAAATGGCGAAGGTTGCTGCTATGGTGGAAAATTATTCCAAATGATTAAAAGTTCTGGTCCGCGAAAGCATAGTTTAAGTGAGTGAATGAAGAATCCCATGGCACATTAATTCACTTTCAGAGCCGTTGGCTGGAACGCTGGGGTGAACACTTTAGGGAGCACTCTATTTGGCCAGCAGCCACAGGGTAACTTCCAGTTCTGCCCGCAACTGAGCCAGTGAAGGTGGATGCCAGTTATTCATCGGAAATAGAGGTGATCAGGGAGACAGGTTTTCTAAAAAGGCATGAAACACTCAGACCGCTTTTCTTCTTCAGTGATTGTGGCGCATTAACATAGGGGATGTTGAAATTCCTGGGATTATCCGGGGCAGGGAACCAAGTTCCTGAAAGACTGGTGTGAACGACTGATTATTCCAACTTACAAGAACAGCAATAGATTCTCATGTGAATTAGTTTGGCATTGCATTCAAATAATTTGAGGGCATTCTCCTCTGCCCGTTATTTAATACTGGCAAAAGGTATACATGTGGGAAACAATCCGGTCTCTTTTCCGGTCTGTGTTGTGTTGACCAAACTTTCACTCTGCGACAGATCTTCAAAAGTGGACAAATATTCCGTAAACCCACAACTTCTTTCATTCTTGATTTGAAAGCGGTGTTTCACGAAGTCGACCTGGCAAGTCTGTGGAGCACCTTATCAATAAACAGTGTGCATAGGATCTTCTGCCGACATATCCAATCTGTTTGCACCAACAGTCGAGGTCGAGTTCGTTCTTGGTGCGATCTTTCACCCGAGTTCAAGTCAAGAAATGGTATCCGCAAGGGCGATCCCCTTCCGCCCTTTCTTTTCAATTTTGTCATCGGGAAGGTTACAGTGACAGTCCCATCATGTCAGAATAGTGCACTGACATTTACTCAAACAAGATACCACATGACTTTGCGAATCCGGACTAGATTTTAGTATTAAGTGAAGATTCAAGTTAGTTTCAGGTCCTCAGTGATCATCCAATCGATAGTGTTGGTATGTTTAGTATGCGTGTTGCATCCGGAAAGTGTAAAACGCCTTTGCAGGACCGGATTGGCTCAAAGCCGGTCCTTGTTCCTACAGGAGAAGAATCAGGTGAAATAGATAGATTTCGTTGCTTATTTAGTTTTATCTCACCTGGCAATCCTGTATCGGATGAATATTCTTTGAGCATACACAAGGTTCGATTGGCATTCCCCAATTTGAGTCATCTATGGCGTCGGCGTGACATCCGGTTCTCGAACAATGTCCGGATGCATGAAGCACCGATGAGGTCAGTATTGCTTTACGGCTCCGAAACAGCCTTTGAGAGCGGAAGATATAAAACGGTTTTGTGTGTTTGAACACCGTTGCATTCGTAATGTTGGCAGAATGCAATGAGAAAGTTTGTGAGTGAGTCAGAGTTAAGACATAAGATACCAGCTCCTAGGGTTAAACGTCTGGAGTAGGGGTTAAATACAAATAATTCGAAATGGTTGGGACACGTTTTCCACATGGTCACGAATCAGTAGCTCTGTATCCGAAGCAAGTAATGGTTGGAATCTGGCTGAATGTGGTTAGTCGGTAATGTGGGGGAATAAACGACAACTTTAACAGATGGACCGTTTCTTGTAGGTTCAGTTAGATCAAAAAGTTGAGGTGCAGGAAATCCCCGAAGCGATGGTTGGTCATCATGTGATGTGGCTGTGTTGTAGTCAGTGGTGTTATCTCATTTGAAAAAATTTCATCCTCTGCATACTTCTTTAGCATATTTTTTCGGCGTCGAGCTTCACCATTCATCCTTCTCTTCGTGTTTGAGCAGATGCTTCATTTAGGCAGTAGCAAAACAGGAGCCGGCTAGCGCATATTTAATGACCGAGTAAAATTGATTGTCTGAATAAATCCAATTCCATTGTTTAGAAGACACCGGCTATTATTCTTTAGTTTTCTAGTCATATTAGCTTTCACAATTCTACAAGCCATCAGTCAGCAACTCGAGAACATGAGGTTGTTGTAACCGACCGAGTAATGGCCCTGCTGGTGGTTTTCCCCGGTCGAGAAAACAACAGAACGGGAAATTTCACAGAAACTGCCTAGTACTGTTTACCTGGCTAATGCAAATAAGTCGTAGGTTTGCCACGCCCCAAGTTTAGGAAATCTTAAAGATTTCCTTGGCTGAAATCATATTTGCCATATGGTGGAATCAGTCTGTTTACACTACTTCAATATAAAATATAACGTAGATTGCGGTCCGTGAGCAGCACATCGATGTGACTTGTGCACATATGGAGACAGATCGATAGTCGCTATTTGTTTTATTGACAGTTAGTAACTTTGAAATAAGTACGGAGAAGTCAAATAAGCTATCAGTTGACCGCATCTACCATAAATTGGACATAACCGGATATTAAGAGTCGATGTTAATGGAATGGACTAACGGCGTAACAGATCTTCATCATCTCCAATGGGTCATCCCTGCAGAAGTGAATAAGAAAATCAGAAGTAGATTAATTTGAAGGAACTCTATAAATCAGCCCAAATATTCGAAACTGGTTGCTAAGCAGGACGCGAAATTTGCTGTCATTCAAGTAAAATGAAAGTAACACTTATGTGAATTATTTCAGCGAAGAAAACGTCCTGATCGAGGATGGTTACAATCAGGTAATTTTTAGATTACTACGTGTCTTTTGTCATGGTAGGTTTACCATCGATTGTAAATCTGCCTTGAAAACGGCTACCCAAGTTAGCTGAAAATTCGGCTGGTTACAAATATACTACTGTTTTTATATCTCGAACACTTTAATTTTTACATAACATTGAGCATTGCTTTTTAATATAATCGGGACTACGTTCTCTTCCAATGCAACAAGGCCTACATGAAACGGTTCTTTTTGCACACATTTGGGATGAAATATCGTGATAAACATATCTCTAACCAATGGTATTATGACAGTCCTAGATACAGTAAAGATCCAATCCTGATTGGCTGGAGACTTGAAACTACTGCTGGAATGGCTTTTGAAAAATTGAAGATGTTGCAATAGCCTCATCGACTGGATCGATAGCCGACCTGCACTTGTGGCATTAAGTACCGCATGAAATTCAGGTTTCCATTCGCGCAAGCTAGAACGATATCTTCCTGTGATGCGGACTGCAAGTGGTCAGGTGAGTGAGGTTTTTGGCATTGGAGAACAGTGGCTCATAAACTACTAAAGAATACATTTGTAACCTGAAGCACATACAGGCCCGAGAGCTGCTAATCCGTTTGCAATGTAAAAAAGAACCAAGACGGCAGTACGTACACTACATAACAAAAGCTAGAGAAGACCCTGACCGTGGGGTCGAACGTTTTGAGTAAAACTGTCATTCATAGTCTGATGCAAAATTTAATAATATTCATGTGAAAAGTTTTAAAGTGAACTAATTTTTAACCCAATAACCAATCGGCTTAGATGTGCATAATCTAAGTGGGCTTGCGCTCTTAGTGACAGCAGAAATAGCGCTCTGTCGAGGCAACGCTGAATAAAAGGTGAGCACATTGAAAATTGGATTTAGACCTACCCGTCCCATAACATAATAAGTAAATTTGAACTTTAGTCATTTTCATAAGCAAGCCTCAATTATTTTGACAAACATGCCCCAGTGATAGTCATGCATATGCAACATTAAGTACAATCAAGATTACAGGTTACAGCAAATTCTGCTGGTTACACGGTTTATCTTTCGTGTTTATATTATAAAACCAAGGTATGGTAGAACTGTCAAATGAAGGCTTTGAACAATTACTGGTTTATCGATCTTGGGCTGAAATGTTTCCATCTAGTTTCGACAGAAGCAAACAGAAAACCATAAGTTTAATAAGACTTCACATTATGTCGTGTCCCTGTTTGCTGGTCAGTGAAATCGCATGAATTTGTTTCACAGTAACAGAAAATTGTGTGCTTGGATCAGCTCTAAATTTCCGGGCTGCCAACGAGACAATGTAACAAATCTGGGTAAGTAACGTTCTGGAAAATAGTCCAGAAGACGAAGATGATCGATTTCATAGGACTCGTTCTGAAAGCAAGTAAAATGCTATAACTTCATTGTTTTGTACAAATTTGTCTCGTTTTTCATTCCACAGGTTACCAGTTTGACATAGTGGAAAACTGTTTTATCCCACTTTTCGTTCTTGTCCTCTCTACTTGGCACATGTTCATAAGGTGCTTCTATTGTTGAGGCTAAAAAATGTCCAGCAGAACTCGATACTTCATTCCAAGTTATCTGATCTCAGTGGAGCCCATATATTTCAGACAACTGTGTACCCCAACTCCCCAACGTTGTAAGTGGTTTAGCCCGGGTTCAATTCATTCTGACTCGACGGTATCAATGGAAGCATCGTCACCGTGGGGACTTCTGATCCCTCTGTGGTATATCTGCGTTTCCGTGTTCATATGTGACATTTGGTGGGATTGGGAAAACAAAATGTTGAAAAAAAATCTACTCCTCTCCAGCAAGTTCGTCGGTACAGGTCGAATGTGAATGAGTGCGTGATGTACGCGCGTCTTTCTAGACAGTGTGCATCGGAAGCGTAGGACGGTGCTCGTGTCTTATAACTGTCTGGCGCCAAGATTTAAAATTCTTTCAGTTAGTAAAGATATGCTTCCGCAACAAAATAATTGGAAAATTTTCCCTAATATAACCGTAAGGCGAAGAGGTTTTGCAACTGAGAATTGGTTTACAATGTTGCACGCAGTGGTTTGGAACAGCGAAATGAAATGTTTGGCAAATCGACTACATTTAAATGTAGTTGGAACATACCAAGTCGGCCGAGACACTATTAGTCCTGAACAGAATAAAATATAATGAAGATGACAAGCAATTGTTAAATAATGCTTAGCCAATTTGGGTTTTGGTGCAACTGTTCGGCTGGGATCACAATATAATCGATTTAATGTACTGTGATTCATAAGGATCTTATTGGAATCTCCTGCTGATGGGCTCATTTGTGTCGAGTTCCAACCAAATATAACGCGCAGCGCAATAGCAGCCGGGCACTAGGCGATGGTTTTTATCGCCACCTCGACAGGAGTAGTGAGAAGGTTCAGTTATTCTTGTGTATGCCCGGTCTCTCAAGTGTAATTCGTACGAAACAAAATATTTCCGTTTTATACCTATAATATTACAGTCGATGTGTAGAGGCTGTGTGACAGTTATTTGGTTTGGATAGACAAACTTGAAATTGTGATATTCATGATCTATTTTGCTTGGTTCTAGCATATATTTATAAAATGAGTACATCAGTCATGTTATTTGTTTTGGTTTTCATTAGAATACAAGCTTTCATAAGAGCGAAATAAGAATGAACGGAAAACAGGGCGTTAGATGCGAAGTGAAAATGGCCTAAACCAATGGTTTTTGCCTTTGGTTGCCTACGCCAGGAAAGTGATGAGGTTTACTCTGCGTTTTTGATGTTGTAAGTTAATTATGCATTAATTATGGAGTGTATTAAGCCGAAGCTGATGCTGCAAACAACTTAATGCCCGTTCTCCACTAAATACTTTGGAGGAAGTGTTCTGCTTTTAGAATATTGAATAAATAACCAAGAAACACCGGTATCGGCAATAAATCTGTGGACATTTCAAGCTTTGACCTGTAGGGTTGCCCTTTCGACGACGTATGAAGTAATGACAACAATAGATAGGTTTTTCCAGAACTTCATTGATGTACGTAATAAAGATCAAACTTATTCGACAAGGAGTAGAAGACGAGGCATCTTTTCCTGGCATTTATACTTCTTCCGATCGGATTAAATGTCATAACCGTCTATCAAAAGAAAACACCGAGTCTAGACCCTACCTGGATTTCTTAAACCATGCTGTGATGAAACACCCAAGTGGTGTTGCTTACTCTTCAGTTCAGAAGATAAGTGCTCCATACATTTGCATTGTTCTGATTAGCGTGAAAAACTAGCTGCAGTGTTAAGGTTCCGAAGCACTCCAAATGATAACCTCTGTCAAAGGTACAGGTGTCCAAAAATTGAAAATCTTTCAGCTGCCGTTCAAATGTGATGACGTAAGTCAACCAGTTAGCAAATACCTGCGCTCTCTGAGCAAGCTTACGTTACGCAATTGATTCAGCCATCATTCTTACGGTTACACAGATATCAACACCGCCTGTGAAAAACCCTCCCGTTTCAAACTCGACTGCGCCTTAAAATTGATACATGGGTACTCAGTTCCTTGCGATGACAGCGTAGCGATGGATCTACCTCTCTGAGTGAATAAACAATACAGTATGTTAATAGTCAGCTCCAAATTGCGACATCATCTCAAAAGAAGTTATTCGGAAAAAAGGGAACTGAATATTCCATTCTGCAACAGGTTTGTCTCTTTTTGAAGCAACTAAAAACCAGCCAGATCACTGAATATCCACCACCTGATTTAGCAAGAAACACTGAGCCACATCGAACCACTCAACAACTAAAGTCACATGCAATAAAACAAACTCAAGTTACCTAAAATAGGACAAAACGCTGGCCAACCTTTTCGTTAAACCCGAACTAGGCAAACAACCTAGATGTTTCATCATACTAACCTTCCTTTGATTAGTGACGGATTTGCCTCTCTGTCTTCGTTCCCTTCCTTCGTTTGATAGGTTATTCACTCCAGCATTGTCTTGCTTTCTGATGGCTCTTCCTACTGACTGCAGAAAAGAACAGGCGACGGAATAGGTACTTCTCAGAAAAAATTGTCTAGAATGCATGTGTTCCAACTGCCTATTCATAAGCGTTATATTCGTGACTAAGCCAACTTCACTGACTATGCTGGTGACATTTTTCTGTCAAAATTATTTTGCGCCTCATTGTTTGACAGGAATGGGAATAAACTGCCCAAAGTCCGTGTCGACTCGCTTGCCGCATTCACGCATGTTGTTTCGCTTTGATGTCTGCAATTTACTAGCAACATTACTCTGTCTATTATATATTTGACATCCCAAATTCAAGAATGCGAATGGATGCATTCATGTTTAGGTTCTATGATGTACTACCTTCATTCGCATTGGATGTCCTGTGAAAATTCCCAAACATTTGGGATATCAAAGCTGCTACTTGCCTTTTAGTAACCTCATCAAGTTTTGAAACTAGGCACTGTTTTTACATCGTTACAGAATTCCTAGGTACATCATAGCGGCACAAAAATCTTTTTTAAAGTAGGTGTCCCGTAGCTGGCACTGGAAGAACCGATTGCACCCAATTATTGTCGGAGGACATACGATAACAGTTGTCCCAGTAGCCAGCGTTATCCTCTGTGACCTCACATACAGAAGCAAACTATCCGGCCCTTCATTCGAGAGGCACCTGGTAACACGGAGTCACAAAACTAAACTCACTCAATCTTCCAGTGTAAGAGTGAGCAACACAATTTCCAAACTGTCGGTAGACATCAACCAGCCACTTGAGTGCAGAAACGCTTCACTATGAGCATTGATCTGCGTTGGCACTAACCCACACCGCCTTTTTCCACCTACCACTGGCAACTACATGTGTGATCTTTTTCAGCAAAATTCAACAACTAAACTTTCCTGATTTACTGTTTATAAATCGCCAAGGGAGAAGACCAAGCGGAACGCTTTCGTCTAGCGTCATATGTCATCTTCTTGTTATGACGAACTGTTTCTTCGATTGATATGCCACTGCTGGGTTAGGTCATTTTGCACATTTATATGGTAAGCAAGCGCAAGACGAGACATCTCAGACAAATGAGCAAATTTTGTTCAGGCCGGTTTTCGCAACTGGATGGGGCTAGAACAGTGCACGGAACCTGAATTCAGTACAATTTTTGAAGGCACCTCGAAAGCGATGCTTCAATTATATGATCAGCCAAATCGGTTAACGATATTATAACCATCCAAAATAACGTACATTTTGGATTCTTTTAGCCCATTAAGTTGGTAAGATAGAAAGAGCATTAAAGGAAACCGTATTTAGTCAACTCCACAGTCCTTAAAATTCCATTTGGTACTCACAAGCACATTTTGCAGGGGTATGTGAGAATTCTTGATCAGGAGTTTAGTTGTGTCTGAGCTGCCTTGTGGATACTTAAACTATAAAATAGTCCCTTATGGACCAGGTATTTGTAAATATTGCTAAACTGGAGTAGAATGACGTTAGTGCGCATAGTTCCCATGGGAGTATTTTGCAAGAAATATTCTTCCAGGGAAATCCTTAAAATATGCATTTATATAAAACGTTAGAAAAGCTCCGTTATCTTTGGGGCACCAAAGAATGAACTGATCATCATGTCCCTGTGTCGCTGCAAAATTGTCAGTATAGAAGTTCACAGCCCAGAATATTTTTGGTGCACCAGCTTTTGAAATTCACTGACACCTACAAGCGACTACTTACTTCGTGACATTTTAGCCTAAATTTGGACGTGTCTCATTTCGAATTTTAGGCCGAGTTAGGTTTGATGCGAACGGTTGTCCGTGTATTCCTATGGATCGGAAATGAACGGAGGCCGATGAATTTTACTCGAAGAAACCTGGTTTTGTTTCATCTCCACGGTTTTAGATCATTTTGTCGGCATCAACAGGAACCACATGAAAAAATTCGTGGTTGCAAAATTTAGTGTATCCAAATCGAAAGAAAACTAATAAATACCACTAAAGAGCAATTTTCTGTCATGTCTCTTTTGTCCAATGTGTTTGCAGTGTTAGTTTGTTGGTGGCTAGATTATGCAGTGGATAAGATCATTTTAAATCATTTTCAGTGCAGATTAGGTTCTACCGTCGTGGTCAAAACTGTCAGGTAGAAAATCAACACAATGACCTAGTGCCACACTGATTCTGTCAATAACCAGCGATGAAGAATGGAATCGTCCGGTTGAGAATTTCAAGCAAAATGTCAAACGTTTTTATTGCCAAGATAAGTTCTGAGATAATATACTTGCTTATTTATCCCAGAAATTTCGGACACTACCCAGATCAGCAGCGAACATGAAATTACTCATCGTGCGAAATCAACGTTCAACTCATCATTACGACAGCATGTAAACCCAATGCGATTGTTTCATTTTGTCTGTGAATTATCAGGAGCGGATATTATCCAAGACCGATTTGGGACGAGAACCGTAAGGGGAATGAAACCGGTAAAGTATTATGGAGACAGTTCATCAACAATGGTTTACCCATGTATCATGACTCCACCCGCGGATGCCGGGTAAATATGTGCTGTGGACATTGATGGACATCAGAAAAACTCTTCCACGTGACAAAGAAAACAGTAAAAAGAACGAGGGATGGCAATAAAGCACCAACCCTAATTTAAAATAAGGGCCGATCGCATAGAAATATGATAAGAACAGCTATCGCCGACAACTGTATTCTGTCCGTCTTCTCCGCGCGTTTTTTCTATGTATTGCTAGCATCATGTAAGATTACTGGACTGGCTGTTGTGTTCGAGCCGCTCTTGTACTACACACCAGTTGTCCGAGGCTCAAAGTCAATCCGAAATCATAGAACCTGGAACGAAGATGTTCAAGCGCACATCAGCTTCAGTGAACACAGCCACATGTGACGGTGGCTACCCGTTATCTACTTCCACGGTACAAGCAAATGGCTCATAGTAAGCGACTCACAAGACCGAGGTCTCTCTGTAGGCTGTAACAGGATGAATGTATCAAGAGCGATCAATAGAATCTAGCTACTTTATTGGTCCCAGTACATGGAAGATCATATGACATCAAACTGTTAGACACGTAAGCATTCGTCCCGAGGTCGCAACCGAATTCGGAAGTGGGCCATGCATACTGTTAACGAGTCTTAAAAGCCCAGGTGAAACAGCTGCACAGAGCGTCTGTCTCCCTATGGTTAAACGTTCAAAATGCACAATGAATGTTGCCCTGTAACATTTAACCTACCACCATTCATATAGAAAACCGCCCATTC
Source organism: Fasciolopsis buskii (assembly GCA_008360955.1). Classification (NCBI taxonomy): domain Eukaryota; kingdom Metazoa; phylum Platyhelminthes; class Trematoda; order Plagiorchiida; family Fasciolidae; genus Fasciolopsis; species Fasciolopsis buskii. The sequence goes on from LUCM01011081.1 coordinate 196,191, forward strand.
GAGCGAATTCAAACTCTTCCTCTTTTCTTTTCAAACCCGGTTCCTCTAAAGTTCCTTGAACTTTTGTGTCCATGGCTCTTTTGTGTGTAACTGATTTCAAACTGTTTTGCCAAGTTCTTTAAGACGTCCAAAATGTCACTCAACAGTGTATTTTCATGTGGCAACACATACTGGTCGGAATAAATAACGCATACTGCACCAGCATTCTACCAAATTGCGGCGTTTGAAGTGCGAAAAGAAAAATGAAGGTTCCCGACTGAAAGGGGTGGTAGCAAAATACCTCGTTGATGCACAGAATGAGGAGCGCCTAATCAAACCAAAGAGCAGACGAATATGGTGCTGTTAGTGTTGACAACAGCAGGAAAAGTAGACGCAGAAATGTTAAAATAAATCAAGAAAAGGGGAATTGCGGTTACGTTAGTAAGAAGGGGCATGATAAACCTTTGCGATAAGAAATGTGATAGGTAGAACTTGGATGTAGAAACAAAGTAATTTTGAATGAACCCTCGTACGAACTTGTTAGACAGATTATCTTATCGAGTAGTCATTATCGTAGTCATTATCGAGTATATCTCATGTTCTATTGTGTTATACCCATCAATCCGTGGATGGAAACTGGGCCTGAAAGTATATGTTGAGCAGACCCGGTGATTAAATATGGTCATCAGGGGCAACTAATTCACGTCAATCTCCTCCAAAAATCGATTGTTCCGTGAAATATGCCTCGTCCAAAAGATCAACGTCCCCACTTTTCAAGTGTTTTCTTCCAAAGCTAATAATTCTGCCTATTTGTTTACCTAATACACCCGTGATGTAAAATGCTTGCCGCAAATAAATGTAAAGGTTATTATCTGGATTCTCACCAGGGACCTTCTATTTAATAAGGGAATTATTGTGCCATTTTGCAGTCACAAAACATTGGATTTTTGGTGAACAGGAGTTCAATAACTGGATTGTGGCTCACTAGACTTTCTATTCTGCATACGGCTGGGCCTTTCTTGATGATTAGAACCATGAACAAATGATTTATACGTATGTAAATTCGAAAGTTCATCAAAGTTTAGACTGGTTTAACTTGCAGTTTTATCCCGAAAATGTTGTTTGCAAATTTTGTTTAGTTTTATACAAATCTGTCGCTCACGGGACTAGTGTATTGAGTTATCAGATTGATGTGCCCTCCCTAGACTTGGTGCCGATTGCTATTTTCAGTAATAAAGCACGACAGCCTTAATATCGCTTCTGGGTTGTTAAGGAAATTTATGGGGATAAATGGAATAGTTGAAATGCACCAAAAACACATGGAGGCGCCTTAACAGCGGGAGACCTTTGATTTACAGTCGTTTTGACGTAGCTGTCACCTCCACGGGGGCCATGAACTTCATCACTTTTATTTTATTTTTGTAGGATTAGATGCACGCACGTATTGGACTTGCCTAAGCTGATCGACACTGGCGGAAGTCGCGCGTCGCCTTCTCTTTCAACTAGAGTTAAACTGGGTCATCATCACCTTTGGGGGTTTTGCATGCCGACATTCAGTTCTCTCAAAAACTAGACATCAAATCACATCGATGTTTTTGGCAAATATAGCAAAGCAGCTACATTTTTCGGGTCTATCGGCACCTGAACCAACAAAATGGCGACTAAATGAAAATAGCTGCATTTATTGCACTTGGCCTAGTGCTGAAGGACCTAAACCTTTTGTATCAGTTACGACAAAATAATATGGATGTGGAACCGTCAGTTAGAATTTAGACGATCGAAATGATGCAATATATCTTCGGTAAACTATGCCATCAATTATTTTGCTTTCAGGGAACCACGTGAACCGTGTCTTGATTGTGCAGCTCATCATGTATGCGCACCCGGCGTTTTCTCTCATAATCAGCGCTAAGGTTTTAATGGTACTCCTGATTGAATTTCGTGCCAGAATCTCATACGAGGTTGTTCGCGAATAGTAGGCCCATGTAAGAACCACAACGGCTATTTCCGCACAGTTTTCCCCTGCAAATCAATGACAACGTTCGTCTTAAGAATAATCGCCATCGGCGATTTATCCGCTTTCCAGTTGTGTGTGCAGAACCAAATTTGTCACCAGAAATACTTACAACTTTACAACTTTATTTGTACTTTATCTTTCGGTACACGTTACCTGTCCTTAGGCATTAGTAAACACGAGTAAACACTACCGTAGACAGCTGTCGCGAAATTGGATTAAGCATAACAATGCAGCAAACGTAGCAGTCCTCGGCTAACCTAATCCTGAATGTTATCAGTTTTTCCGAGTTATTTGCGACCTATCACAGCCAAGTCAACCATTAGAAACCAGGGAAGCACTATGGAATTTATATGCTCTTCAGAACTCACCTGTAGTGAAAAGTAACTGGGTTACGACTGGGGCTCACAAATAGGAACAATCAATTTGTTTTGTAGATGTTGACTGTTATACTCTGCAGAGTTGAAGTGAATGATTTGTTAAACACAGAATGAGCTGACACCTTTTGTCATTGCGTTTCTACTTTTGCGTAGCACCATTCACAAACAGATGCTTTACTTTAATGGTCAAAATTATATACAGTGTGCTCTTCAAGACGCAGTTTGCGAATTCTCACTTTAAAACTCGCAACTGTTGAATTCGGCAAGAGCATGGTGACAGTCATGAACTTGCGAAGGCAGTAAACCTAACAAATGCTTACTTTTTTAAACAGACCTAAAGAGGCAATTTCTAGCAGTGTACAGTTTTATTGAACATCTTTCTATTTTCATCACTGGCTACTTGAGTACAACCAATTTGCTGATTACCCCATTGGATTGCGGTAGTCATAACTGGTGGGGAGAACAACAGAGAGCAGAAACATGGAAGATGAATCATCTCCTTTCATTAAGCTGCCGTAGGTGGCCAACTGTCTCAGCTGCGGTTATACACGTCACCTATTCCAGAATGTCTATCTCACTAAACCTCATGCCAGCTCAGAAAACGTGACTAGAGCTCGGTAGGTTATTTTGTTGGAAAGCGTTAAATAAAATTTTCGTGGTTTATTGCATGGACTTAAGAGGATGCTCACAATTAGCAGTTGCAATTTCGATAATTATTCAAATGGTCATTTATCCTATATCGAACAGAAGTGCACAACGAAGAATAAATATTGGTAATTGTGTGAGTGCTTTGAAGTCTACAACACAGAGTTCACTCATAATACAAATCTGTGGAAACATAACAAGAAAAACTACCTGCTACAATGGGAATACGGAAGAGGCAGGTATCCTACGGGACCATATATTTAGTACTTGGGATCGTTAGTCCTGCTGCCTACATCAGGAAGCACAAAGTGGAATTCATAGGCAGGTGAAAATAAACAAAAGCCACAGGTACATAGAATGACAACACTTAGAATTGTCTCGTGGGGAAACACCAATCAGTGAGTAGCGCAAAGTGCATTTGAGATGTACAACTTGGCCCACGCCAGTCCCCATCTGGAGTTATTGGCCCTAAATTAAACAAAATCTTTGTCACCTCTGTTAGACGGTGATCACTTGTGCCCAAGCAGATATAACATGCCACCACTGATTGACTGCTTTGCATTCTTCACGCTCGGCATCAAATAGGTCGTGCATCACAGCTTTGTTAGCACCACGTCATCTGATCGTTCATACATCGGATTTAATAGATCGCTTAAAATCTAAGATAGACCACGTGTAATCTTGCTAATTTGTTGACTTCCTGAGTTGCACCACGTATTCTGAACCAAAAAACCTGATTGTGTCAGCCGTAAGCTATTCCCAAAATGAAAATGGATTAGCCCCAACATTCCTACATTGTCTTCTAAAAGGCCGGATTTACCACACCAATGTAGAATGGAATTTTCTATAAAAACGTTAGTATTTTGTGTCTGACATCTCTGAGTGAATCCTGTTATGTAGAACCATTGCGAGAAGCTAAACGGCAATGGCTATTACTGATAGGACAACAAGTCATCAAGAATGAAACTCCGAGCCAGTATTCATCCGACCTTCACGCAATACCGGTTCGATAATTCTGACGCTATCTTTACTATTCTTTCACTGTATGCCTTGATTTATCCGCCATATAAGTACAATAACTGCTGCAACGTGTACAACATTCCCCATTTCATAGTCTAACGTGACATCTGCGTTCAACTCGCGCGTATTGTTTTCTGTTCATTACTCGATACGCGAACATACCCGTTCAGAAAATATCATTCAAGTGCAAGCATAAGTGTAGACCTTTCCTAATACAGAATAGCATTTTTGTGTCTCTAAAGATACATAAATGCCACATAATCTATTGTCACCTTGGGTGATGCATAATTCGTATATTTATGTTTTTCGTGTTATCTTTGTGATTTTACTATAACGTAATACGAAAAACGTTTGTATTGTTAAATTTAGGTGCCACAGCCCACTGTTTGCCCACTATGGAAGTTCTTCAGGCAGTTGATTAACGTAACTTCTTGACTGTAAACGTTAATTTAGGATCGTCCTGTTACCTTGGTTGCTTTCACCAGTGCCCAGTTCAACGAGTTTTGTGCAGCGTTTTTCCGCGCACCTGGTAACGAGCTATTTTGATGGTATCAGTATTCTGTGCCATTGTACGACATTTACGGCATCTTGTCTCCTTGTCCTTCCAGTTGTACAGTCAGCCAAAGGCACCCTAATAACGGACAAGACGAAAAGGAAAAAAAGTCAATTACTTACAAAATACTTCACAGATCGCGTTGCATTTTACCAAAAGTGTGCCCAGAAACAGCTGTCCAGAACTAATGACGCACATCTTGCGGATAATGAATTTGCTTGTTGTCTTGCCGTTGGATCTAGGCTAAGGACTGTCGTGTCTTTCTTGCGGAAATACGCGCCGAGAGCACGCGCTGATGTGTTGTTGGGTCCACACTTAATGAGGCCCTTAGGACCAAATGATTCACTCACTTGGTGAACGTGCAGCTAGCAAGTTTTGTTTCTTCATCTTGTCTAATGGAGATTGTCAGGTGGGCCGCGGGGTGAACAGCGAAATACCGTTTAAGTATTCAAGGGGATATGTCAGTCACATTTTTTGCCATAATTGCCACCACAAGTACTACGACAAGCTACGCCAGGCATATCGTCATCGTTTTTACTATCATACAACATTGTCGGCTCCTCCAACGAGCAGATACTTTATGTCCGGTTGACCATTTGCAATAGATTTTCAGACCCCGAATTCACCCTGAGTAGGGAAAGAAGCTGAAAATTCAGCCATAACTATGGTTGTAATTTTTTTGTGACAAACTGCAGCGATAAATTAGGCTGCAACAATGTAAGATACATTACGTGAAACATATTAGCACATTTTAAGTGCTGTTTGATACAGAGTGCCGAGCAAATTATTGCAGTCCACCAGTGAGTACGCCGGACTAAACTCTCAGTGAAATGTGTATGTCCCCAAACAAGAGGCAGACGGACTCACAGTCTTCTACGTGCCTTTGTCTGTTACGAATTTTGTGAATTGCAACTACTTCGAAAGCTCAGTGGGATAAATACATACATTGCCTAAGATCCTATGGAATCATCCTCTGGGGTTCGCTTATTCCTACTCAGATATGCCTGGCGTTTGATGGTATTGATCTTTTACTTGTGTTACATTATATCTTACATGGTTTAACTACCTTTAAGTTGAAACCAGAAGTAAGTTAACATCCGTCGCTTTTTTCCATCCAAACACTGGATTTGCCTTGAAGTATGGCAGCCAGATTTGATTTAAAATTCTAAGGCAGAGGGTCCCAATACAAGCGAGACCTGCTCTAAGACGCGTTGTTTATAAATGAAACAAAATTGGATTTTAGCAAAGGGACATCAATTCACGTTCAAAGACATTCCTGCTCAAACACAGAGAATATTCTGATCCTATGAGTAAAAAATTCCAATTTTCCATGGAACCCTTTTAAAGGGCTGATTAAGTGGGCCAAATAAATATAACGGCTAAGCAATTACTTGGAAAAGTTGTTAAGTGTATTACTTGTTTGGTGAAAACGCCCGATTTGCAAGACTGTATATTCTACAGGTTGGGGGGATGTGGGTACCGCCGATGGCGGAACAACCCTTATAAATGGTTCACAAAGTAGATTCGGCTCAATCGGACATATCGTATGGGTAGACATTTCGCCGCATCACGCAAGCACCGAACGCGTGGCAGCAGTTTGGGTCTTTCAGATGCGACTAGCACATAATGAGTTCTTTCAGTCTTGCTTTAAGGAAAGTAAAATGGAGCATTAATATGATTTTATCTTGCTGTTCGTTGTAGGTGTGGTGCTTACATTCTAAGTTATAAATACCCCTGTTTACCAAAAGTTTATGCCGATAGTCCCGCATTACTCTCCATGGTTTACTCATTCGGCGTTTGTTCGGATCAACAAGAACTCATCCAACTGATTTTTTGTCACTGTAGTCACAAAAGTGGGATAAAACGCAAGAGAAACGAAATTAAATCGTTAATTCCTCAACATAGCGATCAATAAATTTGGGAGAATGCAAAATCTGCTGAATTTATAACCAGAAAGACAAGATTCCCGTCAGTAGCTTTCAAAAAAAGGTTTAAACTTTTCCATTTTAAACAATCGACCACGTGACCACACCCTCATCAGTAGAATCATTCAGAAACAAAAGTGAGCAAAAATTTAATATAGGGGATTTCACATTTCCTGCTCGTATTCCACAGTCTAAATCAGCTCCCTTGTGTCATTTGATTTCCCTTAGAAGAAGTTAAAAATATTTGTCAATTATTGTCCTTTTGGTTAAACCAAAGAATATTCAGTAGCCAATACCGTATTTTAGTAGATTCGTGATTGCATCCAGATTCCTTGAACTGTCAATGAAGCGAAAATACCGGTGCTTAATTAGTTGAATAACAAAAAATTTTACAAATCTCATGATATAAATTGTCAAGGCTGGTATTGGTTAACCTACGTACAAGCCCATTCTTTTTCCAGGCTGCTTAAGACCTCAGCTTGGGCTACTCATAGCATTTCGAAAACATTTTACTGATTCCAAAATTCTTCGGTGGAAATTAACTTGTAATCACAGTATCTACTATACCGGCAAATATAAATTTCACCTAACAAATTTCGGACTATTTGCTTCGAACTTGTTACATGGTTCCCGTCCAACACATAGGGATCTTTGACCAGATAAAACGGAAACAATTACCTCGGAGGTGATCAGTCATACCATAAAATGGATGGCCATATACTTGCCATATCATTTCCACTACTGAAAAGGAAATTACAAGAACGTGGGGAAATATATTTGAAATCATTCATTCCTATCGCATTTTATGATTGTCTTCCCGTTCATTTTATTCCGTGCAGTTGGTCCCCATAAAATAAACACAGGAACAGTCGAGACAAAATTGGAGCAGCAATTAATTAAAAAAATTAAGGGCATTCGGTCAACAGAAGATCGTCATTCGAATGTGATAGAACGAGATAGTCTCATGGGAACACGAGGAGATTGGTGTGAAACGTAAACCTGTTGACGTGAGACATTCGTCTTAGCGAATGAGTATTCTCCATGCATTATTTTAAAAGGGATAGTGTTTTGAAGAATGGGGTCAGAAGGTTTCACGTTCTGATGGTAATTACAGTCTATTTGGAGGACCAACATCAGACCTGTTAAGTGTGGGACATGAAATAAATCAAACGTAGCTGGTTTCTGACGACAAACATTTCATGCAGCTGGGTAACATTCCAGACTGAAATTAAAGCCAGTTTCCTTTCAGATAGGTTTATCACAGTCAAAAACAATTTAAGGACAAAATTATGCATCGCTTTCTGTTTGTTCCGTTTTTTACCTACAATAGTGCCCTATATGAAATGATGGAATGCTTAGCTTGAGCTCGAAGTTTAATATAAACCGTTAGTAATGCAGAAGTGATGCATTGATGAAACTGCAGAATATACTTCGCACGCTTATCCAAACTGATAGATTTAGGATAGAATGAAAATCAAAGATATAGTTAAAAAAAATTAACATCTTCATGTGACCTGAAGCATCTATGTCATTTTGTATCCAATATTCATGACCAACTGCACATCCGTTTGTTAATCCGTCTCATTTGTGGTGAAGATTAGATATTCGGGCACTCCGAGCTTTTTCGGGTCATTCGTCTAGCTTTCTGCCACCAGGATTGTGTCTATGACTGAGATTTGGTTGCAGGATTTAAAAATCAGTCGGCACTTTGGTGGTTTATTTAAGTGGACGTATCTCAAAATTATTCCGGCAGAAAAGAGTTGCCAGCAACATGAAAACCGAATACTGTCTGAGTAAATAAACTAATGATGATTGGAAATGTTGTTTGGAGTAGGCTATCTAGTTGTTTGTGTCAGCCCCAAAGAATTTCATCGTGGTAGCAACGTCATGTCAAATACTTGTTTTGCGTATTGTACCATGCGGGATTGGGCCTTCTTCCAAATACCCATTAACCATTTCTTTTCCTAACAAACGTTTACCTGTTTATTGTTTTGTACAATTTTAACTAGAAGACTAACATGCATCATACTATTAGTAATCTAACACCTGTGGCTTACCTCATGCAGACTTGCCCCCATCTAATACATACCACATTGCTTTCCCTCAAGTAATGTGACCCAGTATCAGATGGTGACCAAAGTGTGCATTTCATAATTTTTGTCAAACAAACTGTGCCATTACGCACATGCGCGATGATTTTGCAAGGTATTCATCCCTTCTTATAGTTTCGTTTTAATGCTTTTTGTGGTTCTATTTCAGATCGCTAAGTGACAGGAACGTTGAACTTCTCGTAGCGGCTGCGAATCAAACTTATTTTCTTGCCCGCATTTTTCTTTCCTGAATTGTTGTGTTTAACTTCTCGTTATCAAACATACTGAGTTGGGGTTTTTCTTTCAAAGTTCGAGGTAGTTACAGATTTGAACGTGCATTTGAAAGAAGGAAACATAATCTGCCTACTAATCATCAGCGACGATTTTGTTCTAGGGTACGGGAAAAAACCGAATCCCATGAAGCTTAATACGACAGCATTATCTGTGCATTCATCCAGCTCATTTACTTTCATGAGAGCATTCACCTATTATTCCGATTTGTTGAACTAAGGCAAACTACGAGCTTATCCACACTGATAGATCCCGGCATTTCTCATCGGATACTATTTCAAGAATAGTGTTACTTCTCTGACCGATGACATCTATTCTACAAATCTCTTAATGTGTTTGGCTGTCAAGGATCCATGAAAAATGTTTTTATTTACAAATTTTGAAATTATACTTATCCCATTATTGGACAACTCATCATTAAAGCGATTGAGTGTGCCGTATTTTCCTTCGTGAGTGAGCTTGAGAATCGTGCTTATCTGCTTGGTAATTCGAAAACAGACTGGATATCATCAAATTCTTGAATTCGTGAGTGCGCTTGCGTTGTACGTTTGAGATCATTGCTGGAAGTTCGTACTGTTGTTGACCCCATTCCCAAATTCGTTCTACGAAAACCTTGGACGTTTCCACAGAGCAAGCTTGCAGTACGTGGATTTTTGATCCGTTTTTAAATGGGGCTTATACGATCGAAGATAAGATATCTAAACTGTCATTGCACACTTCAGTGATTGCAGATTTCCTATAATTGGATACAGGGGTACGTAATTCATGGCCACATGCTCATGCTGACTAATTAGCCTCCCAGCAGGTCATCTGTGTGGCGTAGATTTGCGCAACATTTAAGGAAACCAAACGCATCCCCTAAGACTTACTTGTGATAAGCTGATTCTACATGGCCGGAAGCATCACGTGATCTGCGTAATTTCTTTAAGTCAATCATTTTTGCCACCGTCTGTCTTATTACTGTTCCATATCTTTAGCGAGGTCATTTTCTGCAAAAGAAATTCAGCTGTTCCCCCTATTAAGACCGGAGCCTACGGGACAATCTGATTGATAGTCATATGCAAGTTTGTGAATAATGTATATATCACCATTTCTGATGAAGTTCCGTCTAGCCTGCTAGTAATGCGAACAGAAATAGAAAATAAATAAATGAGTGTGGGATTTGAAAGACTGGTGGAATAAGCAGGGGATTTTATTAAATGCAAAGGAACAATCCACCGAATTTCTCTACCACCTAATACGAGCTCAGTATTTGAAGAAATAGGTTACCAGAACTGAGAATCGGACTCGAAATATTTCTCGTCACCGATTGGCAAATCATGCAGAACGTCTATTTTTACCGCAGCAGTGGCAAGCAGTTACGTCAAAATTCCTTAAAAGATACGTAAACAATAACACACGCCTGGACTGTGTGGAGTTCATGGAGCCAAAAAGGCAGGTGATGATCACTGAACAACTGCCATTCCTTTTCAAAATTGCAGGTTGTTTTGACTCATCAGGGGTAAACTGCACACTCCATGCTTTGTTCAGTTCCCGCGGTGATCAACATTGACATGGCAACTGCTATCTTATGCATGAGCTTGTCAACTGTTCGCAAGGTAGTCATTCAGTTTTTAATTTAAGTCAATAAACTAGTTAGGGGAGATAAGTTCTTTGCAAGTAATCGCTTTACACATCAACAAAAAGCAGATAAACGTTTGCAGACAACATTTGACAGTTAAACAAAGTCAGCGTTTGCAAGATAACAAATCTGCGTCTTCACCGGCACAAATCTGAAAGCATAGTGATTAATTCGGAAGGAAAGCTTATGTGCCCGCTTCGTCTGTGTGCTCTACTTCGTCAGTTCCCTGTTCGAAAATTCCGACGCCATTTGTCAGATTTTCATTTATACTTTGGGATACTAAGATCAAACAAGGAGAAGCCCGAAGGTTTGAATAAAGTTTGATTGCTTTACATCCCGTATGCTATATTATTAAGTAACGAAGACAGTTCACATACCATTGTTCACAGGTTTACACTCGTCTGAAGCCGCAATAAGCCGTCCATACCAGAAAGTAGAAAGTTAACGCGACTACTGTTCGTTCTTTCAGAGTGATTAACATGAAGTGTTTGGCACATCCATTATAACATCTGGAAATAAATACATAAGGTCATCGTCGGGTTGGCCGGATTTTTTTGCCTAACACGTGATTCATTATTGATATCTGTTCACTTTCTCAAGAGTTGCCTGCCTCGTTTAAAAGACTTCGAGGAATCAGCGCTGAAAAGTAAATACCTTCAATATTATAGATTAGCAAATTAAATCAATTTAAGCAGTTGGTGTACTCACTGTGCAATTCTTGCTGCATTTAAGTGAAAAAGTTGTTGTCCAACTGCAACTTTCTTCGTAATGGAGAAGTGCACAATCTTCACAGACTACAAGTGCCATAAAAACACGTTTTGCTGGGGTTTTCACAGGGAAGACGTCTACTCAACTGAGTGATTGCTGCAGTTGTAAGTTATTATAGTCATTATAAAACTTATCACAGGTTGGTGCTATAGGAACTGAAACATTCGTTGAGAAAATTTGGTGGCCGTCTTGTTCAATTTACTGTTTTTCACCGCTGCTGCCCTACTCGGATTTATCAGCACCTCATTCAGTTGAAGATGACACGGTTCTATGGCTTGAGATGAAGAGTTCATGAATAGTCGCACACTTACATTGACGATGAAAGAAACAAAAATGAAGATCTACGGCCATTCGTACTGAAAATTTTATAACAATTATTTGACTGAATAAATAAAAAGAACCGGTGACATCTTTGAGCCACCGACTCCAGAGCAGAAGGAACAACTGCTTTTATCTTCACTTCTGTATACTTTCACAAACTAAACATTTTGAATAATCAGGATGTGAACTAGATAGCCGGATTCAATTGGTTCAGCATATTTACTTATAGATATTTAAACATGTGTCCATATTAAATTTGACTGAAAATAAGCATGACCCCAACGCAGTAGCAAGTACATAGAACTATACAGAAAATGGATAAAAGATAAGCGGACAACAAGCAAGATGACAGTCTGTTTTCGTATTCTCAGTACACACATTTCTTTGGTCGTTTGTTTAGAGGAGGGGATGAACACGAGTCTGGCAGAGAAGGTTTACGGAAGTCCCGCCAATAAATTCGGTTATGAATTATATATTTCATTATCTGCAGCCATTAACAGTCTTCATCTCTTGGCCCCCACCTCGGAGGGCAAAAAGCACCAAATAATGCCAAAGCCGAATTTAACTCCATATCTCCGCACTACTTCATAAACTGACGGCCTCGTCTCTTCCACCAGCCTTTTCCAGCAATTGCGCAAGTGCTTGGGAAGAGAGAAGATGAAGAGGCATACGGAAAACATGTTTGAGATATTCATGGCTATATAGGGAAATTCATTGACAAAATGGTTTTCTGCACCCAACGCACGACGCACCTCGTCAATACTCACCTGATGTTCTGACCAGAATCGGAGATATCGTGGTCGAATGCAGAATTTCACCGGACGTCCTCAAAAAGGGCAGCACAATTCTGGCTGCTGTAGAGAACAAGAGCAGAATGTCAGGGTAGCGTCACAAGCGTCTCATTTTCGTCAAAACTCCCATGGCTTCTGCAGTCCCTGATGTGACCTCCTCTACAACTCTGCCGATTATAGTCAAATGTCTGAGGTACTTAAAGTCACTAAAAATTCCAAATCGATCACAAATGGTGAGTGTAGGCATAAGCCCTGCTAGTCTTGAATAAATATATTGTACTCTGAAGGTACAAAACATATATTGCACCCGGATACCTCAACCGTATAGTGGTCCAACGCCCGTTGAACTGCCGATTTAAGGTAACTTATCTGGGCAACATCGGCAGCATACTAAGTTATAACGCTGTTTCCAGGGAGGAGTTCAGTCTCACGTTCCAAATGACTGAAAATAGTGTTCTGCAGAACAGCTTTTCTGACAAAGCTGAAAAATGACGATAAAGGGGTCTCCAGTTGGTAGTGCGTTGCAGACGGTGAATGCTGGCGAAAGCTGGTCATGAACCCTAAACTCCCATGAGGTAGGTAGATGTGAAGCTTTTTTCAAATTCAGAAGTGAAGGAAAATTACAGCAAATTACATCTAACAGTGAATATAATAATCGGAATCATTATCACGGCCCCTTTCTACCAGGCGGTAATTTGTGGCTACCAGGTTTGTTAAGTGATCTATGAAAGCTTTGAATAAATTCCAAATATTATTCATTTAACAGCCCGCCTCTGGGGCTTGATTGTTAGTTATCAAATCCAAATAAGATTATTTTTAAATCGCTTAAAGCATTTTTTCACAGTTTGCGTATAATGATGGGAATCCCAAGAAGCTGCAGTATATCACCAGAATATATTGTAATCACAGTCACAAAAAAAACGCATCATCTTTTTGTCTTCGATTATCAGCGAAGACGGAAATGTCGCTTTTGAAGCTGCAGTTTCTTGGCCTGATAAGTTATTCATGAGAAGATAGATAACTGACCATCTCGTTCCGTTTGAAAATCACGGGAGCAATTTATTTGTTCAACTACTCAGTCCATTTTTTATGGTCTGCAACAACTAGCTGACAGTACGCCAGTCGTGTACTTTATGTCGAACAGTCAGTTCATTCCTAATTGTTTACTACTCGGAGATCTTACGCGAAAACTAGACTGAGCCAATCAAAGTGATTCATTCTCTTGTTTTTTATTTAGTAATAGCACCCGGATATCCGTTGATATGTATCACATTTTCGAAGAAAGGCTTTATAGGCTGACACACGTATATGAAAACGACAGCTTAGTGCCTAAAAACAACTCCACCACGACGTCACCCGCACAATCACCAGATGTGACTCGTTCTTCTTAAACAACGCCATGAGTTCATAACATGTTTCCATGAGATACGTGGTTTGTCATTCATTTCATATGATTGTTTACCGCAACTTTTAATTGTTGGGAATACTGGGTACAAGTGATTTGTTTATGCAATAAACCTTTGTCGCGACGTAAAAACGCACGTTCCCTTCCAATCGAAAACCATCTAGATCTAGTTTTTTATTCAACTCTTTCTTACAGTTCACAAGCGATAATGATAGCCCTAAAATATAACCTTTCAGCTAATTACAAAAATGCCAAAACGTGTTTTGTCTATAGTGCAACCTAACCAATAATTCCAGGGCACATTTCGTACCCTAATTGGCGTCTGTTTCTATCATGTGGGCTAATATCTGTTGTTGGTGTATGAAATAAGGCCGTAGTTTGGGAGGCTGTCCGCAAAATGTCCACTACTTGAAAAACGTTTGTTTTTTGCAGCCGATTGGATGAAAGTAGTTTTATCTGGTCAGCCATTGTGAAGGGGTCTGGAAACTGACTGATCAGACTGCATAACCCCTTGATAACATCAAGTAGTGACGTAAAAGGAAACTCGATCACTGTTCGTTTGAAATAAAAACCAACGGAAATATGGGCAATTTCAAACAGAGTATCACACTGCCACAATTATGCAGACCTCACTTATGCGACTGTTCCATTGCTACGCAGATTTTCGTAATGGAAGATATAGGTACATTTGGCTTGAAACCTAATCGCTCAACAAATTTCCGTTTGCAGAAGTGAATTTCAACACGGACCCGTGCGTGCGCGCCAGAAGGCGTGAACAGTGGTACACTTCTCAGTGGCTGACATTAGTTCCTTGATTCGTATGGAATTTCCGGGAGACTTTTGCTGAGCTGAATTATCCATGAGTTTGGATTGTGTTTGTCTATCTGCCTGCCTGTCCCTGTATTTATCTTCCTCTGTTTGTTTGTTAACCTTGACGCTGTGCTGTATTTCCCACCCAACTGACAGTAGGCGTACAGACCCGGCGCGGTTACACTCAACCCCTCCTCAGGTATGCGCACAACGCTCTGTCTATTCACTAGTCCATATGGTAAAATATCGCATCTATTTGCCCCTATTTCCGGAATAGTGGGAGAGAATGTCCGGTGGCTATACGTTAGCCAAGCAACAGCAGCACGTCGGGGGAGGGTAAGCTAAGTGATAAGACTTGTCAAAAGTACACAAGCAGGCACAGATTCATCAACGTGGTCATTCTTTGATCCTGTCCGACTTCAAGTAGATTGCAGTACACACATGGGCGATGTAAAGAGTATGAATAATTCAACCGGACAATGCCAACCAAAATTCATCTCCAGTCCGTTGTTCATACTGTTGTGGCAGAAGTGGCTGACGAAACTTGTTTTCAACACGAAACTGGCGAATAACCTCGGACTGCAGTGATACAAGTACGGCTAGTGATGTTTTCAAGGACCTAACAATTCTCAGATAGATTAATTCCGATAATCTACAAGTGGATGAGTTCCCTTAACCTATTCACCCACACACTTAGAACGATGGCTATGGATTGGGTTTCTTCTATTCTCTGTTGACAAATGGTAGCAGCACACCCTGAGATTCATACAGTGATGATTGTCAGTAGTTAGCTCACCAACGATCGATGAGAAGCTACATTTACATAATCAATGATTGAATAATTATCTGTACTGGATTTGAAAATTTGTTGGTCACAGGTCAGGTATTTGGATTTCATGAGGCTCTCATTGCTGGGCTTGGTATTTGGGTTGCAAGCGCTTCATCACCAGTCGAACTGACATCGTCAGGGCCCTGAGTCTGTATCTGTTAGCTGGGAACTTTCTGGTTTGGCCTACTGAAATCGCTAGCAGAAGTAGTCCTTTAGTCATTTAGGAAGATAAGGACATCGATCAAATGATTACCGTTTACTAAGTAAAAGAGAGCAGAAGCACGAAGTCAAAAGCTGAAGAATAATCTGGGAAAGTACAATGCACGTAATTCGGTCCGTCGTCTAATCACTCTCAGGCAAAATGAAGTAAGGCACAAACTGCGCCCAATGCATAACGATTTCTCCTGTAGGCGAAATGATAAACTATTAAGGGATGTCTTAGCATGCTGTGAAATTGATGAATCCATCAGTGTTGCAAGGCTGGTGAATTAGGGACTTTTAGATTGAAACTTTCTATAATCACGTACGTATTGCGCTTTTGGGAATGGGCACAGTCCTCAATGAAGGCTAGTATTTAGGAATAATAACTAGCCTTATTCGAAGGTTCGTTTTATATGGGAAAATGGAGACAAATTTAGTACATCGCAGGGAACTAAGTTTACCTGAACCTGCAGGGGTAAGGCCCTGGGGGGATTCGTTTTAGCGCAAGTCTAAATGAAAATGTATCGGCAGAAGAACACGGAGCCAGGTTATTGATAGGCATTTGCTGAAAGAACCTAATCATTTTAATGCTGAATGCGCGGATATGTGACTGATGCTTGCATGGCTCCGAGTAAACGGACTAACAAAACCGGTGAAATGTACATCTAGAGTGTTTCAGCCGACGCTGAAATCTCCGACTTCCCGAATTCCGGGCGAATTTCCATTTAAAAGCTAGGTTCACATTACCTTTCCTTTATCTGTGACCGGTCCGAATGGCTTTGTTTGAAGGCAAAATAAGGAAACTTTAGGTTAACCAGTTGGCTAGATCACATGACACATTAACGTCCATGCGAGGCATACTGGACTCCTATCATCAAAGTAGTCTCATTGTGATTTCCACACTCAATCATAATAGGCAGGAAACATAGAAGGCGTAAATTTACTAGTCAGTGTTATGTTGCTTTCGCTTTTGAAAATTTGTTGGATTGGGTTATTAATATCTACTCAGTTACTGGGGAGGGAACTTTGTCCACATGATTGTTCCGCGACTCCTTCGGGCTAGTTTACTAATATCTTTGTTTGTGACACAAGTAATAATGAAGAATTTCGTATTGCACACAAAACGGTGGTTGGACTTCCTTTGAACTTCCTTGGTGTACCATCCAAACACTTCTTCGGAACGTCTGGTCACTGGACAAATTTCACTGGATTAGTTCAGATCAGAAGCCGTTTTTTGACTTATATTATCTTCCTTTCATCCATTTTTCATCTCATTTCTTGGGTTCGATCATTTCGATGAGTAGTTCTGTTTCCCAGCTCACAAACTACTGTGATGAAGCTATGAAAATTGCAAATTGTAAATCACGTCTATTACTACCCTTCTTTTGTGACTTATGGGGATTTTCGTTATCAATAAATCAACGCAGATCAGTCGGTTGTCTCCACAGATTCCGACTAGGAACAATGGACTAAATTGGCGAGAAACGAAGCATGCTACTTGGTGTTTTCAAACGTCCAATTATGACAGTGGGAAACTAGTCCACCCGCGCGCTCCTGCTCACTGGCTCAACGACACACCCACAAAACCAGATCTGTCGCGGATCCATCCGTCTCTCTTAGGATATATCGTGATCAATACTAATTTAATCGTCACATCCCCGCACAAAAGACAAATCTCCAATTGTTTTGTTTTCCTCTCGCTTGGAGTAATTGAAATCAATACATGAATATCCTCGAGGACTACTTGCAAACTTTTCGCTTAAGTAAGATAACCAATTTGCAGAAGCATCTGCGGAATACCAGTCTGGAAATTTGTAAACTGTGTGGCATATGCCAATCACTGACAACAAGTTTATCCAAAATATTCTTGCTTTTATTAAACAAAATTAGTCGTCCATCTTAGTAGGGGTCTTAGACACTCCCTTGCTGGTTTACTCACGCAATCACCCGTTCATTCATTCAACCACGCCATTTCGCTCATGCATTTACCAGCATGCCTATATTATATTAGGCGAAATTAACCCATTTGACACCATACAAAGGCGAACTGTGTCCTTCTTGAAGTAAATCATTTCGTATTACAATTAAAAATAAAATAGAAAGCATGGTAAATTTACTGTCACAAATAGATTTAAAAACCTTCAAGCGCCCATCCTAAAATTAAAATGAACATGTGCAAAATGATAAAGACTCATAGTAGTCGTGAAAGTGCATATTAATCACGACGGCGAGTGAATAAGTTACAGTCACATCCTAAAGCAAAACGAAGGAAACACTGGAAGGAAATCAAAGATTATTGAGCTTTCCGATAAACAAGAAATTTTTCAACCACGAAATTGTGAATTACCATTTCAAAATGCGTTGCATTATTCCTGTTGTCTGCATCAGTCTACCGTATACCCGAAATCAACTAAAAAAGAGATAAGAAAATCATTCTAAAAAATTACGGCGATTAACCTAGCCGTAAACCGGTTGAATTTTCACGCTTACCATGACAAGCATTCGTGTTCGCATGTGTGTTAGATTACTTTGATTTGGGACAACAAATGCAATCAGTAAATTTACGTTTTCTACTTATTCAAAAATAAAGACCATGTGAGTCAAAGGAAACGACGTTTCGGTTTTTGAGATCACAGATCCCACGATTGTCAAATAAAAGTGAACGGAGCGAATAAGGGACAAAAACCGGGGTACGTCGAAACCTGATTCGTGTCTGGATTAGTGTCTTCGTTTCAACCGGCTTATTTTTGTGCATGTGCGCATGCTTGCTGGTCACTCTGAACATTTTAGTTCACGCGAAACCAAAGCAACGAACTCAGCGAAACATTTTTAGCGTTCCATTGTTAGAATACGTATTAAGAATAGCTGGTGCCTACACAGAGACACAAGTAACAGACGGAAACGAAACGCGATTTAAAAAACTAATTCCAACGGCGAAACAAACGGATGTGAACAATCAGAAATGTATTTGTGGTTTCGCTTGGCTATAGTTCATATTGTAAAGCGAAATGGTTTAACTGTTGATGATTTCAGGTTTCCTTGGGCCAAACGCTGACATACTCTTAGAAGAACGACACTTTTGCTTTGCAGTATATGCACGGACTAGTGCCCATTGACAAGACGAATGGATTTACGCTGGTAACCTATGAATTAACCTAACTGTATGCCAAAAGAAACGAGTAAGAATATTCCCAATCCACTTTTGTATTTGAAGTATACTATGTTGACTAGTCAGTCTGAGACACGAAAAAGTGTCAAAATAAGGAGTTGGAAATAACGATTAAGACTTTCCTGTGGCACCATCTAACTTAGTTAATTGCATATTGGTGTTAACTGAACATTGTTTTGCCGATTATCCTCTGATAAAGAAACACTAAGACCAGGGAATAATAGTTTGAATTCCAATAACCTCTCCTCTGGTTCATGTCCTAATCTGTGGTATACATTCTTGGTTGAAGCGATTCCAAATTTATTTCGTTATGGGGCAGACACCCTCCGACAGGATGTTTCAAGCGCAAAGTATTCCTCTTAACTTTAGAACATCAAAGGCAACCAAGTGAAAGTTCTGGATTTGTGATGCCACGAATTTAGTAGCGAGGAAAACAAGTTACACTTTGCTGAAATGTCGTATTTTGTAAAATTTAAGGAACTAGATTGAAAGGAAATTGGGTAATTATGGCAATACACGTTGAGCACAAGGTTACCAATAACTCAAATAACGTCAGATTCATATCTGAGAAGGAAAGTAAAAAAAGAGAATGAATTAGAGAACAGAAAACACCCTAGCTTAACTAAATCAGGTGCCTATCTTAGGCCGTGGGTTGCTAGCCGGTACTACTCTGTCTTCAGCCTAAGGTAAAGAGTTCGCTTGTGGACCTTTAGAAAAGACCCATAATCAAACGGTCCCGTGTAAATGCAATAGAATGAAGTGGGAGTATTGTAACCCACTGGTAGTTAGTCGCTCTCTGCTCATATCTAGTGGAAAGTGCTAGGCATCCCAGATTCTCCATTGTGTTCTTCCAGCCCATATGTACTTTCTATAAATATTGAATTTAAGATGCCAAAAACGAGTAATTTAATAGCAAAAACATGGTTGTTTTCTGATTGTTGTTTTAGTGTAGTACCTAGCAACGGTAAAATCACGAATAAGATTTTTGCGGATTCTGGAAAACCAAATTCTTCTGGCGGATGAATCTGAACTCGCAAATGAGCAAACCGCTTACTTCAATCCATGTTCGATTAGACCAACGAAACAAAAGTTAAAATCATCCGAAATATAGCAGAGTTTTAGTCAGAAAAGCATGCCTTTCAAACTGTACGTTTGTTAACTCAGCCGACTAGAATATTTATGGGAAAGATAAGTGCATCCACCTACTCAAATAAAACATCTACTGCTCTTGAAAAAAAATAACTTCCAAAAATAATATAGCTTTCAGCTTTGCAGAATCATTGATAGAAAACGACTCTGTATTGTTCCTCTGAAGAATAGAGAGAGACATTTAGTGTCACAATGAGCCAATACGAAACTACATGCACAAGATGCTGATGGTGCATATCAAAAGGTCGACGTAAACGCTTTGAAGAGTAGTTGCGATAAAGTATCTTGATACCAGTTCTTTGCAAAACATCCCTAATGTCAGTACAACCGGTTTATTCTCCTGACACGCATCACTTTGGTATCTTCGCCTCGAACGTTAAGAGACTGTAATTGTGGCTTGAAGATTATCGGTTTAAATGGATTTTAGCAATGAAGCTTTTTGCATTGTCCGTGAAACTGTGAGCAGAGAATATCTCTGAGATCGATCAAGTAGTGTTTAAAAAAGATATTATTATTTACAACACATTTTTAATACTGTTGAATGAGTTTTTAGAAATTTGCCTTAAAACCTAGCGCTCTCCGAAAAAGAGCTTCAGCTGAAAAAGGAAAAATTATGATAACATTTCTCCCTCTACCGGGTGCGGTTTTTCGGCAACACATTCTAGTGTCTTATTAGTGTACCATGGTATAAATTTATAAATGCTGAACTTATTCCACTGGTTGACAGAGATTTTTGCCACTTAATGTTTATTCGTTGATTACTATGTCTTACAACGGTTTCTACTGATTCTTCGGTGGTGACAATAATTGGTCTGTACAACATTTGTTTCAACCCACGGTGATTTGAGCAGAACACAATCACTTGAGGTCTTCTTTCACTAGAAGTGAAAAATTCTAGACTGAAGCGACTCATGTGGGCTAAAGAAGACTTTGTAATTTTAATATTTGGGATAGTACTCAGAAATAAATATCAAAATACTACTTAAATTTAGCCTGGAACAGAGCATTAGATCCGATGAGTTCATTGTGCGGACACTAATTCACACGTACGTGTGAAAACGCAAAATACTGCCGTTGGCGCGTTACATCTACCAACAACTCGGTTATTAACATTATATCATTCACATTTAAAAACCAATACCTGGCGCAACCATTTTTCGATACACTCTTTGCATCATTTGGTCTTGATATTTGCAAAATACTGCTGTTGCAATAAGACAATTTTTGAATTATTTCAAGTGCATCATGTGGTGCGGGCAACTGTTGGGGAGTGATGGTTCGTGTCACACGGGATGGATTTTTGCTTAAATATAAGTGTTGTTTTTAGGAATAGGTAATTCAGTAAAGGCGAGCATGAGACAACCATGAACCGTTGCATACACCGGTCAGTTTGATCTCCAGTTTCTTCGCCTAGAACCACGTTGAGAAATAACTTCATCAAATTATTGCGCACTCCAAAATGTCTCGAACATCAAGAACCTGGTACATGCCGTCACTGCCTTCCCTCCTCTTCCATCCGTCTCCTAAAGGCATTCTGTATTGTATTTCGTTCCGTCACTGTGGTACACAAAATGCGACCCGAGCTACTTGATTTTTTAGAGCATTTTCGTGTATCTCCGCCGACGGTTTATCTAGGAAATCGAAATTAGGAAGACATCTCCTGGAATCTTCCCATAAAGCTTTGAGAAGAAATCGACTTGATTTGGCTGGAAATATAGTTAACACAAAGAGAAACTTTATACAGTTGGAAGATGGTTTTAATGATCCTTCAAACGGTGACGGGTAGACCTAGGGTCAAAACATATAACTCCATTCGAACGCTCATATAGGTGCAAAGCTTTTGAAGAAATTATTCAGCAATTTATGTTCAAGGTATTTTGATTAGCAAAGAATCACTTTCTGTGCATTCTCTGCATCAGCAACCTGGGGATCGTCATGTATGCACCCTTGTAAGGATATCTAAAGTAGTTGCTCTTCAGCAATTATTAATCATGTAATGCCGACAATCACCCAATCAGTGGGAGAATGTGAAAACATTATGCAGGTGATTCATTCTAGTTAAGCGTCGTCGGCAGTGCGTATCCACCACGCCCAAAATGCTACAAGATCCAGGAGGGAAGGGATTGGGAAACGAATGCTTTATCCATTACCCCGTTTGGTGGGCTCTCAGTGTTACCCCAGGAGGTTATTGCAGCTATCCGCTGCTGAATAGCAGAGCTAATGACAGTTGGTGCACAGTAATCTACCACCGACGATAGGTGACTTCGCTGTAGATAGCCTTAGTAGAAGAAGACTAAGAATACGCACTGCTGAACTTAGTTACTTGGCCTATATTGGTAGAAATGAATTATAAGCGCCCACGAAATCAATCATCCTTTAAGTCTCGTTGGGAGCTCACTAAACGTCAGACTAAAACTGCTATAGGATTAAGCTTATTCAAATTGCTACTGAGCAATTTATTAGATGGTTTTTCACCATTCGTTGAAGGACACAGTATGAAGAGAACTTTCCCCACGAAACTGAAAAAGTGTGTGCATACAGCATAGTTTAATCTAATAATAAGTGCTATGAATTAATGGTAATCTGATTTCAGCATCAGACAACAATAGCTGTGCATCGTGACCGAACCCATCTTGTAATTATGGGCACATGAACAGTTGCAACGCTTGTCTTCATGGTAGAGATCTCAAAGCCGTTAACACAGTATTAAACGCCGTTGATTACGTGGTCACGAGAACTCATCCTGATTCTCCCTGGTTCAAATCCGTCGACCGAAGGTCAGCTTGTTCACATGATGGTCTTCTCTTGGCCCCTAATTCATGCCACAGAATGTTGTCATCATTATTTCATTAACAAAAGAAAAAATGCATTACGACTTACACTGTACACATCTTTTGAGTTTCTGCGCAATTCGGTCCACCTTATCTGTAAACTGTCTCACATGTAAGTGGCAATAAACCTGAGATTTGATTGTCCACTTGATGACATCGGTGGATCACAGCTGGTTTCCGTCGCTTTAACATGCACTATGAAGTAATTGTCTACTTGATGAGCCAAACGGTCACCTAACATGTACTCACAGAAGACTGAAAATTTGTGCATAAAATTGCAAAACGGCCAGCTGAGTGCAGAGGAGAGTAACACTTAACTAAAGAGAAAACTATCGGTTTTGTCACAGAGCGGCTCATCCTGATGATTGAATTCAGGTGAATTTATAATTACCCCAGGTGTTCTAACCACTATTCACCATCCTTTGCAAGCTGACGAAAGTAAATACCTGCTTGCTAAAAACAAATTGATGACTGACCTCATTGTAATTGTGATTGTAACCATTGCCATGCAATAAAAGTGAACTGTATGCTACTACGCATATACTCACGAAAGATCGATCTTGCTTAACAAGCAGGCATAACACCAGAGCAAACTGAATTTGCTGTCATCTTCCATCTCATCGATATTACTGACTGCAAGCATATCATAAGCATGCAGGTGAGCTAAGACTAGAGCCTCTAAGTTTCGTTTCATCTTAAGCACGGATTATATCCACAGCAAATGAGACTATCCATTCGTTTTCTTTCCTTCGATCATTTATTCCGAATACATCAGATTCCCTTTTTGGCATCCGCCAAAATACCACTTTTTGCATTCCCTCTACCAGATGAACTGAATGAAAATCTATCGCAAATCCGAATATATGTCACAAAGATATTCTGAACCATTTTATGGCTCATTGGTGTGTCCGTGACAAATCTGGTGTGATAGTTTTTCACATGAATAACCCGAAACTGAAATAAAGAAGGAAGCATGATATGGGTTGCACAAGGAAGAAGTAGGAAGCAGCCGGAGAGATAACAGATAAAGTCCGTCAAATAACTCAGCTAGAAAATCCCCAAAGCCGTAATGTCTTATTTTCGCATTTTAAAGAATCCAAAAGTCAGTACGCACCGGTTTATTTGTGGAATATTGCCTACCGGAAATTTTGTGCTTACTGCATAGCTTTCGAAAACTACAGAAATTGAGCACCGGATTTCTTGAAACCTACGGAAAGTGTAATTGAAATGAAAGCAGCCTAAACGAACATCTGCTACCTCGTGACTGTCATTATCAAGACCAAAGTCTTCATCCCATTATTTGCTATCCTAGTTCTTTTTTCAGTATAGCGCTACCCGAGAATCCGATTAGCGGCAACAGCTAATTTAGCTGCTGGGAGCTCATCTCCGTGACTCTCACTGGGAACGCGCTCATCTCAGCTAACGCGTGTACCCTCCGTTCCGATTGGCGTTGTTTGTCACACGAACCATTTGCATTCAACTAATATAATTCACGTTTATTTGTTTATCTGGGGCAATAAATTACATGATGCATTTGAGCTCATCTTATTTCACAAATCCAATCCCATAAATTATGCTAGTTCTGAGACAAGCAGAGAAGAAAGGGAAGAAGAACTGGAAACAGAAAAAATGGCACCAAACGCTCTGTCCTTTATTACAACGAGCTGAGGTGAACAGACATCGAAATTACATATACGCTAGAGATGCAATTGCATGTGTACACGCTTCCGAGCGTGTTCTCAATTCGATGAATTGCACGGATGAGTAGAGCACATTATCAAGATGAGACAACGTACTCCTCGTTTATGTGTGTATCCTTGTTCGAACGACTGAGTGACCTTTGTTTGGATTTCCTAATACAAAACTAAACCTCCCCCCCACCCCCCACGCATTCACATGAACGCAGCCAGGCGCATGTGCAAATTACTTATTCAGAGGTATCTTCGGCACGCTCAGTTTGTGGGAACATGTTCCTCGTGTTAGACGAAGGATTCCGTTGGCGGCAATAATGTGTGCATATTAAGAGGGACAAGTAGATTTTTTTTCTTTCCCTTTTCATATTTTCCAGTTTATTAGAACAGACGCATTAACTCGATGACGATGATGACGAAGCTTAACGAAAGTGAAGAAATAGGCGACCATTTTCGATTATTCCATGGCTGAGTGGTTCATGTTCGCATGTGTATTCGAGTGGAATACGGTGCACACTCAGTCACACATGCACAAACGCAACCGCATGGGCGGTTAGAGGGCAAGCCAATAAACGAAGCTAGGTGCCTCCCTTATGACTGTCTATCGACCACAGGTGACGATGGTGGCCGCAAACGGTGGCCAAATGAACCAGATCGGAATGTTCTCCTCGGTGAATTAATGTTCGTTCATGTCCATGTATGATGTATGTGTTCTGGACAAGGGGGCTCAGGTTAGAGACTCGCTTTAGTGAGACTAGGCAGATGAAGTAAGAGATAAGGCAAATTGCCTGAAGCGGTCGGCTGGCGAAACACTGAACACAACAGGTATTATCTTGTTACATGCTCATGCATTCTGCTGTTCGCCATCACGAGTGAAATATTACATTATGGTGAGATTAGGCAATTCAGGCGATATTCCTGTTCATACATGCAAGGTCTAACCGTTTATTGCATCATAGGCGTCGCTCCTAGAGACCGATATCTCCCTTTTCATAAAACCAGTCAGTCACGTGAACTACAAATTTACCACAATTAGGTGAACACTGGTTAGCTCACAAAGTGTTCCGTAATTTTTTTACTTCCAGTGAGCCCAAGATGAAAAACGAATTTGATAAACCGGCATCATGATTAGATTTTACCAAAGTTAATGATAAAACTGAGTGTTTAATTCTGTCTCGAATAAGGTTCTCTGATCTAATGATACCTAATCAGAGCTAATTTACAGGCACGATTTTTCAACTAACCAGGCACCAGCGCTGTGGTTGCAGTAGTTGACAATCGTAAGTTAGCAGTGACAGTACGAGCAAGAACACAGATAGCGTTTACGTTAATGATATTATTCGGTGATTTTAGCAATGGAACGAAATGTTATCTGCATACTGGCCTTTAAGTCACAGTGTGCAATAATCTGTTCTAGACGTCTGACAGTAAGACGCATTTGACAGAAAACAAGGCAGTGAAAACCAAACAAGAAGCAAAACGCAAGAAATAGCACGAACAAACAAATTTTGCCAAGTAAGCCGGTTGAATAAAGAGCATTTTAAGCGATGTTGAACAACGGACACAAAACAAATGACTGTGTCAAACTGAATGAGAATGCAGCCGCTAGCCCGAAAGACTAGTGGTGGTGATATCCTATGTGTTCACAGCGGTCGGCGGTATCATTTTTCAACTCGTACATAAACGATTTTAAATATTTTCAACTATATCAGAGGACATTTATTTACTCTCTAGTAGCGCTTTATTTTCAGTTCTAATTTTGGTCAAAATCACAGTAAATGTAATAAATTTCTTCTATTCTTTGAAATGTTTGCGCTTGAAACAGAAGTGGATATTGCATCATTGATCGCTAGAAATGTCCCCTTCAGAATTCAACTGAAATTGTAATATTGTTGTCCTGTTTCTGATTTAGTTAGCACCAGGCGGGTGCCTGCAGTGGCAGAAGAGACGGTGGATCAACGCAATCGTATTAATTCTAAGCCTGCTTTCTGAGTTACAAAGTGCCCCCGTGTGTAGGAGTTACCGTTTGACTTAAAAAAATTTAGTTTGATCAAAAACCTGTGTGTGCATTTTTTATGGCGACGAGTTGACAACGGTGATTTGCTTTTGTCTGTCCGTCTTTTGTTTTATCCAGATCTGTTCAAGTCAAGTCAAAGTTACACTTATGTTACAAAGTACTGACCCGCCGAATGGTTCCGGAGTTTGCAATGTGAACTTAATCATTACCCAGTCCTGATAAATACGACGCAAAATAGATGCGTTACTCAGCGATCTTACGCCAGTCAAGGCCGACTACCGTAATGAACAAATAGATTGCGGCATGACATCCCAAACAGTGAATTATTACTTAAATATTTGAAGTGCTTCTGGATAGAAAAGCCATCCCATCTATAGTTTTCTAGACATTCACGCCCGGGGGAACTTATCGTCGTGTCACATGTTGCTAAATCTGCCAACCTCGGAAATCCGGAAATCTATTACAATAAGAAAATACCTTTTCATTTGCAACTTCAGATATACCACATTCAACGGTGTCAAAATGATTTTCGACAAAGGTGGTAATTTTTCGTGCGATTTATTGTTTTAATTTTCTGTTTTGTATTTGCGATCGACTGTGAAGAATGTACGAATTTCATTTCGAACGATTTACTACCCTGATATCTAAGAATTATCAGTTATCATTACCCATTCTGGCCTCATGGCAACTTAGTGCCGACTGACTTCCTTCATACACTGATGTACTTATAATTTCCATAAAATTTAACTTCGTGATATGATTGCATAAAACCGAAGCGTTAAGTCGGCGAAATCATCCAGGATAGAGTTTCGCATAATCTTCGCAGTGACTGGAACAACGCCAATTGTGTGCTGTCCCAACTCACGCTACCAAAAGCAAATACACTGACATGAGTTTACATCCATAACCAAGCATAAGTGTCGAAGGGCACTTTTGGCTACGTCGGAGCAATACACATTTGGTAAGTTCTATCAGGCTGTAACCAGTTGGAAAACTTCTGTGCGGGATAGAAGAAAATTCTCCAGCATCTTCCAATTTACACGCACCAGTGTTATACCAATAAACATAAGTTCTCGGATCGAATCAGTGCTCTCGATGTTCAAATGGTTACGGACAAAAATTGTGTCAAAGGACCAGGATATTGATCACTTGACCACCGGGGACGGCGGTCAAGAGAAAGCGTCTGAACTTGATTGAACACATTCCTGAGGCCCTTGAATACGTGATTTGTTAAGTTTAAACGAAATCATAACACAATTAGAGAAAATAAACAAATCAAAATAAATGAACTAAATAATCGACGGCTGATCAGTCTTGTTTTGCCGTGATAACACGCCCTACAGAACAGCAAAATGGAGCCTGTCTGCTGTTTGTCATAAATTCTATTTTATCTTCTCGAATAAACGATCAGAAGGCATGGTCTTTGTGACAATCGTCATAGGGTTGAATAGATTATTTGACATACACATAGGTATTCCTGAAGTCGAAGGTTTAGTTGTTTTCAAGATGGAAACCTGAAAACCTTACTCTAGTTGCATACTTAAGGGATCAGTAACTTTAAAAAACTTGCTTTTCTATCAAAACGAGTTTTAATCAGGATACTCGAAGTCGTTTTTACTTAGCTCCTTTAGGCTGGATCGTCGGTTAGGCGCTAATCAGCTGAACGTGACATTGTCAACACAATGCGTAGTCAGTAATTTTCCAAATGTTCGCGACGCCTCTCGATGCAAAGTGAACAAATGATGGGATAACCTCACAGCAGATTTTAATTCACTAATTGATTCGTCTTCAGTGGATGGTTGGAGGTGATGTTATCATCATCGTATTGTGTTCAAGAGGCATTCTGTCATTTACTGAGAACAGCAGCCGACGGCCAGTTTCATTCACACAGCTAATATGCGTCAGCTACTTGCTCTATCCTTCCAAAGATCGACGTTTCTTACCTATAGAGGTTCTTAATTTGAGCCCGGAGGTATGCCACCAGAATCCGTTTTGCTTTTCTCGGTGAACTGTAAGGGGCATGCACAAATAAGTGTCCTACGTTAAAACAGTCGGATGGAATTTGAGCGGTAACTGGAAAAATTTTGCGAAGCGATTATCTTCCGTGATTGACTTTTCATCTGGGTGCACCCCAGCGAAACTAGCGTATGAACTGCACAAAACAAATCAGGTAAAACCGTGCTAATAGTACTACGCATAATCAGCCGCTGAAGCACCATCGGTTTTGACTTGGCCGCATGGTAAAATGGTTACTTTAAAACCAGCAGGTCCAGGACAATTTAGAGAGGACTTGCAGCTAGCTCCCCGTGATCCAATTATCAGATTTTCAATGACCATGTGATGGAAATTCTTTATCTAAATGCGCAGTAAAATATTATGGACAAACATCGAAGAGGAGTGGATTGTGTCAAACCAGCAAGGTTCAGAGGAACTTTTGATTGTATCTCACTGTAGCAAGTAAGTAGGCAATGTGTTCTAGAAGTGAATATCAACTTTTTTGGAATTCTGTAGGACAGATATTTTGTGTAACGACCAGATTTCCACATATATATTGGTTTAAAGCTCCTCAGAGAAATAAAAGTTTATCAGCTAACAACCAATGAAGAATAACGATACCGTGTATGGTCATTACTTCTACCCTCTACTACAGCATAGGTTAACAGCTACTTTTCTGGTAATATTCATAAGCTAAACAGCTTTTGAAAACAGCATTCTTTTTTAATTCATATGTATGCCTAACAGTCGGCTATTGAAAGTGCAGTGAAAAATTTTGGAAAGAAGGGTCTGTTGGAGTTAAAACAGCAGACAACCTACAACGCGTTTTGTTCGCCTGGCAGACCGTTCATCGCTTCGCTTTAGGCAGGGCGAAAATTTTTGTCTTTCGAATCACTGAATTAGACACAACAAAATTGACTTGACATGTCATTGCTCTGAAAGTGGACAGTGTTATATTAAGCATTTTGGTGAAAATGAAAATATCCTATGCGGATTGCTACACACAATAATCAAACGGATAGTGACAATCTCGGGACTCATTTCGTTCTCTTTTGTGTTCAACTCGTTACAAGCAGCCATCAGACAATCCAATCACTCGTGGCCAACCAGAACAGCTCCCAGGAACCGTTGATAATCATTTTCTGTTTTTGAAGGCAAGTTTCACTTTGTGCGATTCTAGCCGCATTTACGATGACTTGGGTCATACATGATAGGCTGTTTTGCGCAAGCTAATCCGAGGATCCACTTTGCCAGAATGTGTACTCGCATATTTGAAGGAGTGAGTTTATTCGCAAACACTTTATATTTTTTCGTTTCAAATAGGTAAGTAATCTAACTGAAAAATTCGGGTGCAAAGTGAAATAGGTGGAATTTCGAAACAATTGCAAGACTTTGCTAATCTCTCATGCGATTCTTGGTTCTCGTTTTCCAAACTTGATTTCTCGGGCACATTTTCTCGTTCATAGTTTAGTTGCATATAAAGAACACCTATTCTTTTGCGGTCTGACCTAAGGTGGATTTGCAAACTCTTCGTATCAAGTGTGCATTGACTGCAGCAAAAGTGTACGAGCAGCGGAGTCAGGAATTTCCATTGATGGCGGCAATATGCAGACCTCAACAAGTGCCACAAAATATTGAATAATTGTGAATAGTCGCCCTACGCACGGACCACATCCAGATATACTGATGCATGGGCACATTGGAGGTACTTCAAAATATTCTGAATAATGTTCTCAAAATCATGGATCCATTTGGTTAATTTTACGGCTGTGTTTTGCGTCCTGTCCCGTACAAATAGATCGCGATGAAGTGAGGAGAATCAGATTGGATTCTGATTGCTTGAACAGAATGTACATCCCACATTCACAATTCTCTCGTTTGTATCTGAGTAGTCACAAGCTCGAAGGTTGCTTTCTTTCTTTTGTTTGAAATATCACAAAAATTGCACATGATATCTTCGGGTTTTGTTTGCATACATATTTCTTGCACTCAGATTGTAATGCGATCTGATTTCCATAAAACAAAGCATACGTTAATACGGCTTACCGGAAATTGCCGTTGGTGGTTTTATTAACGAATTAGTAGTATTAGTAGTAGTAGTAGTAGCAGTAGCAGTAGCAGTAGTAGTATTGGTAACTTCAGTAGTCAAATCTACGGTTATTTTCACTCTCGGTCTATTCCTGCAGTTTTCGTTATTATGTGGACCATAACCATTGGTGATCTTGATGACATTATTATTTTATTATATTAAACGGCATTCTAGGTAAGTTGCCCATTCAACAGAACGCTGACTGGAATAACTTTGGAAATATTTCCAACAAAACTGCTGTCTCCGAAGGGCACCAGCAATCTTCCAAGTCATCAGATAAACAACTGGGTAAAAGAAGGGCCCATCGGCTTTGGCTTTTCAGGATGGTCTAAGTAACTTTTTTATGAACAATTGACAGCGTCCAAAGCTGTTCATTGTGGGAACAAATGTCCTTTCAGTAGTGATAAAGTATTTTTACCAAAGCAGACTAGTCATGGGATTTCATTTACGGAGCGGCGTTTCCCTCAGCAATAATCACCGAGGGGTGGACAAACTTTTGTTTAATAGCCATCTCAAACTTTTGGAGACCAGGCGGTCTGCCGTTTCCGGTTTTATGCCCCATTAATCCACTGAGTCTTGCAAAACCTCATTCTCCATTCACAGGGAAAACACGAGGGGTGAACGCTTGTTAGTCTGTATACTTCGGGGTAGGTAGGCTGTCATCTGGGCCTAGGTGTGCACGAAGATAATAATTATTACCCTAATGGAAAGCTACTTCTCAGCGTCGCAATTTTCAACCCTCAGCAATTGAGCAAACCTTATGGCAATTGTTTGGGGTTGCAGAACATCTGCCGGAATTTAATACACAGTGAACTCGCAGTGAAACGATTGTGAACCAATCCATTTTTCCATTATGTTTATCACAGTCCGTGTGCCGTTTGCACCGGTGGACTACTGACGACGAAATGTTATGCAGTGTAATGCCAGCCCTATTCCAGTTAAGCTCCAGAGCTAAGCTTGTGTCAACTGAAAAATCAGTTGTCGGTATTCAGTGACCGATAAAATTTACGGTTCCATCAATTATGTGGGCCTTTCCAAAGGTTAGGGTTTCTGGCTTCGCTGTTTGGGTGGCAAAGGTTTTATCAGTCCGTGTAATCTCGTTCGGCAATGAAATGTTTGCGATTTAAAGCCTAACATAGTATCACGAAACCAAAACGACTATTAATCCATGCGCTTGTTTTGATCGTAGACCGACGAAAACAGTTCTGTTTCTGGCAAGGAAATTAAAATTGAACGGCAAAGTATATCTGCGGAATTGATTTGCACCAAAGAACTCATGAACAGCGTTTTATTCCTTGTAGATGCACATTTCATGCTAAGATCGGTGGAACTAAAAGCTATCACCATTTCCCTTAGGAGTAAATTTTGTTCGATGTGTCGTCAAAATATTTCAAACGCCATGCATCAAGAACTAAAAGGAAGATAGGGGGTAAACCACCGTGGATTTCTGAATGGCTAATATACTCATTCATATGCTCTATGTTTTACTAAAATGTAAAATGAAAATCTCCTCGCTTATGGCACATCCCAGTTTCAGAGTTTTGGATGCCCTAAAGCGAAACAGGATTTTTTAAGTGCCCAAAGCTTCTGCACTACTATTCCCAGTCGCTTTGTTTTCAAGTTCCAACTATTCATTAGTTTAAGGATCGGACCGCTGTAACAGCCATGCTAAATGGAACACGAGGGAGTTTATGACAGCCGGATCCGACTCCATTTCAGTCTACGGTCACCGCTTTAGAGCTATACTACTTCAATCTGATTTATCGGTCTCGTTCATTCTTGGGCACCAGAAAGGGTCTAATCATTCACGTGTGTATTCTGTCTCACCCTGCGACCGACCTTAGTGCTAAATTTGAATTGAGAAATGATGTGGAACAATTATCCGTGTTGAACGATTTTTTATCCCAAGCAAATTCGTAACTGAATAGCTGATAGCATTCCTTCTGTTTTTGACTATCACTCTAATTCTTTGCTTGCAAAATGTTTCGGTTCATATCTCTGCGGACATATAATTGTCGTGTCGTTTTAAAAATAGTTTAAGTCTCCGGATGACTGGCACACTTCCGGACTAATAAACGTCTCCTCAGGTGATTCGTGTTTGATAGCCCGGAAAATACAAACAACACACCACCCCTTTAATCATCTACCGGACCATCTTTCCGTGGAGCGAGACATTTTATAATTGTGTGTATAAACGACAACTATTAATCATAATGCTAGTGGTGCTGGAGATTTTCAGAGACCTTTCGATAAGTGGGGGGCCAGAGTGATGAAAGACGCATTGCACTCTACAGCTTTTAATGCGACTAGGAAGCGCAGATAGCAACATCTGAAACTAGTCGCCAATATGCTGAAATTTATCTTCGTTAGTGCCGTTCCAATCTCATTATGTTTTATTATCAATGTTGGATTAAGTTATTCTAAAGGCATAGGTATTTCCGTGAAATCGATGTCGGTCAACCTTCGACACAGAACATTTACAATCTTTCTGCTGATGGCCATCGAGAGATTCACTGAGAACGACGGAGAAATGATCAGAGATATCACCCCATGAACAGACAATCGATTTCCGAAATTTTTGAAAAATAGACGATTGGAGAAACATTTCTGAATGATCAGTGAAAAACTTTACAAAAAAGTAAATGCACAGCCATGAAAAATGATGGCTTATACCAATGACGAACGGACTTCTTCGAAATTCAATACGGTTTTTAACCATTATCAGAAAATCTCCTAAATTCAGACCAAATCCTCTGTGAAGTTCAGGAAGATGACTGGTTGCTACTGGCTCATTTGCTTGCAACCGGTCTTGTAGGCAGCGCCTGACCCGCAATAAACTTTCGACATCTGTTCATCGTCCGGTGTTGACCCAGTCTTTGGAGACTGAGCATCACATATTGTTAAATCAACCTTACCAAACCAGATAATTATTCCGGAGCAATTCATGTATGTACCAGCGAAACTGATGTAACCTGCACCACAAAACCGGATGAAGAGATGTGAATATTTTTAACTCGGGAGCATAGAGCGTTTTGTGAACTGCTATAGTGAAACATCTTGAGTACAAATGAAGATTACCTTCTTCGAAATGAGGGGAGGATCGAAGGGCTTCTTTTTTCGACGCTACTTGTGATTATCAGAGGAGGACGTTGTCTTCATTTCTTTTTTCGCAATGGACGGCACCATTCAATATTTAAAGTTTTAGACCAATTTAATATCACACGCGTTTTTGTCAGGCATTACATAGTTACTCTTGTGTCTAAGTGACACTATACTATTGAAGTTCGTATACCATCTCAATGGATACAGGATTCACTCAATTAACTAACTTTTGCCGGTCCATATATTCACAAGAAATAGAAGAAACCTGACCTTTTGCTCATAAATCCGTAATTGAATAAAACTAATAATTGCTATGCTGAAAATCTCGTACGGCGAAGTTGATGGTAGCAGTTATTATGCATGCCGCAAGGTTATCCTCTACGTAACGACAATGATTGTTAACCCGAGAGGATTTTATTTGGGTGAAGATCACACAAGATGAATTGGAATTTTTTCTGAAATTTATGCGCAATCGAAGAACTAAAATTCAGTCTTTCATTGTATTTCCTAGTGCTAAGCTCTTCATTCCAACAGTTGAATCCTTGCTCTCCACCTTCCGAAGATGATCTCCGTCGAATCTGCTCAAAGTGGAAGCAGTTGCTCCGATTTTATTCTCCCTCTGGACAAAAAGGATGAGTCATTCCAACGGTGGGCAAGTGGTAAATTTTTTTTTTATCAACCGGATTAACTAGCCTTGGGCAATTGTTTTTTTGATTTAATTATTTTGCTCCCGTATTTATGATTTCTGTTCTATTTGTTATTATAGACGCTCTTTAAGGATTACTCAAATAGACACTTTTACTCAGTAGATCTTTTGAGTGTGTGCTACCAGTAGGACGTTTTCATTTGATAACCAACTTGTTTGCCTTCTGCAAAGGTATCAGAACAAGTCAGGGTGTTCCTCTGGCGAGAACTGTCCGACTGCTTGCTGTTAGTGATCATGATATTATTTATTCCGATGAGAATGTTGTTCTCAGGTGTAGGCATATTACGAAGGTTGGGGAACATGGAAGATAACATTTCACGATCCATCTTTCAGAACTGATGCATATCCTCTAGTTTGACACTCTATCTCAAAAGTATACATGGCGCAGAATACCCGCTTCGACCGGAAGCATGCAATTACAGTTAGCAGAGTATTTGCCGTGGTCCGCTTTGGAGCTGTCGAGGACGGCTGTTTGTCAGCGGTGGTGACATGTGAACAAGCTTGACTTGGTGCACTTGATCTGTCCCTGGCAGGAGCTGGATGGCTTAATAGTAGCATAGACCTAGGTCAAAGGTCTGGGTCAACACCCGGGAAGACTGACCAAATGGCCCTGTCCTATTCGTGAAAGGTACAGCCCAAATGTCACTTAGGTAGACAAAATTAAATTCGTCTCTATATGTTGTTTTTTTGTTGATGTCATCAATCTCTGGTCATCTTTAATATCTAAACGGGCGATAATGCAAAGTCCTGGATAATATTTTCAACTAATCGTAAGGCATCATCCAGGATTCACCGCAAATATTAGCAGGTGACTTAAAAATAGTTAGTTTTCCCCGCCTCTTGGTTTTTATTAGTTGGCGCAGTTCCATAGATGTAAGTGTGTTCTACAATATCCGTTCTTAGTTAACTACCCTGTTAGCTATGATGCTTATGACCAAACTGTGGCTGAAATCAGCACACTTGAATTCGACAGTTTAATGTACATTAAAAAATTATTTCGTCGGTCCGATGCTTTCGCTGCATCGTTAATTCAAGCCAAGAAGGATTCTCATCCGCGAATAGACGGCACCCGAATGCCACTTGAACGCAAATCGAAATGGCCTCGTAACCCAACTCTTAGAGCATGTGCATTGACGACGCATGAGTGGCGTCTATAAGTGGAATGAAATCACTTTTGACCCAGCGATTATTTGCATACACATCCACATGGCCACTGTGTGCAACTTCTAAGAAATGCAAACGAGAACAGATGAAAATAACTTGGTCCCCTCAGGAAACCGAAGAAAACTGTTCGATAAACCTAGTCTCTAATTTTGTGAGTCTCGTGCACGTGAACACTATTTGGTGTCGCCGTTGATATTAAACTTTCAATCAGAAAGTGCTATTCTCTATCCTTGTATCGCACTTCATAGCGAGCATCTACCTAAGAACTTTTCATAATACTTTAGTCTATTTCGCCGCTCCGTTGAAATGATACCAGCTTCTTTGACCCGAAGGCCGGATGTATGAAGGGAATACATAAATGCAAATATAAAAAGAAACTTACGCGGAAATGAAAGCGGCTTTCAGTCGGCATTGAGGTATTCCTAATTATTGCACGGGTAATTTACACAAGTTACGTCTGATTTAGGGTGTGAAAGCAGTTTTAATTACAGTCATGTTGCTGTAATACACCATAGGCCACCCGGGTGCTTTGCCCGTGCAGCAAAATGTTTAGCGATTTTTCTATACTTCCGGGTCACGTGAATCTAATCAAAGGAACCTCTATAGTTGAGCTGCTTAACTGGATATTAGGTTACAAATACGAAAGAATACCTGCACTATTCCACGAGGAATTGTATCTACTGCGAACGTCCAAGTGACTGCCCAATATGCGGCAGGCAGGGCAATTGAAACAGCCTGTGTAGCAGCTTGTTCAAAAACGTATGATTTATATCTTTCTGTAAGACTAAGTCCACTTTACTGCTTCTGACAATATAGCTTGCAAATTTGTCCACTTACGGTCACGATAAACCGAGGAAACTCAGATACTGGTGGTTGTGAAATTTTTCTTACTGACATCCCCAAAGATATTAGCGTTTTGATTATCATCGAGGCAGTTGACACTGAAAAAAACACTTACCAGTCAATTAACAAAGAGTGTTCAAAGCGATCCTTTTATTTATTAATTTGCATTATTCTTTGCAAGTAACACTTCTTGAATGCGCATGTACGATCTGTGCTCTGTAGTGTACGAAAACCCACCTCCGTCTTCAAAGTGTAGAAAAATCGGAGGAAACGCCGTATTCATTCTGGTTTCAATTACGCTCTAATTTACAATTATGTTGTTATTATTTCGCATTTGAGCCCCTGTACACATTCCACTAATTAGACGAAGTTTTACAAAAACGCTGTCCGCTGCCGCCTACGGAGTTCTTTCTCGACTTGACCAACCGGTTCCCTAATTTACTACTTCTGTTATTTTTTCTTTCTTGAGCTTAGATACTTCAGGTAGCATTTCCCCTGTTTGAAAACGGGCAATTGGGAACTTATCGCCAAGTGTTTAAGACTAACTGTATCCTGGATAAGAATTAACCGAAACCGACCGGTTGATTTTGTTCCGAATCGTATCGATGCTCCGGACAGTTTTACAAACACCTTATTTAGGATACTAGTTAACTAAGGGGAGTAGTTTAAGAGAATTTTTTTATTTTTTTTTCAGTTCGCTTCAGATTTGTAGGGCTAGTTGTTTTCCAAATATTGCTGGCATGAGGAACAGGATCCTGATTAGTCACAAACATCATGACACTTGCATCGGTTGTTGCCTTTGAGTATGCACATTGTTTAACGCCATGCGCAACCGTACTATTAGATGCTAGACTTTCTGCTTGGCACAGTCAAGCAAAGTGCATGAAACCTGCGGGTTTCGATGACGAAGATGGAACAAATTGTTGTGAGGTCAGCGATTGAATTCGTCTCATTTAAATAAACTCTGAAAACATTGTATGCCGTCCAAGTGCACAATATTTTTGTGATTGGAACTAGCCCCTAAATAGTAATTGGTTAACCCTCTAACCAACCGATTCACGTTTTCCAAATTGACAAGGTGAATTTGTCATCTAAAGATGACTTCAGAGCACGGCACACCAATAGATTGCGTCATCTTGATTTCTGCAGGTTTACTGCTCTTTCGGCTGCCATTTTCAAACCCAAGCATGGATTTCAGCCGCAGTTTTACACCGTCGAGTTATCCATGTCTATTTATGGAATCAAGCTGAGAGGCATTTTGGACATTTTCATCCGTGATCATTGAGTTACTCACCGAAGAATCAGTCACATTCAGTCATGCTCGCGCATCCAGTTTTACCGATAACGAGATTTTATTGGGCATTTTGTGACAAATGTAGAGCTGTTCCAATTGTGTGAAGTCACTGATCTCCGTGGGATTCAAATCCAAGCACGGACAAAAGACGCATTGCGCAGCTGGTGCTCTACCAGCTGCGCCTTGCAGCCAAAGGATTTAAATAACGGCGCAAGAACTGTACCGAATACAACGAGCCCATGAAAATTTGACAAGGATGCGTACTATGCACCACGGAAGCGCCCATAGTGGTCTTAAGAGGCCTGAAACCACTAAGATTACTGATTTTTCACATTCTGGTCCAATCTAGTTTACTTCAAGTCTGTCTAACCTGATCACCTAATCTGTATCACCTTTGGATTGTAGGGGCATTTCGTCGTCCGAAACAGTAACAAGCATCAAAAATCAATCTGTGATTTTCAATACTAACAAGGGAAAATTTTCATTCAAAATGCATAGGTTTAAAGGGTCCACTTAAAAGAATTTAAATCCATTAAAACAATAGCGAATCAAATTTAAAGACTTATTCAATTTCATTAGGTTTATTTGACTTTTATGTTTAAACCGTTTTATCATCCAGACAAGTGAACAAGTCGACAGTGAGCTTTGGCTGCGAATTTGACTGTTCATGACATT
This sequence comes from Fasciolopsis buskii, assembly GCA_008360955.1. NCBI lineage: Eukaryota > Metazoa > Platyhelminthes > Trematoda > Plagiorchiida > Fasciolidae > Fasciolopsis > Fasciolopsis buskii. Next base: position 234,559 of record LUCM01011081.1, read on the forward strand.
TTTTGCTGTTTGAACTTTGACTATTTATTGGCGGCCCGTATGAAAAACTGAATCTATCAACAGCTTATTTGAACTAAGGAACAATGAGAATTGGAAACAACATCATATTTTACCATACATTATTTTCAGTTTAACCAAGTTGGAAATATTGTTGTTATGTGACCGCTAGTGGGTCTGAAATCGCCAATTAACATATCGCAGACGGACAGCGTGCAGTGCAACCTTAGAAAGATGATCGTTGGTCTACCAATCACGCAGGCAGAGACGATCGACTCTGCGAATTTAGAAACAAAAAAGGAGTCTAATGTGACAGACGAGCGAACAAAAATGGCTCTAACATTACCTGTCACATATGATGATTGATAGTGTAATGCCTGTCCTATTCAATTTCCCTCGATTTACGGGTATCTAATTTACACTTGTTTAATTCCTCCTGGCTGTCCAAAAGCTACCTACCAGACATCGTCCTTTCTGTCCTAAGTTGATAGCCGGTACGTTCACTAAACTTTACACCCGTTATCCGTCGTCCTGTTTATAATTCCATTCACAGTAAACAAATATGCGCTTGCATGTTTTTGGCAGTTGTTTAGGATATCAGTTCACAATGCTGCGTCCCACGTTTCTCTGGTTCATAAATTCACTGTTAGGCTCGCATTCAAAAAAAATACGACACGCGTTATACGAAGCAAATTGGTGACCAACAAACGACACACTCATTTTAATCTATGTCATTCCCGAAAAATCATTGATAGCCTGTAAGCATCCCTCAGTTTCTTGCGTACCTTTGAACTGTTCCAATTAGAAAGTTATTCACTTAATTGTACAGTCTAGCACCGTAACTGGTGGGATTCACGAAGGACTTATTTCACCTTGAAGTTAATTTTAACACTGATTGAACAAAGCTTTTGCCTCAGCAACAGTCATTTTACGCTAGTTGCCAGCTGGATCTTTATTGTGCCTTCTTGCGAAACTAAGCTGAAGATTTCCCAGTATGAGCTTGTGATTTCTCACTCGTGTGAAACATTCTATGCTTATTCACTCCATGGTCCCCGGGGTAACTACAGGAGTCGAAATAACTGCTCATTTTTGTAATGTTTGCCAGCAGAACGTTGTTAATTTCGAAAATATTACCCTCTCGACCAATTTTTACGTCTTTCAAATACTTTGATTAATAAGCCATAGTTTGGAAATATGCTGGAGCAGGGTTCGAACGAAAAACCTAACTATTTGGGATTTGTTCCGCTTGCAGTCGACTAGTGTCAAAGTTTATGATTTAGCACAAATATAGGAAGAAAGTTTGAAAAATATCTAATGTCACGCTGGCAACGGAATCTTTCGTACTATGGGTTCTTTAGATTGTGAGTGTTTGATTGGCATTAGCAATTCATTTTTGTTCATTTTTGATAATTTACAATTTCGGTACTTCTGACAACATACCGTAAACAGCATCAAGATGTTTGAAAGTATCAACCTATTTTGTTTATTTCTACCACCATGCAGTAGCACCATGGTTTCCGTGGTGCGAAATCTAATCTGATCCAGGTAGCAAAACAGCAAACGTAGCTCGCATTTTGATCAGGCTGATTGGTGCATAGAACAAACAAGATCCAGCCAGGACTGGAGGTGAATCCCGAATAAAGTGCGGACGACTACTGTCAATCACGACGAAATAAAATGAAAGTACTTAAACCAACATAGACCGAACAAAGAGGAAAGCAATAGAATTGGGTTGAAAAATTCGATAGTCTTATACTGGATACCAAATGACGGATGCGTTGCAAAATTACGGCGTTTTGCCACGACAATAAAATCTTCACAAAACCTATTAAGTCTGGTCGGGATATAGTGCAAGCTCTTGGACTTCAGAGGTTAGGAGAAGGTGCTTATCTATTCCATTGCCTTTTTGGAGTTTTTCTAACGTGTTAATTAACGTGTTCATTGAAGCACGGTCGGACTGCAACTGACCCCGTCGCTTGCATCCATGGCTTAAATCCACCAAACCTGCAAATTTAGAGGTTCAAAGTGCGCTATGCAAAACAATTACTCGTCTAAAATCACCACTGAAACCGGTGATTTTCCTGGCAAAAGAATAACAATATTACCGTCAGAGTCCACCAATTATAACTGTTCGATTTTTGTCCACCGGTCCATCAGCGGGATCTGGCAAGCTGCAAGACACTCATATTACCTCAGTTGGCTTCACGGTCGCCTTCAAACGAACACAATTGAGATATGATCGAATGATGGGTTTTTATACCAAAAAGGATTGATGCACACTATTGCCTTTTACAGAGAGTCTGTTACTGACTGCTGCCCGTCTTACCTCGCACATGACATGCCTGCCTTGGCAGTCACTGCCGTCTGTCACTGCTGAGTGCACGAAATGTTGTTTTGTAATCTTTCACTTACATGTTTTGTACCTAAGGCTTCCGAAAAACAGTTCGGCAGTCTAGTGATTGTAAATAACAAAGCAATATTAGAAGCATATTAAAATAGCTGATATCTAGCGAAACAAACACCACATGTCTATTTGCGGTGAGTCGGCTCCCGATACCCTTTCAACTTTAATTAATTCATATCAGACTCCAATGGTTCAAGCTCATGAGCGAACACGAATCGGTAATGCATCCGCTGAACCTTTTCAGACGGCAGCTATACTCGCACAGCACGCAGTGTCTATTGCCAAACACGAATTGTCAATCAAAAATACGGTGCACATTTCAGTCAATAATCTTTGTTGCGTTTTCTTCTGTCTCAGAATTGCACGCACACCATATATTTGTATGTACAAAAAGACGATGAAGTAGAAGGGATTCACGCGAACTTTGGTCACGATAAAAAGAATGAAAACAAGGAATAAATGAATGAGAAAACAATCCGTTGTAGTCAAAGAGTACGTGAGCTGCAATGGAATTTGCAGTGGCATTTGGGCGGGACTGTGACTTCAATTGATGTCCTAACTGTTTTGGTTTCCGACTGGTTGCTTTGTTGTTGATATTTTTGTCTTCTTCGTGACCATCAATGTAATTTATGTTCGTTTGTTAGGGCTATGACATCCAACTTACTAGTTAGCAGCATTATTATGCAACTGCTTTGGGTTAGGATAAATCTTGCAGCTGGTTGCTGATTGGACTGATTTTGCCGAACTGTCATATCGTCCGGTGCAAAAGGTGAGAGTCAGAATGTTTTCCTACTGGGAACTTAGCCCCTTGTTGTGCGTCATGAGATTCAGTTATGTAAGCTCCTTCAGCACTTATCTGGTTTATGATCATACAAAACTCACACCTTTGGAAGCCGTATTTACGGTGGAGTTAACGTTCGGAAGAGTTTGTCGCAGTGTTCCATCATCGGAAGAATTGGTCCGATTACAACAGGCTTCGCTAGTTACCGTCATGCTGATTGCAGGTCGGACGGATTTGTGTTGTCCGTCACCTAATCCCGTCGATGACAGGTCACAAGGTGGTGAATTAGATGAAGAAGACTGTGATGGTCGTGATGATGAGATACTTTTGCGGGTTGCTGCCGAGGCCAGACATGTGTTCGACCTCGAGCCCAACGCAGTACCCGCAGATCCGATATCTTCTGTCTGTCTAATCTGATGTAACTGCAGTGCAAGTTCGTCTAAAGTGTCCGCTACTTCTTGCCTTCTTTCACTTTTCATCGCGGAGTCCGTGCCGCAGGAGATCTGCGAGTAAACAAGAAAGAAATTGTATGATCGAAATCTTGCGTAGCCTTTTAGATCAATGGTTTGAAATACAAGGAACAGATGCTCAAATTGCATTTGCCATGAAGACAATAAACCAGAAACTGTTATTTTAGACACATGTATTGGAACTATAGGTTTGTTTGGTCACTGGGTTCACACGTATTTAGTTTTGAAACCTACCGGACTTAGATCCATGCATTGGCATCACCCAGACTTTTGTGCTTTGTGCTATATGTCGGATAAGTTAAGTGGTTGTCGCCCTCCCGTAATGAATATTAAAGATGGCGCAAGTGTCTGCAACCTATTGATCCCTACATGAAGTGATATCCATGTTAGCTACTAATGCCAAAATAAACCACGGTGGAAAATCAGAATCTGTAATATGATCGGACTTCCATGAGCTACTTGGAGAGGGGCATTCATCAGATATGGAGAAAACGCTGTGACATCCACAACTAAACCAGCAAGATAAACCAAAGCTAGACGTAGTAAGACAAGCTGTTGTTTTTGGAGTTTCTCTCAAATGGGTTGTTCTCAAATGAAAATACCTCTCGGAATGTGGTTAAGATGATTTTTACTTTGATTACGTTTTCCTCGGGTCTACTTTACTTTATACGTTCTTTCAGGCAACGAATCCATCAAAATACCAATGCTATCTTCAGAACACGCCCGATTTTCGCGTACGGAATAAAGCATGAGCAAGGTTGGTTGTTGAACTGTTGACCGTCCAAAATGAATTGCCTGTCATGTTTCGGGGCCTTGACTGTTTTCTAGATAAACCAAAATGTCACCCAAAAAGTCACCGACATATTTGGTAGCCCAATATGGAGCTTCTAATGAGGAACAGCTTTTTCGATCAGCTTAAGAAAAGCTGGAAACAAACAATATTAGCGCCACCATTTGCTAATGTAAAAAGATTGGGCGTCAAAATATTTCCCCGTAAGACTGTCATATATCTCACACTTTTCCAGTGCCTCATATTTAACATCAGTGTCATAGATGTTAACGTTATCGAGTAGGACGAGCACCACAAAGCTCGTATGAACCGAAGCCACATTACCGAAATCACAGCAAACCAAAATAACAGCATTAACGAAATATGGTTTTTGAATAAAATTCGCACATGCAAGTTTTTATGCGTTATTTAAAAGCTACATTCGAGTCAGCTCCTCTCTTCACTGTCGTGGTAGCAGTATGAAAATTTTACAAACGGCGCTCAACTCATTCGGTTTCAACGTTTAAGCTGATACCAATTGGAATGTCTCTTCATTGGCCCCACCGGTTGTCTAAGGCCGGAACTACAAGTCAGTCCTACCGAACGTCGAATTTACCGGCTGTTGGCTGATTCAGTTATATTTTGCAAATAAGAACGTTTTTATTAATCCTGAGATTTTTGCTGACATACTTTTACACTGATTTTCTCTCTTAAGTTGGTTTTATTCGGGCCACCAAAGTCATAGAAGCTCATCATTCACAAAACATCCGGCAGCGTTATCTCCATTGCTTGAAACCATAAGGAAGAATTAGAAAGTGAGCTAGAAACAGCCACTGTGGCCGTTAATTCATTGACCACCGATTTGAGAGTAGTTTCTGTCTAACCAAACGTCAAAGTATGAACACGAATACTTTCGCTTAGGTGAGCATTATCATAGATCAGCAGACATGAATTAGATACCTAAGAAGTGAAAAAGTGACAGCTTTTTTGTTCTGCTTCTGATAACTGTGTCCTTGCGTGGGTAAAGGGACTAATTTCCTAATTAAGGATGTCTACGAAATCTAATGTTGAAAAGTTTCTGCTTTTATGCCTTGTGCAGTGGATCCAGAATCGTGAATTACTGGTGATCCTAAAATCAGATCACACAGGCAAGCATCATCTATAAATTACCCACGCCTTACTCTGGTTTATTTCACTGCTGCATCATGAAAATATTATTACTTGTGTTTCGTCTTCNTTGCAAATAAGAACGTTTTTATTAATCCTGAGATTTTTGCTGACATACTTTTACACTGATTTTCTCTCTTAAGTTGGTTTTATTCGGGCCACCAAAGTCATAGAAGCTCATCATTCACAAAACATCCGGCAGCGTTATCTCCATTGCTTGAAACCATAAGGAAGAATTAGAAAGTGAGCTAGAAATAGCCACTGTGGCCGTTAATTCATTGACCACCGATTTGAGAGTAGTTTCTGTCTAACCAAACGTCAAAGTATGAACACGAATACTTTCGCTTAGGTGAGCATTATCATAGATCAGCAGCAGACGAATTAGTACCTAAGAAGTGAAAAAGTGACAGCTTTTTTGTTCTGCTTCTGATAACTGTGTCCTTGCGTGGGTAAAGGGACTAATTTCCTAATTAAGGATGTCTACGAAATCTAATGTTGAAAAGTTTCTGCTTTTATGCCTTGTGCAGTGGATCCAGAATCGTGAATTACTGGTGATCCTAAAATCAGATCACACAGGCAAGCATCATCTATAAATTACCCACGCCTTACTCTGGTTTATTTCACTGCTGCATCATGAAAATATTATTACTTGTGTTTCGTCTTCGACAACGAACTGGTAAGACTTGCCGCATGCTTTTGTCTCTCCCTGTCGGTGCTTAACTATTCCACACATCACCCGTTGGCGTAACCTAAAGGATATTGTTGAGGTACTCAAACCATATATAGTCTTCGGGTGCCTTCTGCAATTCAGTAATCCCTGACACTATCTGAGTGCTTGTGGTTAGTCCACGTGCAAGTTACGTGATGCAGTCCAGCGCAACTTCACACTGTTCTGCCTAAACAAACGGCCAATGAGAATCGTGTTGACGGGCAATCTAAATATTCCTCGAAGACCACTAAACGAAAGGTATTCCACCAATCAGGATAGATCTGGTTCTGTAAATAAACGAACGGGATGTAAATAAAACTCGAACATTTTCACCAACTATTGAGGTTTTCTTTATTTTTGTTTGCGTTGTTTGGGTCGGAGGCAATCCAGTGTCTGCCGGTAATTCGTATCCGTTTGTCATTGTGACTGATCGGATTGTGTATTCTGATTTCAAGTCCAAATACCACACTGTCCAGGGCGCCTTTATTTCTAAAACGTTACTTAAAAAGGAGCAAGAAAAAACAAAATTTTCCTTGCGCCGAGAACGTCAGCAGAAGAGAGCATTGTGGTAGTCGTGGTTGTGTAGCCCATACAACACACATGTTGCACGTGAAAAGTGGTGTGAAAAAGTCATCAGTGCGAACCCACTTGGCTAGCGCGTGTGATCCCATAAGGAGATATTCCAGCTTCAGAAATGATGCTTGGATTTGGCTCCAAAGTTCTTGAATGACCGTCAACCTACAAAAACTACAGTTTTTTTCCATGAGCTGCTGACCATGAATATCCCCGTACTATTAAATACAAAATTTTTCATGTTGTGCATGAAAGGGTTACATTTTGTCTTATCTTATGTCATGCTATTTTCGCTAATAGTCCAGCACTCACAACTTAACCTCACAACTATTAATTTCAATTTCAGTACTAGGAGAGTACTACTTATGTTATTGCTGCCGTTGCTACTACGAATACCAATATTAGAGCTACGTCAACTTCTGCTGTTAATAACACTGCTATTGTTACTAACGACACCACCAGCAATGGTCAAAATAACGGTTATCACTACGGTGACTACTGCATGTGCTTTCATTCCTATCACTAGTTCTATGATCAGCCAATCGAATTTAATTCCCGTACTTCGACCAGTCCTAAGTTGATTATCATTGCTGTTTATTTTCAATAACAACGCTACCCATGATGCTATTACGTGAACTGAACATTGCTGAACTCAATCAGTACTAGAAAACAAATTAGGTCGGTCGTTGTTGTCATGATTGTTCAGTGTCTTTGATTTGAGACTCTTCAGAAATCCAGTAAGACGAGTTTGGCGGACCGATCAGCTTATCACGCTTTACGGCATCTTGACAAAATATTCGCTTTGGGTCAAATTGAAACCGAGAAACCATTGAGATGATCAAGCTGTCCGCGCTTGCGAAAAATGAAAAACTCACATTCACTTGATAAGTCAAGGTCGGATTGTTGCTTTGATGGATTTTCGTACGTCCAATTGGTTCATCCGTTATTGCGTCCTTGTGTTTCAGTATGGTGGAGGGTGCGACTGCCGCGTTGGTGGTTGCTGGGGTCAGGAAATTATTCTGATTGGTGTTGTTATTGTTGGTGTGGCAGTTATTTATCATCATTTGTTGCACAGATTTTTTTGGCTGTCCTTGTCGGTCTGTGCAAAATGTCCCCAATAAAGGATCGATTGTCTGGTACCGTTTTGAATTCCGTGCCTTACGGTCATTTAGCAAGAAACTCTGTTTCCGATAGAAATCCGCCTCGGCCGGGGAGCACAAAGCGCGCACCTGGTGAGACATGGGTCCGTTTGCTTTACGTCCTAGTGTCACGTTCTCACCAAATGTCATTGCTGTGTTCGAAAGTAATTCGGCAGAATTACTCAGCCTCTCGTCTATCACCAAGTTGATGATGTGTTCAGTTTGACGGCATAAATACGTGTGTTGTTGAATGTATGTGTGCGTGCGTGTTAGGATCGTGTTGTGGGGAGACGGACAAGAAATCAAAGCACTAAGATATGTGGGAATCGTAAAAGCTGAGATGAAAATTACATAGGTCATTGTGTGAATGCAGGAATTTAAAATATCTGGGGGCCAAATGGAGGCAGAAAATCTCACAGAAAGTCTGTTGCGCGTCCGCCCGATTAGGAGACCCATATTTCTATGTCATCGCGCATGAAAGTCGCAGGTTACTAAGTCTACAAAGACAATTCGCAAGATGCAATGTCAAAACATCGTTTTTGCTGTGTACATGTTCATCTCGAAATGGTTCATCTCATAGTATCACTACCAACCCTAAAAAACACTGAATTAACGTTTATTGGGTTCAAATGTGTTTCAAACTGTTAGCTCAGAACAATGCGGTTTGCGGTCATGGGAATTTCAGGGACCCGAAAGTTGGCAACAAAGCGAACAACCCCCTGCATCTGTGATTTTAGACGAACCAGTATGACTTAGCCCGGAAAGCGTAGTTGCTAAAATGTCTATCTGACACTCCATTTAGGCTCGTCTGATCGCTGCTAACATGGATTCGAATGCTGTGTGAGGTGTTTTGCGGTGGCTTTTTATGTTACGTTAAATACTGATATTATATCATGAATCAAGTCATAATGAAATCACATCCGCTAAAGTATGAATTACTTCACACAATGACTTTGTAGCGATGCTGGTATATGCTATTGATGCGCCACTGAAAATCAGATATGTCTTTCAGTTCAGTTGCACACTTTGCGTAAATCCCTTACGGATAGAGCAAACTTATTACATGTTCCTTAATCGCAAACCTCCTGGGAGAAAAATCCTAACTAGGGTCCTCATGTTGGTAACCATGAGATTCACCAAATGAAAAGTGGCTAACTTTAACAAGCGTTTGCTTTGGCCATCCATTTTTATTTCTCCAGGCATCTCCTTCTGTTCGGACTTTGGTGTTTTCTGTTCCAACCCCGTCGATAGCAACAACAATTAGCACATTCTAGAATGAATTGATATTACTGCTGGAAACAAAAAGCCACCGGTTTAGTTACCACGAAGATAGGGGCAGTCCAAAGGACATTCATAAAAGCAGATTTCGCTGAGGTCATCAAGCCTCTGGAGTAACAATCAAATGATATGTCATTCATACCAATGACCTGGCAACTTGCTCCTGTCAAACGAATCGCAATGCTTAAAACTCATTCATTATTCGCCTTTTTTCCATTTATAGTGAAGGAAGGTGACACTAATACACTTCTTAAAAGGAGAATATATGAAAAATATCGATCTTAGGGAACAGATAATAACGTTATGTGTTCTACAGCTTTGAATCGAATTGACGTTTCGTATGCTTACAGGCATTCGGCTAGTAGTGGCGAAACCTAAGAATTTCTAGTTCTCTAGGCTTTCGCATAAATTTGGTGACTACGGGAAAAACACCGATCGTAGACTACTTCTCGGTCAACAGTCAAAGTGCGCATATGCTTAAGTATCACAGAATGTGTGACCCAACTTCCACTGCGTTCGCTAGGCCCTTAAATCTGAAAACGCCCTAACCACGGATCTGAAAACGACTGAAAAGATAAGGTATGCATTCATGATCCTGCTTTGTCATCAGTCCTAGTCTTATCAGCAAAACTTCTGCCTGACAACTGGCACACGAATTCCTCATTGTTTCATACGTTATTAAAAAGATTTTCTGCCATCAATGATTCAGAAAGCCTTCTTAGATATGCAAGATTACTTGATTGATTACGATTATCTATCAGCGACCATTAATAGTTGCACAGCTAAGTTATTAATTTTAACACTATTAGTCGGTCTCTCATTCAAGAGTGGATTTCATAGAAGGCTGCTGATTTACACCAACTACACTGTGTGCAGAGAACATTCTTCATATGTCCTACATTGAGAAATATGTATTTATTCATCAGATTATTGAAATTCAATGAACGGCAATTAAGAATTTGAGTGAAATGATGCAGGAAATCTCCAGAATCACCTTTATGTAAATATGGTGCAGTCTACCACTTCTAAATGCATCTTCTTCCATCACTTTAAAGTAAACCTCATCGATCGAGTTAATTCGAATATCAAAATTTATGAAGCAGTTAAGATGGAGAATTCCATTTAAATTCAAGGGAATGGTTGATGCTTACCAGCCGAATTGATGCCGCGATCCGTCTGCGTCCTGTCAAATAGGCACGCGGGCATTGGTCGTTGATAATCCTGTAAATAGAATCACAACTTTAGTCGTGTGTCTGACTTTGCAATGTTTACAAAAATTAACATTTATCTTCTTCATCTACCGGGCGATGCCATCGGTCTTTCGGATTTCGTTCTCCAATAACTAATTATCAGATAAAATAAACACTATTGTAGTTGTGGAAAAAAGGTAACCGAATGATTTATCTATGGGCACAGAGGAACCTTTCCCTGTCGAAAACTCTGCGTAATTAGTACTTCATGGATTGTCTTGGTAACCAGTAAAAAGCACAATCGTGTACGAGGCCAAACAAGTTAGGAAAAAGATAAATAAAACGAGGATATCGGATTGTGGAACAGGTTGCCAAAAGGGAAAACGGACATTGGGTAATCACCTCACTGGGTGGTATTGGACATCCGTCTTTTTTTCATTTCACCGAGCGGTGACCAAAAGCTCAGTGATGTTTGTTGCACAGTTTGAAATGGATTTTCTTTCTATGGGAATTTATAACACCAGTCTGTATTCCTGTCTAATCGAAACAATTATTATCTTCCGTTTTCTTGTGGTTTCCGCTTGTCTGACGGCATTTATGCGACCAGCTAGCCCAGTAGTGAGGCAAACGCGGACTATACCGCTGTTTGATTTACTTTCTACAATCTCTTGAGTGAAATCGTGCTACCACAACTTCAACAAACGGCTCCAGAAAGCTAATTGTCCCTAACACAGACCTGTGGTTACGCGATTACTAAGATGGTCTAATCGAATCAGCAGTTCTTTAGGTGACTCCAATCACTTCATTGAATGCAAACAGCCTGACAGTGTGCTCAGTGAAGACAGTTTTGGCTGTCAGGAGCATTATTAAAAGAGACGGCCTTAAGTTCCGTTCGCGTCCTCGTGCTTAAATCGCCTATTCTTTACGTTCATTGACGGTGATGCCCGTAGTGAAATGTATATGGTTTGAAGTGGTGCTCGCACAAGCTCCAACTTTTCCGGGGTTTTGTGTGTCAGTTTGCAAACCTAATTATTTATGTACTGGATGTACGACGATGTTCAATAAATGAAAGTTGAATGACAGTGACCGTAGAGCACATGTGAGGCAAGGGAATAGTCTGCAAGATTGCGTTGCTCATCCCTGTAGTCAGTCCAGCAGATAACAGGTGCTTTTGACATCTGCATTAAACCGCAAGGCCTTTTCGAAACACTTTCATCTTTTTGTTTTTACAGCAGTGGTTGGATGAATAATAGGATTCTCTGTGTCAAAATGCACACTTGGCAGAATGAAGAGAACTTTCCTGCAAGAAATTCCGGATACGAATTAAATGTTGGATTTTTCCAGGTCACAAATATGGAACCACTAAACAGAAATCATTATGTCGCTTTCCAAAATAAACCCGAATATAGGTGAATATATATTCTGGTTACATATACATTTTATTTCTTCTTCTTACTGTCATCATTGTCAGTAAGAGAAACTGAAGTGGTGATAATGTTTACAAAAGTAAATGCACTAATGCTAGTTACATGAACAATAATAGTATTGAAGGCATCAGTAACGAAGGTAGTTATAGCAACAGCGATATTAGCACCAGCAGTAACAGTGGCAACTGCTTTAACGCCAATAGTATTGGTAGTATTGGTGATGGTGGTGGTGATTGTAGAAAGAAGCGGACGAGGAGAAAGAGAAGAAATAATTAATGGTTGACTAAAGTTCGAGTGATAGCAATGAACTCCATTAATAAAACTAGCTGAATTTTACTAGTCGTTTCTCAGTGGGCTCTGGAATAAGGAGTTTTTCGAAAATAGCTAGAAACGGCCGTTTTATTTTAATTTGACAAACCCGTAATTAATTTTTCGATAAGTAAAGAACGTTGGGAGCAGTTAAACCGTAAGATTCGTAGACATTAAAATGGCATTCGAACGGCAGGCATGTAAATTTTCGGATTCCAAACACAAAAACGCCTGCCCAAAATTATACTTCGGTATCCAGTGAAAATGTGTATATCAACCAAAAAATTATTACCTTTAGATGAGCAATTCCCAAAAAAGCAATGAGAATGATCGCATGGATTCCTCTAAAGGTTTATGTGCACCCCGTCTGATTAATAGTATGGATCACTACAACTTGCAGAAATTAACTCATGATCAACAAGGCCGACACTTGCCCATTATTCGAACCAAAATTGCAGCTCACTACGTAGTTCATATGGCCAGGGGTCAAAATTTTACTGAAATTATAAGGACATGGTTGGTCATCTTCTCTTGCTGAAAATTGCATTGCTTTCATTTATTTTTTCTCTTCTTATATTACTGACTCTAATTCAAACTCCGACAAAAGTGGTAGGAAAAATGGGTACGGAAAGGCTGCACTGACCGGTTTCAATGGAGCAAGACTCGGGAATCCGTGCGGCCGATTTGATCTCCGTCATACGTGTATTAGTCGTGGTTCACAGTGTGGTGTGACACAACCAGTTGCGTGATACGTTAGCATCCTCAGTTTGTTCCAAAAAAATTAACGGCGATCCTCTCCCGTAACCGACTACCCCTTCATCAGACTTACCCATCCGTATTTCGGTGACCAAATTAGTTGAGCTAGGTGCCACGATTCTGGTAATCATACCATCAGGTGAGTCTACAGCATAGATGGTGAGAATGGAACGCGTAGAGGAGCCCGAACAGAGTTCCATGCTAGAGTTAATTAGTTTTGAGCACTGAGCATGGGTTGATGCTAGAGCCGTACAACTGATGAAGGTTTTCTGAACATTTCAAATCATTCAAACCTGGAGCTTTTTTCTACATTCAGTGCAAACAAACAATATGGATAAGTGAATATGCGCGGACTTGCAAATGTGCAGTTGTGTTAGCCAAAGCATGCAGGCACACGTGCATGCACCTATTGACAAACACCCGTATACGTTGCCCCACCAACAGCGGTTGGTGATTTTGGTAATATAACTCGGACACACGCAATCTTGTTTACGTATCATTCCCGTATTTTACAGTTAGGCAGCCATTTGGGTCAGGCTTAGTCTTACTGACTTTTTCTTCTCTTTGTTTATTTATCCCCCTATTCCCTTGCTGGTTTAGCTCTCATCACTCTCAATGGAATTCGAAAAGAACTGCATGCCTCAAATTGTAACCAAGTGGCGTTAAATAAATTGCACTGGACATTCATCGTGATAACTCACATATTCACGTAAGCGGCTGAAAACTGTCCACTCCCGTAAAATGTCCGGCAGAACTCTGCCCTTTACTACTCTGCCTTGACACAAGTGAAAATTAATACGAATGAATGTGATTCGATTTCCTCCCATTCTGATCAATTCATCATCTCTCAGTATGGAATTGTAACACTTCAGTCGACAAATATTGTGTGATTTATTGCATGAGGGAGGATGACTGGAGGTAAATACGATAACCAGAGGATGAGATGATAAGAATCTCTCTTGAAAATGCAGACTGAGCTGAGTTAAATATATCGCCGATCGCTGATAGAGCCACAAGTGATATACTGAGTAAGCGGTGACCACATTTTAGTGCGGATTCATGCGCATCCGAGAACACCTATCCCTCATTATTTCCATTTTTATGGCATGCTTGATGCATGAATGTAATGAAAAGAGCATATCCTATAACCTCGGAAACGGGACCGGCAACCATGACCGTGAAGCTTGCAGTGGCTTTGGACCACAATGTCACAATATGCCAAGTGTGTTAACGGGCCAGAAGACAGCACATTGCCATCTGCCCCCAAAATGACTGGTTGACCTGGGATCAGAACTTCTGACCCTGTGGGTGACGGATCCTCAATCTACCTGGCCACTGCCGGTCAAATTATGGGCCCGATTCCAGTTGCCTTTCGTCAATTTGACCCGATTCCCACGATTAACCGCTTTCCTACGAAGATGATCCACATATTATATCGCACATTTTTAACTTAAACATCTGTCAGATTGCCTTATCTAGTCGCAATCGTTGTCCTTTGTTCGTCTACGGAACTTTCACTCTACATCCCAGTGATTTTCAATGACAGATTTCAACTTTGCTCCGGACTCGTCTCTCATTTTGTCCAGTTCCGGCTGATTCTACATGTCACCCAGTCACCTCAAATTGGGAACCGTATAAGAGATTCTTCTCTTTTTATCAGCCTTTAATAGCCGTTCAGTATTATCTAACCATCATTTTAGTGCTTTAATTTCGTCCGAGACATCCGACCTAGATTTTCAAACACCTTTTTTAGGTGACCACAATGCAAAAACGGGTTAGCGGAAGTAAATCTTTTACCTCAACTGGGTGACTAAATAGTACCGAAGTTGGGAAACTTCTGTCAAGCGATGAAAAAATCATGCAATTACAACAACTAACATAATTCCGAGTAGGTCACTGGGCCAATGGATTATGAGATTGAGAGCCAGTATATTTTACCTCAAACCTTAAAGTTGACGACTTAGTAAAAGTAAGAATTACTGGTCACTGAACGTGAAGGGCTAATGCAAATAGGAAAACTCAATGAAAAATGAAACCGGTATAGAAAAAAGTAAACAACAGTTCTTGGTGTCGTTCAGCTGAATCAATACAAGCTCTGGAAAAGAATGAAGGGTTTACTCTGGTGCCTAGGAAATATGGAATAAAATGTAAGTGACTTTTCGCCACTTATGAGACCAACCTAATAGTAAGACATCTTAGTCGAACACTCGAAATTTCCCTTTTAGCAGAAAAGAACGGCACAGTTCTTCACTGACCTCCGAGTGGAAAAATTCAAAGTAATGGTTTCCGGTATTTCATAATCCCTGGGACATGTACAACAAAAAGGTTTACTCACACCACTCGAAGGAATTAGAGTCAGCGCCTCACCGGAGTACAAGGCTGCTTTTCCATAAACCGGAGATCCGTATTCCAAATGATCCAGTTCGTCCACTTGGAGATGCGGATCATGCAGAATGTAAGGATGTAATCTCGGAATCGTTGCTAGTTCACCTGACTTATTCGCGGTTGAGTTCAGCGTGCACGAACCGCTGCCGGGACTCGTTGGGTCGAGCCGAGAAAGGGCGGCAGATTTGGTTTGGCTGAATATTTGCTGGTCTTGGCGAGGAGTATTATTTGGCGAAGTGCCTGGAATACCAATTTTAAAAATTCGATTTATTATTTCCGAACACGGTGGAGGACGTTGACAAGGAGGGATAACATGTTTGGACAGTGACCGTTGCCTATGATATTAAATTTGCTGGTACATAGTCACTGGTCGACAGTTTTTGCTTGAATAGTTTGCACCTACTCATGCTAGATGATTCTCTCCAAAAATCATGCCATCTGAAGTTGTTGTTGACAAAGACGCAAGACTGTCAACCAAGTAAAACGCAATTTTGCGAATGTGGTTTTTGATCGTGAAAACCAATTCATTTAAGCAATCAAAAGCGATTGTTATTCTGAAATGTAGATATTATTTGTGAGATAAAATGAAGTTGACCATCTTTTTAATCAGGAACTATATAATGAGAATGAATCACTTAAACGCTCTTTCCCCGTCTTAGCGGCACAACTGACTTAAGAGTTTTAACGTATCTGGCAGTCAGAATGGAAAAACTGCTCGCTGTCCTCACACGAGCGTATAAAATCCAAGCAACTTTCCTAATTAGAAATCATTCATTGGTCGCAACCCCTTTATTGTAAATAACGTACATTGTGGTTTTATTAACAAAGTAAATAAAGGGTAGGAGATAAAAAGTGGGGTACCTATGACCGGTATTGCAACGGATCTCCAGGCATCAATTAGGTGAGCATGAACAACTTATCTAGATATAATCAAGGTAGAACTACAAAACTCGTTCCAGTACGCTATGGCCGATCTTGTGCCTAGGCTTCTGCTTTTTGGAAATATTTTTCGAGCTTGAAGCGTCCATAAGTGTAATGCTGATATTATTTTTTCCACAGCAATTGAAAACGCGACAACCTGTAAGCGTCTTTGATCTGGCATCTAACCAGTCCTTGGATAATGCGATCTGATTTGAATATCACTCATTTCCAATCAGCAAATCAGTAAAAGTGTGGGTCACCTGTCCCTCGGTAATGACATTTAAATATCTGATTGCATCTGATGTAGCCTTAAGTGCAAGCAAAACGTGCTTCCGGATTGGAGACCAGTTCTTCTAGTTGCCTCCCCTTGAAATCACCATTAGTGAAGTCTCGAACAATAATAGTGGCGAATATGGGATTACATGCAAACGAATACAACGGGCGAAGTACAAATGTTCCATTTTCACCACCCACAACATTTTCAATCATTTGACTGCTTTTAAGTCGACAAAAGTCACCTGTAGAAGAGCAAAATAAAAAAGGAAGATGGTGAATTTGATGCAATCTGCCTTTTCATGGTCCTCGATCTTACCAGTTAAGTCAGATAAACTATAATTCGAAATTCGTTCGTCGTCAGTCAGAATTAAAAAGAAAGCAAGAAGAAGAAATCTTAGGACCTCAACTCTCCATAAATTTCTGCCACCTTTCGCTTCTTCAATCGACTCCTAAGTTAAATGAAAATATGCTGTTTTTATGAAGCCAGTCAGTGACGGATTACCAAAATAGAAAAACTACTGGCTGCGGGCAAGTCCGGATCAGAAATAAGTACGGTTCACACATCAAACTGTTGACTGTCAGTCAGCAATGAAGTAAAATTGTCTTTCCTTATTGGAGTTGAACACTAGTGCTTGTTAAAATTATTACAACATCTTAGTAATGAAAATAAAGCCAAACTGGACAGCTGATTATAGCAATCATAGGAACTGATAAATTTGTATCCGCATAGAATTTTGCTTTGCGCTATATTTTTGTTAAAGCTTTTTTCCAAACCGTAAAGCCATTAGCTGTAGAATAAAATACGGTGCTGCGTTCAGAAAACAGATCAACAGCGCAGCATAAGAAAGAATCACGAACAGTCAACACCGCGGCCTTTGAACTCTGAAGGTCGTGGCTTCGAATCGTTTGAAGGCCACCCAACTTTCGATTTGGCGGCTTTTTGTTGGCAGGGAAATCGTTCCTGAAAATAATATGCATTTTGTTTCACTAATAAAGGACTATGAAGATCATAGATGAAGTAAATTTTTGATTACCGCAAGTGATTTGGGATGAAAAGAAGCACTAATTCATACATCTTGAAATTTTGCGCTCATGACAGGAGCCTCTTGTCAAATTTGCATTCACTCTATTCAATAGCGTCCTCATCGGAGCACGGAGAACATTTGACTGTTAGGGAATATGAAAGTCACTATTCAAAGCTTTTCTAAACTAAGCAAAAACAAATTCGCACACACAACCTGAGGGAGAGAAAGAGCGAGCTGAGTTCGTATCGAGGGTGTCGAAATTTCTGAGGTTTTCTAACCGACTTTCAGTGAAGCCCCTCAATGGGAACGTGGTCGGATATACTGCACATGAAGTTTGATTTTCATAAAAACCGTTAGTCGGCCATCAGCTGATGATGGTATTCGTTTTCCTCGCCTAACGCTGCTAGATAGAGTGTGGTTGTTGGAAACAGTCAGAAGTGCCGTAGTCTTTTACCCTTTGCTGGGCGTTTCTATTTTTTTGGAAAAAGCGCACCAGAGTAACCCACAATGTTCTGAGTTAACGCCCTCTCACCGAGTTTGATATGCATTCCATTTGCGCTTGCATATCTATCTAATACTTTCCTCTTTCAAAGTTGTATTCACTAATTTACAGATGGAAGCAAACTCAATTCTTGCACGAGAATATTCTTGCATGAGAGGTAAGTAGATCTGTGTCATTGTTCGCATCTTCATTGACTTTAGGAAACTATGTTCTTTGATTGAAGACATAGAGAAGAAATCTCTGCAGCTTTCTGAGTAGATAAAACAATATACTCATGGTAATTAGCAAAGTCTGTCAAGGTTTTTGGATGTTAGCTTTTTGTTTTACACAAACAGGATTGGAATAACCCAAACGATCGGGAGTCCCAATTGGCTGCCTGAATTCATGTAAAAAAGAGAAAATTCTCTACCCTGCAGTCGTAAGTTTGAAGTCAGCATTGTGTCCGTCATTAAATTGATGATTTTTCATTTGAGGCGGACCTCCAATTCCATGTTATACCTACTAAGTAAAGTATAACAGTCGCAATCTGGCGTTGGATTTAAGGTACATAGCATGGTCCCTGTTGCTCACAGATATTTTGGAATTCACATTATTAATTACTCAACAAACATGATGATAAGTCATCATCTTCAGTCCGGTTTAAATTTTGGAACATATTATTATAACCTTTTTCATGAGAGAAAGCTTTCATTTGACTTTGTTTATTGTGACGCACTCCTTCACCTGCTTCATATGGCGGCGGAATTAATCATATAGTTCGGTAGATGCACGAGTGATAGGTTGCAGTCCTGTTTATGGCTGCCTTGGAGTCCCTAACCGTATCTGCATCTGCACCTAAACGGAACGAAGAAAATTGTCCGCTAACCTTTTCGATGTGCTTACCTGAACTGAGACATGAGTGTTCAAGATTTGCTCATTGCAACTGGGCTCGATGATCAACAAATTTGACTCTATGTAATCTGTTAGATGACAACGTCTGAACAACAGACTACTGGTGTAAACAGTGTTCAGTTATATGACCCGACTCCCCAGGTTGGCGTCAGAAACAGACGAGAATCCAACATTGTCGATTCTGTCGGTGCTTTTCTGCGGTCGTTTGTTCCGTGAGCCGGATATCACCTTGTGCGTGGCGGACGATCAAGTAGGTGGCTGTTTCCCAAAGCTCATTCTTGGGACTTACCAGGTTGTATGAAACTCTGGTCCTGGTGATAGAGATAGAGTCGGTGTTGAACTCCAGATTAGACACTGCGACTACGATTGGAGAACTACATGAGATAATTGGTTTTAAGTCAGATAAAATGACTGTTATTTATGCATTTCCCCAACCATAAAAAGCGAATATTCTGCTGATAGGACCTATCTTGGCCTTTTTGTCTTTCTTCTGTTCACATTATGCCGAACCAAAAGTCAGAAGTCCAAGAAAGTAAAAGGTTTAGATGTAAAAGCGAGATTGAAAAAGGGTAATTTATGGAGCCAGCGATCTTGACCTTGGGTGGCGGTTGTAGGGGGACATAAAGTGTGATATTGAAAACATTCTGTTTTTGCATTTCACTAGAAATGAAGGCTCATCTCATACAAAACTTTACTTGCCTTTTCCCAATGAGACACCTATGGCCGACGCATGATATCCGCTTGCACACTGCCAGGACTGAACCCTGCAGTAATGCCTTCAAAACCCTTGGGTCCACACAAAATCGTTTTCGAATTCCGAGACACTACTTTTGGCGAGTTGATGAGTAGACGGTAAATGAATTTTAATCTCACAAAACCAGCTACCGCCTAAACACTTTTTATCGTTTTCAATGGATTACCCAAGAGTCCGTGCAGGAGAATCAAACAGATCTCAGGCTGTCTCGGACATGTGTCAATTAAATCTTTAATTTTGGTAAATTTTAGAACGCGGGCTCACACCGCCTGGCTTAAGATCCCATTACTTTGATCTAAAATTCACGTTCACTTCAGTCATTCCTGTGCTTTTGTGCTGCTTTCTCTTACTAAATGGCGTGCAGCAAACCTCCACATCTTTGTGATTTTCTAGGTAAACGATGAAATCAAAACTGACTTTTATGGTTAAAGTTCACCAGAATTCAGCGCCACAGGCACACTCGTCAGAGCTTACAGTTATCGCTCTCTTCAATCTCACAACTAAGATAAATCTATGCTTGCATAGGAACGGCAGCATCAGTGTCAACTACAAAACGCAAAGTAACAAATAAATTAGCCCTGTTATTCCGATCACAGTCAGGCCTGATTTATTGCAAAACGTTAGCTGATTGAACTCTTGCGGGCGGCCTAAGATGATAGCTCTCGGGATTTCTCTCCTCGAATAGGACTGCTGAAAGTGGATGAGCATATGATCGCTAGAGGCCAACCAGCACGCCGTTCGTGTTCCCTACTCGCACTAGGCTGCGATAGTAGAGTGAGCTATTGTTAGCAGCTATGATATTTGAAGTAAGACGGTAGTTTGTGAGCTAGTAACATTAAATTTCGCTTCGAGACTTTGTTTACCAGATCCCTTTTCGGATAGTAGAAGCTGCATATTTCAGTTATTTCTGGAATTTATTTTTTCATCCCTCAGCAAAACAGTTGGAACAAGTATACCGCAGCCGACAGTTTCTTAAGCGCAAGTCAGTGGCGTTTGAACACTGATTCACCGAAGAGAGAATACACAATCAATCTAACCATTTATTGGAACTGGCCTCATGACTGCTACGGACTAACTCATCAAAGTTGTGTAATTATGTATTATGCTTCCGTGGAAAAATTCACTTTTTGGATGGAGTCAACTGGTATGCCGAAAAGGCTCGAGTTCAAATCAGCGACATACAGGCGCAGCGTCATGCGGAGATGCTAAAAAGACCGTTGGGATCAGGCCTCGTAGTCTACTGACCGAGACATCCGACTAGCAACATTTCGTCCTGGTTCGCGACAAATTTCGACAACGATAGGTGTGCACTGTTGATATTTCCTAAAAGAGATGAAAAATATATATTATGCCCCCATGGTTTCTTAATGATAAGCTAAACTTTGACATCACAGAGTGAACGATTTCGTGAAATACTGTATTCAATACAAGGCGGTGGTCGTCCTCTCCATATCACTATTCAGTTTGATGGTCGTGGATTGACTCTTCACATGGCCGATCAGCAGCCCCCAATCGGTTGACCAAAACCCCTTCCTGAAGGTGATGCAACATTTAGGCCCATTAATAAAAAATACGGCATTGTATATAAAAGGATAATTGCCATCGGTTTTCCCCTTTGCTTTCCAGCCATATGCAGACTGGGATTTTCGATTCGGACTAAATTATTGGGCAAACCAGACGTGGTGTGAACGAATTCAAACAACGTTATCAATCAATCAGGGTGGTGACTGAGACTCCGAGAAAGAATACCGACGGTTGGGTGTATAAGAACGTTCTGTTACTAGTCCGACTTCAGTCAATCAAAGGTGTGTTTATTGTGTTGGTTTCACTCATTCATTCATTTGTAATTGCTATGCATTATGTCCGAACCACTTGCGTGATAACAAACAATTAGCCCTGCCGGTGTTCAGAATTATTTAATCTAATTTGTTTTTCAAACGCTGTCTTTGTGTGAGAGACAAAAATTCACGCATGGATGCTGGTTGGCGATCAGTGCCATCTGAGGACAAGATATTTGGTCTACTGTCTTCAAGCTACAGGTGATTGTTCAAATGAATTTCCTAACCGACTATTCCACGGGTAAGCGAAAACAGCGCTGAACAAATCACCTCGTAAAATTTAGAAAGTAGCCCATGACAGAGATTGTGGAAGGGGTTAGACACTACAATAAAGGTTCACGTAAAGTCGATTAAGAGGAACAAAAGTGGACATTTTGCTCTGCATCGGTATTTGTGCTATCATGAGTCCAGTGGATGCCACTGTTAATAATATTATTAATATTTCAATCCATTTTGTAACATTTTTAATTTATGCCAAGACAGGCAGTTGTTGGAAGGTTCAACGACGGCGCATGATTCAAACTCAGTGAGTTTGATGCGAGAAAAATGCGTGAATTACTGCTTTGAATCGGATGCCGTGCAAACAGTGGGACGCGGTCGATCAAATTACGTCGTTTGATGAATTTCCAAGCGTGAAGTAAACTGGCGAATTTACAAAGTGAAAACGTAGGATAATGCTAACCCTAATTGCATATCAACCGGTGCATCTAGAATCAAAATCCCGCGAGTTTTTGCCTACTCAACACGACTGACATTATTGGATCAACTAGGTTTGTACCCCTAAAGTAATTCCTTTTGGACACCAAACCACGTAGTTGTGCGCGTGAAAAAGCTTGGTAAATTATGCCACTGTGAACTACACGGTTTTGGGGTTTGAGAGTATAATCCAGTAGATAAAGTGGCAGAAAAGTACTCGACGGTAAAAGAGCAACCACCGGGTATTTAATGGTTTTGCTATGGCATTGCAAAACCATTTTCAAAATGGTTACCAAAAGTGACCGATTTATCGGCTTGCTAAAAGCATTCGCGTTTGATCTCTGTTTTCTTATTGCAAACGCGTCGAATTCACCGTTCTTTGCTTAGTCCACTCAGTCCCGAAATTCCAAACTCATCTGCACATCAGCAAAACCGTTTAAATAGAATAAGCTTTGATAGTACACGTATTTACTAAAAAATATTTGCACGATAACTTCATGACCCTCATGCATTGAAGTTAAGAAGCGGAAAGCGGGATTCCCATTAACCTATTGTTCTTTGTTTTGGTTGTGCCCTAGAGCAAAACATTAATTTCCACAATTATGCCTTCGTTCGTTACTATTTTATTTTGTTTTGCTGTACCTTGGTGAAAAGATGACAGCCGATTCTGTCTGTCTGCTGGCAATATTTTGCCCCTAGATGAGGACCTTCGTGGGAAGTGTACGCGTGAGCGTACAATCGCGCCCGCAGATTTGGGTTCTTGCCAGTGTACTGAATGTTATCAGCTATTCTGGACAACAGAGGACAGAAGACTGATAGACTTTTTAGCGGATATGGTGTGTCATATTCTTGTCCATTCAGAAGCCTCTAACTACGGTGCATGGATCCTAGCGAATTGGTGGTAATGGCTCAGTTTGTCTCTGAGAAACAATGGAAGGAGGGAGAGCTGCCGATATCTAGATGACATGACAACCCGCTTCAAAGCCTCCCCATTTACTTGGATGCCCTCCGGATATTAATCATTGGGAATCTTTGGTCGTTTCACCAGTAGTGCATGGTCCTTCGAGCATGAACCAGCTGTGCAGAATGTCTGACTGCAACCGCTCAACGTTTAAGAACGGCCTATACCTCGTCCAATGAAGCTGTGTTGTGGACTGATGTTGAACAAAGTTTGACTTAAGCACAAAAAGTTTAATTTCACAAGCAACTTAAAATTCACACGATATGCTTTCGGAATCGAACTTAATTTTGTTTCTTCGAAAAATTTAAGGTACAGCCATGCATCTTTGAGCGATTGCTTACCGTCGTTCCGGCAAATGCGAAACATGATACTGGTCCCGTTTAGGTCACATGAACATGCACAAATCATTAAGAGCATGACTAGATGGTAGGTCCATTTAAGAATCACATGGTGATTCGTCGGGCGCCTTCGTTGGTCAGGCAAGGCTAACCTTCAGAAATGGAACACAAGGCCCGAAAGTATTGGCTTTTCTTCTCAGTAGTATGTTTTGCATGCGGAGGGATGAACAAAATTTCTCCTGAAACACACGACCGGTTTCGCCGTTATTGCCACTCTTCGGGTATGCGTGCCCGGCTTTCTTATATTCACCCATCCTTAGGTGAAACATACTACTGAGAAGAAAAGCCAATAAATTTGGGCTTTGTGTCCCCTTTCTGAAGGTTAGCCTCGCCTGACTAGGGAAAATCCTCCCACGAATCACCAAGCTGTTCTCAAACGGACTTATTATCCATTTACAGCCCTAAAGATTAAAAAAAGATTCTAGTGAAAGACTAAGAAAGTAGCCCACAGAACTAGTACAGGGAAGGTCGGAAGAGCGGCAATAACGGTGAAGACGGTCGTGTGCTTCCGGGGAAATTTCGTTCGTGCATCCTTATGCGAAACATACTACTGACAGGAAAAAATACAAATCATATTCAGCGTAACTAAAGTTTGTGCCGTTAGCTTCTTTCCATCGAGATAAGCTTGCCTTAGGTGTACGAGATTAGATTCAGTCAGAATATCCAGTAGCAGTCAATAATGATGCGCCAATACCCATTGATTATTTTCGACTCTATAGAATTTGACTTTGAGTAACTAGGAAACAGCTCAACGTTCCCATTTCGGCTGTTGTTCAATTATTCTGATCAGTCTAATTCTCATGATTGTTCCAACCGTATCCAGGAAGGATTTGGAAGCAGAGCTTTTTAGCCAAACCCAACTGTTCCATCCTTTTTACAATGATAGTCAATAAGGTATCGAACGTTTTACCCGGCCGGTCCATCAGTAGTCATCGAGAGTGCTAAAACCACAGTGAAGGAAGCACGGACCTTTCAAAATGGAAAATTGTACTTGTTGATTTATTTTAGAGAACCTACTTGTGGTTATTCGTATCCGTGATCTCGGACGTGAAAGTTGGTTCACTGTTCCTCAGGTAGTCTTGAAAGAATCGGGTGGGATGTAGTTTTACTTATGGGACTAACTCAACTATTCCCCGACGAAAAAGCAAGTAAAATGTTCTAAAGATGAAAAATATCGAACCAATAAGGCTACTGTTTTATAAAGAAGTCAGAATATGTCAAACAGTTAGAAAATCGCTAAACAGTAGCGAATACGTCTCTCATTCCTTCAACCAGAATTATATACGCTCCAAACTACCTAATCTCTTGTTCAGTCTTTGGTACACTGACATTTGTCATCGCACCACAGTCTCATTTGGATCGTGAGAAGTGTGTGTGCCTGTTGAGTTCATTCGTGAACTACGGCGTTCACAGCCCTGATGGGTCAAATGTGATTTTTTTCTCCAAACCCGCTTGGCTCCTACTTCAGGTGACTATTAACCGATAACAAAGGGATGATCGGAGACAAAAGATAAATCACTGATTTCTTTGCTTCGCTACTAGGGTAAAAATTTGTTATTGCCGTCTTCCTGTAGGGAAGCAACGATGTTCAGATTACACTAAAGTCCTAATGGTTTCAAATTATCTCTTTTTGTCCAATGATGTTGAAGAGATCTGATTAAGCGATCTAATAGATTGCACACATTATGCCAACTTTTAAACCTTTGTGTTTATAGCATAGAGATTACTTAGGACGACATATTTCGCATTCAAAAGTTGTCGTTTCAAACCGGAATCGGAATGATGGTCTTATGCTTATCCTGGAGTCGCGAATAATGCTGTGATACGCCGTTCATGGCCTTCTAACGTAAACAGTGCCAGTTATAAGGCCAAACCTTTCAATAAGACGAAAGTAGTTAGTATGTGATACTTCTATGGCAGCTGCTCAACAACAAATTTTTCAGTTACGTGATTTACGTTCAGACACCATGATCACTGCCGATAACCGCAGCTTGATGAGAAGAAGGTCGCAGGTTCGAATCCGGCTGATGACGTAAACCCTTGGATTCAAAAATTCAAGGAGGATTTTCTATTCTAAACTGGCTTAATAATGTCCTCAATTGTTCTATAAAGCACCCAGGAAGAATAATGATGCCATATGGGACCTCAGTAATCGAATCATAAGACGAATTGTGAAGAGAACATTCGAGACAGCTCTTTTCCATCCTCGGCGAATATATAACTGTCTCGTTTTCGGCCGGTTGATTAGTTGGCTGCTTATTAGGACGTGCTTTTTAAAATGGCCAGCATTATTCGGAAGGCAAGATATCTGTTTCAATGAATCAGAAGTGCCGTTATTTTGTTCTGAAGAGTAAGGAGTGAAATTTATCGATATTAGCTGGCACTGGTCGACATCAACGTGTTAACTTGGAAATGATTATTGAAATTGTGCAGTAAGCGCTTTTAAATCCCAGTAATCACAAGACCATAACAGCTTCTCACCTGTAGATTGTGAATGCTAATTCAAAAGCCCCATCCATCATCCCCCGGGGTGGCCAACCAGGCTCGGATAAAATTAGCGCAATGCGCCGCTTACTTCGTTGATTATCCATTAACATGTACAAATAAGTAGATTGTTAAGTTTAGTTGAATGAGATTATGAAAACTTTGACATTCTACTCGAACTTAGTAATATCAGACTCGTGCTAATCGACATTCAGTCGCCATCGGATTGAAATTAGATCTATCGCCATCTCCATGCTGCACTTGAATCGCGGTGAGACTACATATCCTTGCTTCATCAAAAATGTGCTTCGCGCGTGATCTTGGAGTCATTATCGTTGAAACGTGCCATCCTATTCATACAAACTCATGTTCACGCAGGTCTGATAATACAATGCAAACAGAGTAAAACACTATGTAAGGCAACATACTAAACAAAGAAAATGCACATGAAGCAGTGAACCGTCAAGATGGCACCTTTCGTCAAAGCTGTATAAGATGCGAATAAATAAATCTCAACACACCAAACTTATAAATTTGATTAACCCATGATTTTCCAACGCCAGCATTGAGATAATGTAGTACAAAAAACTAACTGTGATATATTTTTAAAGATTAGTTTACTGTTTAGAAACCGTGGCTCAACAGCTGTTTCATTCGGATAGTTAATGATTAGTTGAGCATATCCACCCCAACAAATCTAGACAAAAACGCTAGATTAAATATTGAGATGAATTACTTAGCCACGACTTTTCGCAAACTGGAAGCGTAAGGATCTCACAGTAGTTTAGATTTTGTTCAGAATCATTGGTGATAGTTGCTCAATGTCTTAACTGCAGGTGCGCCAGTTAACTAACTATGCGATGCTTTCAGGGGCTCCCGACAGTTGATTTCACAGGGTCCACTTCAGCACATGCATTGAATTGAGTCACAGTTATATGATCTGTTGTACGTGTTCTGCAAGGCGACTGTATGTGAACGATAATTTAAAATGACTGATTTTCAAGATCAAACACAAATGTAGTAGTCTGAATAATAGTGAGTTCTCACAATTTTACCTGCCCATCAGATTCCACTTCGAAAGCACAAACTCACTTCCTCCGATCAGCTCTGTATATGGAAAGCACCAGACTCGATTTTCGCTCTGATTAGAGCTTATCAGTGGCACCTATCCATCATCGCATCCAGGTTTGAAACCGCAACTCTCGTGTGGGAGGCGTGTTTTACCACTGCACTTCCCAGCCCAACCGGGATGGAACAAATTACTGGATCCAAATATCGTCTTCAATGACAGTCAACAGTGCCAACAGTTCCGAGGGAAAACACGGTTACTGTCCTTTAACTTCACTAGTGGAATTCGAGTGGTGGTAGTGGTAACGCACACGTTTCTCTCACACACAGACCAAAAACTGGGTACAGTGATGGATATACACCACTAATGAGCTCCATTGAGAGCGAAACACAAATCCGGTGTCTCCCGAGTGAAAAGTTGATCGGAAGACTTGGGGTTTGTGAGATCGATCTGTAATCCGATGGACAGAGCCAAAACAGAACTATCCTCAATCCCGCATACTACTTCCAAGTAAGTGCAGGATACATACGCAGAAAAGTAAATTGTTAGCTTTCTCGCGCGACAGAACACCTACTTCCAACAATGACTTATCAGATACGAAATTAACAACTAACTTCATACATTCGCGTCGCAAAAATGCATGGTTGGTTCACTTTGACTAGGCGTAGAATTACAGTAAACCTGCTCTAAACTTAGTTGGCAGATGGAAATTTTAGGATTTCCATTTCTGGCTAGCATAAGTGGACATACGTTTCACAAGGCTTAAATGCAACCTCAAAGATGAGCTAGTAGTAGTTCTGTTTGTTTGTACACGCAATAACTCGGTGCACATTAGACAGTGCTAGAAAAGCAGGTAAAATTTGAATCCACAAAAACTGTAGGTTACCAGAAAAAACGCAGTCCTAGACTTTGTCTGTCGGTCGTTGACCAGTGCAAAGGGATTTCCCCGTACGAGGAAACTGGTTTTGCGCTCATTATATTCACAGGTGCAATAGGTAAGTCACAGGAAAATAATGTCTACAAATTTTGTTTCTAATATTAGTTGTATGGGATCAACTGATTCGAATTGCACATGTGCAGTCCCGTTAAAATAAAGAAAGCCTTTCTCCAAAGGTGTTCTATTTCGCACTTTTTGACTCAATTAGAGTACGATTTATCTCACAGAGTGAAACTGTAGAAGCATCTGACTTCGTTTTGGCGCATGTATGAAGAATCAGTTTTATCCAGTCTTGCTTATCTCCAGAACCAACTTCAGTGAACCTACTGGTAGACCTTCTACTCGGCTTGACATCGTTCTTTTATTCAAAATCGGTCCACTTGGCGATTGCTTCTTAACGCTCACCAATAGATTTCCTGTTATTTTACAAAATGCACCTACTTCAAGTTACCGACAAACATATTTCCTAGCTCATTCGGTCCGGAAAATGACATACATTAAACAGTTTGCATGGGGCAAAGAGAACCAGATTACTATTTTCCGTTTTGTTTTATCAACTTTCCTTCTTCACGAGTCCTCATAGACAGTGCATACGGCAAGGCATGCCTGCGGTAGACAAGGAAGTGTCCTTAATACTCCAACCTTTCGTGCATATGTGTAGCACATTTACGTGATCATATTTATTATCAAACCGTGCACAGACCTTATTTACTCTCACTTTGCATTCTTGGGTGACCTGTGCAGTGGAACAGGATATTGCACAAACCCACTTGTGCGTTAATGGCCCCAAAATCGGCAAACGGAAAACCCAATTATCATGTTTCGTCAAGTGCAACTCGTGTAAAACACGAAGGAAGTAAATATGTCTGGGAAGTATTGGTACATATGGTTTAGGTTTTTGCCAGTGTTTTGTTCCAAGCAATCCGTTCGGTGTAATCGGATTTAACAATGTTTTTGTCACGTGTAAGTGCACACCTTAGGATAATTAGTTCAACCACTGGTCATTGGACTATTGCTTAATAACCATTAACTGCCAGATCAGAAAGCATTTTTTATTAAACAAAATAAAATAATGATTCTCTGATTGAAATTCAACGTAATCTTGGGAATTAAATGGAAAAAACATTAAATCAGGAAAATGCCATTAGAGGCATTTCAGCCTCAACGTCAAGTTAAAGTAGCAAGCAATTAGTCCAACGTTTGCTTAATTTCTTCCCCTTGGTAGAGTGTGATAACTAAGCGGCAGGTAGATAAACACCAACACGAATTCCTATTCGTTGGAAAGTACCGAAACACATGGTACTGAAAGCGACATGCGAATTACAAATGCAAATGGCCAAGTTAGAGCATACTTATTTCGCCAAAAAGCAGCAGCGAGTCGGGTTAGAATCCACCGTCTAATGTCACTTTAAACCGTTCCGAAACCGTGTGTTTCCAAACTTATTCTATGCGGTGGCTGTAAAGTTCTAGCGCAAACAAAATTGCAGCAGTATGAAACACTTCGCAATAACTACACATTTACATAATTTGAGTAAGCTCTCAACCAAGCGATCCATTTCCAGTTAAATGCGAGCACAGAAAATGGAAACATTCACAAAGAAAGAATAAAGATCGCTAATATTTTTAAGTCATCAAAGAGAACAACTACGAAATGACTGTATTTTTCCATTTTCCTTTTGCGCCCGGATGGGAACACGTTTTTTTGTGGAAAAAAGAACAAAACCCAGTGTTCTTGTACCTTCAAATTTATTTTGTATTATGAAGAAATATGCTCGGTTATTCGGACTAAAAGTGTCATGCGAGTGTACAACCGTGAAATTATATCACTGCCCACTTTTTTACTTGCCAATGCAATAATTTATTTGGAGTTGTGACGATCCAGTGTAAACCAAATCCAGGTAAAAGAAGAAGCTTAAGTCCTCTTCCAGTTCTGAAAATGATTTTTATCACCCCCTTACTTTTCCGGCGTGGTTTGTAAACATCAATAAAACCATTCTTGCCAAACCTTGTTACATAAAAACGCAAACTCAATTCCTCCTCACCTTATTTTAGGTCTGTGTCGTATCTGTTTTTGAGTAGTGATTCAGACCAAACAGAAGATAACAGTCAAAAAGGCGAGCCGAAATACTAACCAGACAACCTGTGCCCTTCCGCGTGGTCGCTTATCATTGCAAACTGATTTTACGTTCAACTTGTAGGCGTCGCTTCTGCAAAACTGATATCGGAGTGATAATTATTTGTTCTAAATTCATATTCTCGTGACTTTTGGTGACTCTTCGGAAAATAGGTTGATCAGTTCAACAAAACTTATGTCATGAGTCCCTGGGGTAAATGAATAAGCAACTGGAAACATGGGGTTGAAATGCAAGGAATATGCATTCACAAATGAAAAAGTAGACAAACTTTCGACGCCCAGGGATAAGCACTTCATTTTTATGTGAAATGCAATGATGGACCAGATCATTAATAAATCACCTCTAACCAACCTCAACTTAATAATTACCTGTCAGGTCTAAGTAAACCTCTTGTCTAAACCTGTGATAATGTTTGCAACTGTTCAGCAATTATTGGAAATTGTTAAATACTTACTCAGTACTGGCATCAGCCTATAGTGTCGATGCTGTTGGTCGACGAATCATGCAAAAATTTTTAACAGCTCTTGCAATCGTTATTGTCATATTTGTGACAAATAATATCCGAATTTAAGTAGCAGGCGGCAGTCTGTGATAGGTTAGTAATATTCATACCAGGATGGTGATTTGCACAAAGTAATTAGGCCCCCTATAGGTGAAAATCCAGTCCAAGCATTCGAACAAACAGTAACGGATGGATCCAGGACTTATCGAGAATTTACTTAGCACAACTTCAACCAATGGTGGGTGACATAAATCAAGCACTGTTCCCTAAAGTGGCATCTTTTTTCGACTGCATAATTTAAATCCCATTGACCAAAACGTACGGTCATATTGTTTGCGTGCAACCGAACTTTGATTTTCCGCATCTCGCCGACGTTTGATCAGTAAAACCAGGACAACTGTGGTCATAAGGAGCAGGGCGAAAATGGTGGCCAGTACCACAACGACGGTCCGGTCAGTTATTGACGTGAATCTCCCACGCATTCCGCTGGAATTCATGGCCGAGTTATCCGTTGAATCAAAATCCATTTCATTGCCGATTACTGCGTTTGTATCTCTTCCTATGATCGGTGGTGGTCGTGCCTCATCCGGATTGACACGTGAAAAGTCTGCTATATTACCAAGTATAGCTCCTTTAGGATTACTTCCCTCCGAAATTACGCCAGGCCCACGTGGATGTCGATTGTCAGACGCGGCACCAGGCAGACCGTCGAATCTGTACGGGTTGAGCGCCTGGAGGAGTTGGCTATTCTACGTTAGACGAAACCAAAAGGATGGATGGTGTTTAAACTTGAATTGATCACTCGATACTTTGAAAACTGGTGGTTTTTACAGCCAAGAAACTCAAGTTCATAATCATAAAAATACTTCGTAATTCGAGGTACATGAGTTCATTTTCCATAAATAAAATTAAAAAAACTTAAAAATAGCTGTAAATATATGCACGGTTGAGTTGCAAATGATGGAACAGCTGTAAAAACAAAATCTGACGAAATTAGTTTACTTTGCGATAGCAACTGCAACAGTTGCCACATAATTCGTGGTTTATCGAACGCAAAATTTGACATCTTGAAAACCGCGGTTAAGTTGCTAGTCGTTTGACAGTCTCCAGTTATTTTTAACAACCATAATATTTGCCGGAATAAACAGATATATTCTCACTGAACTAATAACGATGAATGAAATTCATCCCAGGTTATCAAGTCACACTGGTGTCTTGCACCGTTTAAATGTAGTATCTCTGTTTGCCTTATGCGTTGTCCATGAATATATTCTTACTGTAGAGGTTGACAGAAACAGTTCAAGGTTACTGAACGGTAATCAACGGCTGTTGAATTTTAACCACAGGTTACGTAAATGACGGTAAAATTTATAATCACTGTAAGCTATGTGTCCCCCGTAGTTTTGTACTTAGAATTTCCTTTAGAACCAGCTGACAGTATTTTTCCGAGTCATTCAATAGAATGAGATCTAGAAAAATTCCTTCAGCTATGGCTGTACCAGTGCATTCAGCCTCCAGTCTGCAAAATTTTCCGCAAAGTTCGTAGGCTATAATTTCAGTAATAATGAGAAGTCGTCGGTATTGTTTATCAATTTTTTCCTGAGAACGAAACACCATACTGAGAAATGTCGACCAATTCGGTCATATCCGTAGGACACAGAAATGCGAACACCTCCAAATGGATTGAGCAGTTAAAGCTCAAGTTTTAAGAACAGGAAGACACGCAGCAGTCGGTACGCTCACCTACGGGAATTCTGCGCGGTAATCATTTTGCTTTGGTGATTTCATTCGTGTACGGACGACGGCGTTAAACATGGTCAATGATAACCTCCATGGTGAGATGCAATAACAATTTAATGAGCCTAAATCACGTAGTGTTGCCATTCTGGCTTCCTTTAAAATTTGTCATCAGAATCGACTGCATCAACATCAAGATCGGTGGAGTAAGCAACAAATTGTACAGTCATTTTCAGTTTTAGTACAGACTGGATGTGCGAAACCCCAATTTCCATGTTACGGTTTAGGGTAGCTTGCCGACGAAATATTTTTTGTGAGCTCACAGGATTGGACCAAGACTGACGAAGTAAACGCTGTTTGTGAACATTTTCAGTAGTTTCATCATGAGTGACTGCATTTACTAAATCAGCGGTGATTAGTTCTTCTATTAGCTCATTCCATTCGGTTTACGAAACATATTGTGTTTCCCGCCTCATTGTTCTCCTTCCGCAAACTAAGAAGAATATCTCGCTCAGTGAAAGAGAAGTTCTGCAGTTCGCTTACACATTGCTGCTCAGGATTAGTAGTACACAGTTGGCAGAATGCAAACTATGAGAATGAGTTATGACGTTGTTTGTCGATCAGTGTGTAACCGCATGTCCCAGGTAGTTCCCGTTCTCGGTTTAAACACAAATGCATAGCATGCACAAGTACTACTGTAATATAATTCAAATAAGCAAAGATTTAGAGTTAGACAGAGAATCACGAGGGCCGTACTTCTTCAAGGTAACTGGTTTTGCTAACCCCTTGGAAGAATAGGGGAATATGATTGCACGATGCATTGTCATTGGGAAGAGTATCTGCTGGTAAACGGTAGACATGTGAAACAGTAACAAACTGTCGGACAAAAACCATGATTTTAACGTTTTCCCACTCCCACCATTTGTCAACTGCACATTTTTATCTGACGAATTTGTCTGCCGTTCTCCTAAGCGTTACTTGAAACATAAATTGTTAGGTTACATCCTTTTTCAATATGCATATTCCTTTGGGATTCGTAAAGACAAAGGCATCTGGCATCCTTCCTTCATTTTATCCGATATCTTGTATTTGTAAAGTAAGAGCATAAATCGAGAGTGTTTCTTAGGAGCTGGCCTTAGTATCTTAACTGAACTGAGACTTCGGTCACGTTTACCGAGATTAGGACATCTTTAAGAAGTTAAAATCATTTTCCGTCGAAGACAAAAATCATACGTGTTTTATTAAAGCATCAATTACCGTCGTCAGATTTTGAATCACTCTAATTTTACGGTGTAAAATGCACCATGGCAATCCATGACATGAATAATAACCTCAGAAGAAAGCTAAAAATGATGTCTTTGCCAGTTAACTGGTCAGAAGTAAATCATTTACTCCAACGAAAAACAGGTGGGAGGTGGTTATTATTTATTATCCTGTTATCATCGAATTCCTTCATTGATGAAATAAAACCATAGATCAGATTTCAGGAAAGGGATCTCGGCTAACAAATGACTAACAAATGGAAAAGTTGACAATAAATGAAATTCTCAAAGGAGATAAGATTCGCACCCACGAAGAGAAGTTGTTTAGGTTTTATTATAGCCTGTTTTGTTTCACTACAGTATGCGGTCGCGTCGAAGACCATTCAGGGACCTTAAACAAAATAAAGGGAAAATTCCCCAGTTTACACCAATACATGATACCCACTGCCGTGAACTGTCCGCATTGCGCGTAGTCTCCGTAGAATTTGTCAATGAACCTGGGGCAAAAATCCAGTAAGAAAACGTGGTCACGTTTGGTTTTTGATAAATTTGGACGGATTTGACAAACTCTGCTGGATGCAAGTGTGGAAATTTTTTATCGCTGTTTAGATTCTATACAAGCTCCTTTCAGAAAGGAACCCTTGAATACATAATGGTGGCCAGATTTATGACTAGTGAATAGGGTAGCGCCCTATAAATAATCAATATGAAAACATGATTACACTTCTTCTGGAGCATCCCAGTATGAACAAGTTCGCAAGTGAAACAAAAAGCTTATGGATGTGTTTTTGCGGATTTTCTAATCTGACAAAATCACTACGGAACATGAAACCGCAGGCAATCGATCAGAATTATCATTCCGGACATCAGGTTTGCGTCTGGAGTTTTGAATGTATTAACAAGAAGGCTCTCCGGGTACACCCAAGATCAAGCACGGTTAATTTTACTGTGGAAGTTAGTCGAGAGTAATAAAGGGGTTCAGGATACTTAGTTCCTAGGGAACAATCGACAGGCTTGAATCCTTTGGTCACTTAATTATCAATCTACTGAATGAGATGAGAGCACAGGTAACAACTGGAATGGAAATATAGTCATGAATCTTTTAAGACCGTGTTGACGCAAATGTCTAGGAGCGGGTTTGGGTAAGTAACGACACGTTTCGTTCACAGATCCTAAAAGCTGTCACCAAATCAGTTACAAGAGTTACTTATCGGGATTTTCTAATGGTCACTCACAATTAGGAGCACGATAGAGTGCTCATTCAGGCCGCTAAATTTTGCCATAATCGTGTCGTGTTACACTCCAGGAAAAACGAGCTTGAATTCATCACGGTTTACGGGACTATGGTATTCTACAGTTCAGTCACGAAATCTGATCAGATAAGCTCCGAACACTTAAGAAGGATTAGCAATTTCATATTTTGTCTACCCCAGGAGAGCCTTGTAAATAGTAATTTGAGCTCCAATTTACCGGATTAAGATTCTTCCGTTGTATTTTTCCGCTCCCACGATTTTCTTGAGTATTTTTGTTTACCAATCTTCTGATTTCCGTTCAAATGCATTTTAGTTTGACAACAACGTTGAATTAACCCCTTAACAGGTTTCTGTGTATCTGAGCACTCACTGAAGCGAGAGATACATCTACCAAGCAGTTGATTTTCGTCACTAGGCTCATTTATGAAGTATGCAATCGAGGATAATGCCAAGAACAACACCAACTAAAAAAATACACTAGAACTAATTATTCGTATTTGTGACAGTCAAAAACTCTTGTCACCTCCGGGTTGCAATTCTTGGCACATTGAGACTAGTTTGTCTAATCTACAGAAAGCATGTCAAATTAGCATGGTTAGTTGAACGAATTATCTACTTCAGGTAACACAACACGAATGAAGGCTAATAAACACGAGTATCATCTGCAAAATAGTTGAGGTAATAGATATGTCGGAAATCTCTCACCGAAAGATCTTTCAAAGCGCAAAACTGTCGTACATTTAAAAACTAGTATAAACATCAAGAATACATTGGAAAACTTAAGGTAATAAAAAGTTGTGGGAAGCAAAGGAAAAGGAAACAGACACGACAAGTTGGGATGTGCTATACAAAGCAAGTCATGCGATTTCGGTTACTTCTACGTGTAGCCTACTATCCACCACACACCACGACATCTTGAAGGGACAAACTACCGAACTACCCCAAACCAAATTGCCTGAAAAGCCCTGCCTGCAAAACTTTGCCCAGCAAATGTGGTGTCCAGTGCATTATGGTTATACAAGACTTTCAACACGTATTACCTCCCTTATCAAGTTAGGTCATCATGCTTGTCGATTTCGTGAAAAATTAAGGCGAATGAGCTGAATGAATTACTGGGTTAGGAAGTGTAGTTGAATAATTTGTACACATGCACAGAAGTATCTCCTTTGTTGCAGATTGAACACAGTAAATTATTATATTATTCCCTTCACCAAGATCGAGCTTGCCCCCCTCCCGGTAAACCGTGGGAAAGGCTTAAGGACCGTGGAAGCAGAACAAACTCAAAACAACTAAATGATGTTGTCAGCTGGTGGAGTAGACAAATACAACTTGGGCAACGAAAGCTTTTATCAATTTCCGGTAAAACCAGCTTACTTCGAACAACGCTTCGGACTGATGCTCAGATGAACACTAAACATGCGACTTTTTCAATAATTCCCGCAGTTTGCTAGTCATCAACTCACGTTTATTGTTATCCATGACCGAAATCATCCATAGTGATTTCTCGAAGGTGAATGCTACTTAGATGCTCACTAAGGAAAACGCAGCATATATCGACCCATCGTTCAATGTACTCATGGAGGTTAACGTCATTTTTCAAGTGACAATATTCCCAGTGGCCTTTTGGCGTTCCTAGTGTATTGGTTCAACACTTATTTTGAGGAACTTTGCAAGTCCGAAATTTTTCACGCATCCGTTAATTATAGAGAAAAAAACATTCAGAACGGTAGTATCCAGGCAATGTCGTCTGAGTAGGGGAAACTGTTGCCTGTGTCTTATCCGTATCCTAAATTTATTTTCAATTAGGTGATTTGCGACGAAACGTAACTCTGTTATAATAATTCCCCTTGATTCATCCAGTACCAGGGACCCGGTATTTCATATTTAAGACCTACCCTCCATTTTCGTCTTTGGTGAACAATAAAACGAGTCAAATGTGCCAAAAATATTCATTCCCTGGCTGTGACCTTTTAAAAAACATCACAGGTATATGCCACTTGTATCCTTTTCTTACGCGACAAATTGACAGCCCATCAGATTCGGCTTGACACCAATTCTAATTTGGCCGATTGAAAATTATTACAAATAGAAAGGCATCGGAATAATTGATCACTATTTGGCTCATCAAATCACAAAAGTTTTTATTATTTTTCCCCATAAGTGCATCATTATTCCATCAGGCAGTTATTTGCGATTCGCTTGTCTCAAAGGTCGATCTTACCAGAGTTAATGTCTAACAAACAACGATACTTTGGTCAGCCTGGTAATTGTTTCGGAATCATTCGGTTGTGGAACTAAACGTTACTTGGTGGAATAGTTACAAATAAAACTACCTTCTAAATCCATTTCCCCATAAAATTCACATTTGCAAAGTTCGGCGCTCTTCTTGTTTCACTCCGACCCACAATAAACGCGGGCGCCTTCTCCAGTGGACAAAGCTTATTCGACTGATAATGCTATTTCGAAAATTTCACGTAATGTCTTTTGAGAAGCGTAAGTGTTAATTAGATAAATTTAGGACAAGTCTCTTTCCCAGAATCAAATAACTTTGAGAAAGAAAATGATCTTCTCTAGCATAAGGACTGGTATCATATATTTCGGACGTTACAGTCTGACAAAGTACTTGGCTTGGGATGTAAAACTTGCAACCATCTGACCTACACTAACACACCTTAGTTGACCTTGACATAGTCAGGTGCACGATTAGTAGTGGAAACTGACCCGGATCGCTAAACGCGAAGTCACGCGATTAACGTAAAATATCTAGCCCGATTAAGTTTGTTAATCAGCATTAAAACCATACAAAAACTCGGTTCGCACAAGTTGATAACGTACTGCGATGGCACGCACACATCCATACCTGGATGACTAGAAACATTGGCAAACACCATGTAAGAAGTCGGATGAAACTCAACAGCGGATGCAACAAACAGTTAGGCCTATTGTGCAAGCTCGAATGAAAAGGGCAGACAAGATAGAAGTAATATTATAAGCAACTGGAGTAAAAACTCAGTTGGATTTGCTCTTGACTGCATCCAAATCAGGATTTATACCAGTGGATGAGCAATTTAATGTCAATAAACCAAACCTAATTTTTATTTTTCTCTTCAGAGATTCCAAAAGCTTGGATTCTCCCGTCCCTTAGATGTACTTTAAAACCAAAGTAGAAGTTATTTGGTTCTGCCGCGATACCTTATTCTGTAACATGCATGATAGACTTGTGAAGATGAAAACCACTGTTTGTTAAAAACAGAAGAACCCGATAAAAGCTAACGTTGTCAACCGGGTATCTTGGCAATAATAACATAAAGTGAACAAAACCTGCTTTTGTATGTAGATCTGCACGCAGTTCTCTCAAGACTTGATCCTCTTAACTAGAATTTGCACCAAATGTGGAACTTTGAATTTCAGTAAACATTGATATTAATGATGCTTAACGTTAAACAAGCTGACAGTTGCAGAAGATAGCAACACAAACCACCAGGCTGGGGACCAGCGCGGTCAAGGTACATTTTTGTGGAACATTTTTCTCTATCCTTGGTAAATAGCTGGTACACCTTGGTGATAGATGACCTAACTTCAATCAGAACTACCACGACTAGGATGGGGAAATTTTCAATAGAACTGCGAGGGCTACGGTGAAGTAATGACAAGTTTAAAAAATTCGGCAGCGTAACCGTTTACCACAGTGGGAAATGGGAGAAAACCGTTGCAAATCGATATCTACTGTTTTGGTAACTCCCCTGGAACGGGGAAGGGGAATACCAGTATTGACCGAAGGGAGGAAAAGTTTGCATCCCAGTCGTCTTAGTGTCTAAAGATGAATGCGACTGAGAACAGAAGGGTTCTACACGATACACGTGTTGTCAGAAAAGGATAAGAAATTGGAATGACTGGAAATAAACTCTCAGGTTAAGTCCGTTGGAAAATCAAGAAACCTGTTCAAATGGTGTAGAGAACAAATAATTAAGGTAAACAGTAAGAATAACATCCTAGCACACATTCAAATTTTTGGTTGTAGGACACAGTAGGTGTAAGCCAAACCTCGTTTATTGTTGTTCAGCAAAAAATTAATTAACTGACCCCGAAATAATGAGACATATTAATGCAACTGATGCTTTAAATATCTTGCAATCTTGCTGTACCTGTGAAACGTAAGCAGCCCTTGCTGATTTCACCATAACGACCTCCCATCTCATGATCTACGGCTTCAGAGAACAACGTTTATGCACATTGCGAGAACGATAGCTAGAATTTCGTTCTAGAGGCAAACCCGAAGCTTGGCTAAGTTTGATTTTACTCGGTGACTAAATAGAAAGGTGTCTATTGCAACTTTTCTTCGTACTTCGAACGTCTGCACATAACATCAGAAAATGCGTTAATTTTTAACACAGACAAAAACAACTTCATTTCTGATACACTCATCCATAAAAGTTCAGTAATCGTTCCTCATAGAGATTTTAGGTTGACGGTTTTATTACTTTGCTCCGCAGGACCCCATTTGGATCACCTGTTGAAGCGAATTTAAAAAGACAATCGCTGAAATTTTGAGTGAATGTCAAAATGTTGGATGCTGGCGGATGTCAGTACGGTGGAAAATCAGCGAATCAAAAATTGGACAAAAATGAATAGCGGTTAAATGGGAAACTGTGATCTTCTTGAACACTCGCACTAAGAACCAGTTCATTGATCTATATGGAGATTTTTCGAAAATTGTCTTTCACTTAAGTAAACTGAGGAGATCGCGAAAATATACATTCATTAAAAGTGTCAAAAGTGAAATAATACAGCCTGTGCATTTGTTAGCCTGACAACAAGATCGATTCGTTGTGTGCATCAATTTATTCATTTTTATTTATCACGCTCGTTGATATGATAAATCCCAACTCCTCTTAGGCAAGCTGTGAAGTTGAACCCGCGTTCTGCCAAAAGCTGCCAAAACTGTTTTTACTGTGGACTTCAAAAACAGCCGGCGATGGTCACATGTATTAAGCTCCTGTCATCCCAAAAGTTCAGAGCTTCAAACCCCTGGTCCACTGGTCACTTTGATGGTTGTTTTCCGGTTAGTCGCCAAACCCGACCAAGTGAGACTTCGTGCGGTTCTGTGCCACGCTAATTTTCAAGGTTACGGTTGGCATTCCACCCCCCACCCTCTCCGTTCCACTCCGTCTATCGGAGTCCTAGATGCTATACAGTGCGCGCTTCCAACTAACCTCATACAAGAAACTTGTCATCAAAATCTGAGAATTGTCTACCGTTGACAAATCGCTGGCGCTTCGTTGTTGGGTGCTTTGGAGTACATACTGAAAACCCAGTTACTTTTTTCTGGATTCCGCAAAATTTTCATCATATTGAATGGTTAAAATGTAGCTTCTAAAAATGATTAGGAATGCCCTCAGAGATGGGTATTATCGCTCAAGCGCCAAAATCTCGACATTTTGAGAACAGACTGTCGTTTATAAGGTTAGTGAAAGCATGAGCTTTTGAAACAGCATAGAATCTGCCAAAGTCATGATCCTCTAAATGGGAAAATACTTATTTAGACACAGCTCTACGGATTAACCTACTAGCTTATTGTCTCAACCTACTGTTTTTTCTCGTACATAACCATGAATTTGTTAAGATTCTGCATATATTCCAACCAGTAAATCAATACTTTTATCTGCGACTGGCTGGTTACCCAATACTATGAGATGGAAACAAAAAGCGCACATGAACACAGACGTTCAGGTGGAGTTACTCACGTGTGCCCGAACCGTCACTGTCGTTGTGGACTTCCTTTGGTGTGGATGGCCTAGATCATGGGCACCGATAACCAGCAAGTAATTAGCCGATTGATCGGTGATCTTTTCCGCCAAAAATACAATGCCAGTGACTGCGTCGATAGAGAACAGTCCGGATTTGGTGGAGGCATCCGTGTCGGAAGAGGTAGAAGGGGATGCTGCAGATGATGTTGATGATGACTTTTCGACGATTTCCGCACTGGTCCCGGTCGAATGTTCTCCCAGTTCCGATTGATGTTTCGCCGCACGATCAAAGTTGGCCACTGACAGTGTGAATCGGATGGTGCCGTTATCTCCGGCATCTGGGTCATGAGCGATCACAGTGAATAGGTTATGTCCTGCCGGTGCCCCAGACTCTACATTTATCACTCCGTGTGGTGGTGGATAAGTGATAGTTGGCGCGTTATCGTTCATATCGGCCACTATCACTGTCACTGTGGCCGTGGCGGTGTGCGATTTCCGAAGGTGTGTTTTCCCATCCATTTGACTGCTCCCAGTTGGCCATGTTCGATCCATGTGGACATTGACGGGGTTGTCAATAGCAAGAACATAAAATATGTGATGGCTCTGTTTTTCACGATCTAGTTTACGTATCAAATGTAGGTGTCCTGATTTAGCACTGATTGTGAAAATATTGTTATTGCCAAATCGAACCGCACGCGTGCTTTGATTGGCGACTACTGACTTTCCAGTCATTGGGATTGAATCTGTCACGTCGTAAATTTGATAGATAATCTGGGCATTCGCATCTGCATCCTCATCCTGTGCCTCAACAGTGCCAATTGAACCACTCTGAATTGGTTGCTCATTCTCGGGGACTACGAATTCGTACTGGGTTTTGGAGAAGACAGGCGGGTTGTCATTCACATCCCGAATAAGGAGACGAACTTTCGCACTGCTGTTGTGTAAACCATCGGTGGAAAAGACAGGAAAGTGCAAGTAGACCATCTTGTCATGCTCAACTTCAGCACGAAACGTTTCTGATTGTGGATAGTCACCTAGTTTCATCTTGTGCACTATTTCTTCACGATCGAATTGACTCAATGCATATATTTTACCACTTTCCGATTCTATACGAAAGTGAGTTGCTAGGTCTTCCGGTAAGCTGTACGTAACGTGGCTTGTGGAGTCCTGATCGGAAGCACTAACACGACCAACAAATAGCTGAGTGTCGGTGGCCATAATGACGGTGCTGCGACCAACAGAACCGTCAGCTTCGTCCATAGCAAATGTATACTGTGTCCGAGTAAACACAGGGACGTTATCATTTTCATCGGTGATCAGTATGCGCACTAAAGCAGTGCCGGTAAGCTGTATTGCACCAGCGGTGGGATTACTGGAGGTGAAACCAGTCTGGGAGGACGAAGTGTAATAAGAACCAACCGCAGTAGCGTAATTCACATAACTGGACCCAACATGATGTGGATTGTCCACGCAAATAATGTGGAAGGATATCTGAAAGGTAAATGCAAAACTCTGTCCAATGTTTTAATTGCTCTGCATTATCGTAACTGTGTGTATAAAGTAAGGGCAAGTATTACTTGAAATTATGGACAACATTTTTTCGGAAAAAACAGTCGGTTTCACAGTCATCTTTGTTCATCCAACTTTCCGTTTCATCATCTATCCCAACATTCTTGTGCTTGAACACTCCGTGAAAGCTTGCAGGCTATGATCTTTTTTGGATCGACAGCAATGCCTGTTGTTTCTAACAGCTTAAGATTGTCCAGAGGATTAACGTTGGAGTGTGGAAGTGTAAAAATGACCGGACAGGATAGCAACCGCGACAAGTGACAATCACCCCAAAAGATCGCACAAACGCGCACTTGAGCTGAATTTTCCCCATCTATTGAGAAGCTACCTCAACTCATCAGCTAACTCAGAGTTATTCCCCTTTTTAAAGTTAAACCAATTTAGCGATAACGTCTGACGAATGAGCCACATTTGTGCTTCTTCAACTCTGGGTCGATGATCCACTCTGCTAATGCTCTAGATAATATTCACATGGTTTTAGGTATATACATAAGATAATCATAATAAATAACGAGTAGAACAGGAAGAGTCGTGAGTGGTAATTTCAAGAAAATTGCAACAGTTATGGTACGTTAGTTTCTTTTTTTATTGCCAAACAAATCTGGCTTATCGGTACAATGCGAATAGCTACTGCTTTTGTGTGAACACAGCTGTATGCTGTTTCACATCAGTTCCCTATGGCTTTTTAATCGTACGGTATAGCTTCTTGAAAACGAGCAACCATTACGATTTCAATTAAGTTTGGGACTTCAAGGAGACCGGGCGATACAACGTT
This sequence comes from Fasciolopsis buskii, assembly GCA_008360955.1. Classification (NCBI taxonomy): domain Eukaryota; kingdom Metazoa; phylum Platyhelminthes; class Trematoda; order Plagiorchiida; family Fasciolidae; genus Fasciolopsis; species Fasciolopsis buskii. Next base: position 277,645 of record LUCM01011081.1, read on the forward strand.
CATTTGTCAATTTTATAAAAACTCACATTCCATTTTGCTGACTGAGTCATACGGGTGACTGACTGATTAACAGAATGACTGACTGAGATTTGTGACTAAATCACTGACAGACTGACTGAGTGACATATTGACAGACTGAATGCCTGACTGGTTGACTAGCTGTTTCTGATTCTGGGACTGAGTAACTTAGATTGTTACATAACATTATCAGTGGATAGCTGATTGACTGCCTGGCTTAGCGACTCATCAAAGCTCGACGACCCATCTGACTGTTCAGCTGACCGATTTGATAACATAGAGAATTTGACGGTCATGAATACTACAAATATTTACTAACCTCCTCAGTTTTTTCTCGGTCAAACGGTTTCACGGCAAGCAGCTTGAATCCAGTTTCTCCAGTCGTGCTTTCACTGAGACCTGTGGACTGATGAATCGGTCCGACAAACTGTTCTACCGACACCCCGAGGCCAACACTTGCCTCATTCACAGGCGTCAACTCGAACGCGTCGTTGTTCGTGTAGCATCGGACCTGACCCCATACTCCAGAATCAAAATCATGCACAGTAACAAAGGCTATGAAAGCCCGATCAGAATTCTCCTTTACTTGACCGTAGTTTCGTTCTGTCGAGGTCGGTGATCTACCGAATTCCGTACGACTCAGCTGGTTGCCACCGGTTTGAGATAGAGTCAGGTAGCTGACAAAAATGTTCGGTACCATATCGTTCACATCAAGCACTAGAATAGTAACCTCAGCTCTTGAGGACAATTGACGAGGATATCCGTTGTCCCGTACAATCACATGAAAATTGAACTGTTTGCCAACCTTCTCACTCCCACGAATCAGTTCAACCGAATTACTTAAATGCCGCTCGGAAAATGTTGTTTTCGGTGTGCCGTCCACATCAGGCGTTTGAATCACATATATAGCCGCCTGAGTTGGTGAGATGGTTCGAATACCGAAAAATTGCATGGCGAGGCGTTCCTGTGAGTTGATTGGCGGGGCCAAACCGAAGGTTAACTGTGAGGCAGTAAACAGAATGAAACAATTGGATTAGGAATTACAGTTGATGTTTGAATCAGAATTAGTGACTGTAGCATCATTCAATCAGACAATGTATGTCTTATAACATTCAGTCGTGGCCCATAGTGACAAGAATCACAAGTAATCGCCACTTCGACAAACAGTGTGCTTTCCGTGTTAATCTGGACGGCCAAAACTCATCAGTGATTGCGACATCGGATTAGCAGAAGCTGGTAGCCTTTATTCTGTCCAGATAGTTGAAACTGCTGCATCCTCTACACTGATAATTAACAAACAATCCGAATGCCTTTCACAACAAAACGAAGAATCAGAGTGTGAGATTCAGATCGCCAACAGAATGATCCGGTACTCAATATAAATAATCAACGAAGCAGTGAATTTCCGGAAATAGAAACATTTTGTGTTTGCTCCATTTTCATTGTTACCAGTCATTCAATATATTCGTTCTGGAGTTGAAGAAATTTTCACCAGCATTTTAGCGTACTTTTAGTCACAAAATAAATAGCGATAGAACTGTCGAAGATAATGTGAACTCATTTTCAACTTTAATAACGTTAAGGCTGCAGTAATGAACATTTTGTCGTCTCATCTGGCAGCTTTATCATACGCACTGCAATAAAATTGTGAATTCTTCCCCGTCCGCAGTTACGTTTGTCTAAATGTCACATGGGATTGCACTATCGCCTGCCTCAAGAAAATTTTTGGCATAAGCCAGCTAGTGGCAAATGCATTAACTCTAACCTCCACACAACGAAGAGCTGTTTCATGTGTGTCTATGACGGTCCATTTGGAGAGGTGTCATTTCATCCCCTTAATCCCAAAAGAGAAATAAAATTCCCTGATTTACTCGACATTCAGTTTTCAGAGCAAAAACCAAATACTAAAATACAATACAAAACATACGCGCGCATACAACAACAAACATTCGCCTAAACTGCCGTGATTTGAAAAAATGCTCCACGTGAGTAACGGTGTTCAGAGATTTGAACCACTCAGTGACCCAATGGGATAGAAGTTTCAATTCATCCATTTGCAAACCTAAGAACTTCGGATTCATCAAAAACAGCTCACTAAAATGGCCTTCCGTAGAATATAACTGGTCATTAAGGATGAGTAATTTCTCCATGCGGGGAAATGTTCAACCCAAATGGGCAACATGTTCATCGACTGTTCTTGAATGAACTGTTTTGTTTTCTACCTATCACTAATTTAGGAAATGTATGCTCGCCATGCTTAGAACATCCATACCGCGTGAAGTTCCTCATTCGGCACAAACTACAGGTGAATGATGTGAAGGTAAAAATATCACAATCAAGTTGAGCCTGATAATGTATCAACTAACGGTTATGTATAAATATACGTTGCACTTTTCCGTGCGTTAACAGGTGCACTTGACGGACGATGAAATGAAACATTTCGGTTGAGATAGTCATCTCAATGAACAATTAGGAAGCAACACCGAAGATATGGAACCAACAGCTCTGTACTCACTCAGCTAAGCGACCAATCAATAACCGATTGATTGGCTAGTTAACTAAGTAATTAAACAAATAAATAAATAAATGAATGAATAACCAATTAACTACGGAAATGCGCGTCTATTAAATATTGACTGACAAATTACTAGCTCATCTGGTACAAACTATCTCATGGAAGATTAATGACCAAATAGATAGCCTAGAATCTAATCAGTCAAAAAATCCCTACAGCTAAATTCAAAGTAAGTTATCAACCAAGAGGTGACATTTCTGCGATTGCATTTAGGCAATTCATTAAAGTATGTCCGCACATTTATTAAGTTGACCTAAAATATTACATTTCAAACAACTGCAGTCTTCTTTGACGACGGTCGTTGCTTCATGATTGCTATTAGTTTCATATTTAATTGTGCAAGATGATTTGAAATTATTTTTAAGATGGAAACATGCGGTAAATCCATAAGCACCCGTGCACGTCTGTGTTGAGGGGCTTGGATTGATAAACATCGCTTGGCACGCAAATTGCATGTAGTCCGTTGATGTGCCGCACAATCCGCTCGCTAAATAACACATCACCCAAATGAGCTGGCCAGTGTAAGTGACCGTGACCAGCATGCGCGGCGGATGCCGTCGAAATCCATTAACTTCGAGTGTCGGAACATTTGGGTGTGAATGATGGATTGGTAATTAGCTCTGATCATGTGAGACTGCCGTCAACTTGAACTTGGTCGTCAAACGCGAAACAACAATTAATCATCCACCGAAGCCGTCCAACGCCCGAGACGCACTCAGGCTTTAGTCCGTTCTGACTCGTCGTTTTTGCGACGGGTAGCCCGACCAAGACGCATTAAGAAATTTCAGTGTGTCTATTTTAAACACACCCAGGTCATCCTGCAATGCTTGAGACACTGTCCTTTCGTTGGAGCTAGGTGACGGAATTCAAATTGATCGCACTTGCTTATACAATTCTCAAGCGCTGTGATCGAGTAGAAAATGAGCAGAGCTAGACGGAAGATGGTGGAATAATTTCATCCATTATAGAAATGAAGCGGTCATTGATTCTCAACACTCATCAGGACGGCAGTTCGATGTTAGCTGCTTACCAAATTGGATTGATTCGTCGCAACTGAATCACGAATTCAGCAAAGTGACAGGTGAACGCAGGTTTCGCATTATACGCGACGGAGATCAACAAAATGGAAAATGTCAGTTTTTGTTGTTTTCTGCTAATATGTACACCAGCAAATGTTTGCTGATCATGCCAGCAGAAATTTTTGTCTGTAGCAGTTTGGATATATATATATATTTAATAAGTAGTATGTGCACGAATAAAAAGAGAACTACAGAAGCATATAACGGGTTTCGCGGTTGTTGCTGCTTCTGGTCCATTTACACCTCTGCCATACAAACAAGATCCTGGTCAGAACTTACAATCGGAGTGTTCATGTATGCAGATTAATTGACGGAGTGCCGGGCGCACATGCCTGATGAGCGGCAGCAACCGCGAAACCAGTCGTATGCTTCCGGAGCTCTTTGTTTTTTTCTTTTGCGTGCTATTGACTGTATATATATATATACACATATATATAAGTATGCATTTCGACGGACCGCATAATACTCAAATTTCCTGTAGTGATGTTGATTTGTTACGTTTATAACATTAGTGACGTCCAATAGCGACATATGAAAATTTGCTAGTATTCTTCCTCCACAATTCTTACGATCACCCATATTCCAAAAGATTTGAATTTTTAAGCCTAATAAGTCCCCATTTAAACTAATCAGTATGTACATTTGAGGTCAAGAGTGAAACGGCGTTAGCCTACGAGATCACCTTGTCCTTTCAACGATCCAACTGTAAGTAGCAACTTTCAGTGGTACCACTGTGTCCCTAGGCACGTGGATTCTGATCGTGAAGCAGCCTACGGGCGAGCGCATCTTACCGGGGGCAAAGTAAACTTGGTAGACGGTTTGAGTACAAATGTACCCAGAAGCACGCTACCAAGCCTAGTACAGCCTACCCCCGATATTGGCCTAAGTAATTTCAGTGGAATGCCAGTTGGGTAAATTCGAGTCATGCATGGATTACAGATCTACAATTCCGACTCATTTAGTTAGTTCAGCTGTACGCCATGTCGGTAGCAACGGTCAGGCCTTATGTCTGCAAATAATGCTACCCAATGTAAACATGTAGCATTTTTTCTTTTTAGCTTTCGTCATTTTTATTTCAATACTGGACGAAGCTCGCTGGTGGCAGTAATTCTATTTTCACTGACTTTTTAAGCAGTAAAACAGTCGGCTTAAGCAACGTTCTTCAGCCCTTGTCATACCGCGGAAGAAATCGCAAAACTAAATAAATATGCATGCGCAGAATTTCCAGTGAGGTTATTTAAATCCAGGTTCCCCATACAGAATGAAAGCAAAACGCACCTGATCCATATTCCTCTTCTTCCTATGATCTCACGACAAAACCAACTGTTTACTTCCAAAGAAAAATTTAAAAATTCACTCAATGGTCTTTTGCAGAGGAATATAGTTTTTTCGGGCTACATTAAAAACTATTCGTTTCGTTTTAAAACAAGTCCAGGTGACCGGTTAGCCGAGCCCTATGAGTTTGTTAGGCAGGAGGCATCGTCTAATGTGTCTACACAACCAACCACGGATAGATCAGAAGAGTAATGGGCCAGGCAGTTGGTAGTCGGCTGCACAAAAACGTTGCCAACAGAGAGCCCTAAGTCAACAAGTGGACAACGATGTGGCAATAGACAAGGTACTGACTATTGTGTTAGTGGTACTGTTGACTTTGTGGCCGTTGTTGTTGTGGGTGGTGGTAGTGGTGGTGCCGCAGTTATTTTTGTTCATCTCTTTTCTTTATCTATTTCTTCCTAACAACCTTGTCCATAATGGTGGTGGTGAAATTGGAGAACTAATATCGATCATCTGCAATTCTAATTCACCATAGGCTACTACTTGGAAATGTACTGATCGCCGTTTTAAATGAAGAAATGTTGTGCTTTCATGTGTCACAGCCGAGATGTCATGCACTTATTCCAGTCTGCTTACAGGAAGAATTTGATATGTTTACGCGAAATTATCCGTTGAGCAGGTCTTATTCTGCCAAGGGCTATGTTAAACTTAGAGATAGAAAATTTAGAAATGATCCAACTTTTTTAATTTCCTAAGGGAAATACACTTCAAATATGGGTTGTACAACAGATGACCTCCTGGAAACAGGGATGCACGTGTGCCAGTTTGTGTTCCCATGCGCGCTCAAGTGTGTGTGTGTGTGTGTGTGGGAGAAACGTTTGGAAATTCGAGACCTATTTTATTTGCAGTTGCCAAACTCCACGGATTGTATGTTCAAGACAAAGGTGGTTTTATTCGGAAAAAGTTCAAACTCAAGTCGAATTTTATTGACACAGTGTCAACAAAATAGCTCCAAGTTGTTTAGGGGTGCTAGGCGTTCTTCCTACTGGTCTTCGACAACAAGGGACGGTGTTCACATTTGGCATTGGCCGAACAGCTCAAGCAAGAGAATAAATGATATTCGTGCACCGCAAATAAGGCAAACGGATGTTATTTACATGGGCGAGGTATCTGTGAGCGTAGAAATTGTCTTTTTATTTTACTTACAAAATTATGAGAGTGAACGAGCATTGGGGAGTAAACGTTCCCGTTAGATTTTCACGAAATTCATCAGGGATACAGAACTGCAGCAGACGGAAAGGTTATGGACAAGAGTGGTGACCACATTTAATCCGAGCTAAAGGTACTTTATTTATGAAATTTGAGCCAACGGTCGATAGAGCCCGTCAATCAGTATGAAAATGTAATTTAGTTTCAGAATCACGGTAGATTAACTTAAAGTGATCAATGACGAAAGTGTCAAGCCCCTTTCAAGTGGAAAAATTCGATTCCCAATTTGCACGTGCTTCCTGTTCAAAAGTAAAACACTTGGTCAGATGATTAATTGTCAACAATGAGATTGATTAGATACAATGAATTATCGAGAGAACCTCATTTAAATCAGGTTTGCGCGGAGACAAACTCCAAGTTGCTGAATTCAGAATGTTAGCCCCGTTTGGACTGACAGTAACTGTTCTTGTGGATTTGTTGCCACGTACTAAAAAAAGCTGGATTAAAACTTTTCACCCACTATCCTCTTGGCTTCAAAAGACCTAGTCTGTTTGATTTCCTCTTGAGTAAAAATGCACACACGTGAACAGATATGAATTGCTGGTAGACAGGCCAAATTACTTTCGGAAATTTACGATTTGTCAGAGTGGTGTGATGACTTCCATCTGTGATAAAATCATGTGGATAACGTGGACCAAATGAACTGAGAAACTCCTGTGGACTGCAAAATTATTGTCTGTTCCAATTCGTGAAGTTTCAGACGAATCAGCAACATGAAGAAAAGTGCACCATGAACATAACTACTTTTTCATTACACACTTCTCGAATAAATCCATGGTGAATTCTGTGAATTTATGGAATTTGCCATTCGGATTATCTCACACTGATACCAGGCTACGCACAATTCGTTTCGGCCACCGGGGCTAGCGGAACCCAATCTTTCCGTGCAGAGCATGGGCAATTTATGGTCTGCATAGCTGGATTAGCCAATAAGACCTGTCTGTGTGTTTGTGCATGAGTGAGAATCCCGAGCTAATTAAACAACACAGCACGTGGAAACTTTCTAGCTTTCGGAGAAGAAAACAAAACAAATAAATGAATGTTATGGGTTTTGGACGATTTTTTATTGTAAGGATACCATACTGAACATTCAAGTAACCTTGTTTTAGTTTTCACCATCATTTTTCATGTGTTCTCAACTTGACACTGAACGCAAAACAGTTGAACAGTTCACTGATGAAAAAGTTACCGTAATGGAATTTAGATTGTCTTGCACCAAGTGACAGTAAAATTTCCCCAACAGCGACTCGTCGCTCAGGGATTCTGTCGTGATTTCGTGTCAGCGGTGAAGAAAAAGATGCGTCATTCATGTTTATGTTAGAGAGATCGTTAAGCCTGATGGACCTAGGCTTGAAGAGTTTTCTTAGTACTTTGTTTATTTCACACTCAGTCAGTGGGTGAATCCTATTGAATGGGCTTCGTTTCGTCCATTTTACGAAAATTAATTTTACTGCTGAGACAAAAATGTTGGGATGTTTTCCTAATTGGCTATCTTTCCTTTTACAGATGTCGGTACTAACTTCTGGGAATGATATACATGCAGCATATAGTAAAAACTAAGGGAGGTATTAGTGCTTATTGGATCGGGGATGCGCTTTCCCCGGGAGTCTTTCGAAATAGACTACCCTAAAGGTTTCTCTAAAAACGCCGTTCTCCGACGAGTTTTAGTTTTTGTGGTTGTCTAAAACATTATTGCGAGGGAGGATTCTTTTGCTGCGGATAGACTTGTACTGTATAAGCTATGGGAAACCATATTAGCTTTGATTCAACAAAAGTCGTCCAATGGTTCCAGTGACTCCGAACCCAAGGCGTTCTAATAAGAAGGGATCGACAATCTCTAGGATAAAAACAACGAATCGACCAAACCACTGATGACCGATGCCGGGTTAACATAATATCCGGCTTTCAACAATGAGCCGCTCACTTTGCACGCTAAAACGGAAAATTTCCATTCGAAAACAAGTAACGCTGTTCTCAGTAAATTGATTGAACAACAACGTGGATTTAGCCGACCATTGTTTCAAACAGTATAGCTATGAACACTTAAGACTTTGCATCTCGGAACAAACAATAGCTTCAAAGGGAATGCGATGTCATCTGTAAACACGTTCAAGGACACGGCTGGATGGTTGTGGTGTGACAGACTAGAGGTAAATTTTTCTGCGGTGGGTTTACTATTACTCCCGGTTTCCTGAGTTTATTAATTTCTTTTGCAAGTGCGCAGTTGTATTTACGATGTCTGTAAGTTGACCTGTTAGACTGCGACTGAATAGGTCGGGTGAACTTCATATATAGCCGATCATCATCAAAGAACACTTTAAAATTCGTTTGCAGTGAGATAAAATTCATTTGTTGCCCACCTTCGCGGAATTTCTCATTTGGATGCTGCAGAGAGAAAAGTACATGGGAAAACAAACTCTTCTGCCAAGTGTTGTGGCTCACGCAAACGCATTATTTTAAGACATCAATTCATGCTGATGCGGGCGTAAACAGACACGTGCCTTCAGGCAGTTTTACCGATAATTAGATGGTTCTCACATGAACCTATTTACTGTTTAACGGAGTTTGAACAAAACAAACTTTGTTTGGTTTATATGCTACCGTATTGGGCTTTTGCATGCAGGTGCCTGTGTGCGCAAGTAAATCATATCGAAGACCCAGAGTGCCCAAAATTTCCTTCAACAGATATTGTGATGACTTCTACGGGGCACAAGTCCAGATGGGCATAAACGAATTGTGTGAGCCGATAACGTCCACCGGGAAAAAATCACCCTCCTTAGTGGAGAGGTTACCCCTCCCTTTGGGCTAGGATAGTTACACTGTGAAAGAGGGAACGCTGATTTTACTGGTAATTTTGCGCAAACGGTGACTAAAGAATAGAATAAGCAGTAAGACCCAGTTAACCATCATGGAGATAGAAAAGATCTAAGTTGTTTTGTGTGTGTAACATTCATATAGAGATACAACCGAGGGAGCTTTAAGCTAGGAAGCAGGCGAAGGCAACGAGAATCCGCCACAGTGAGCTGAAGCGATCTTCTTGTCCTGTTCCCGCGAGTAGCTCTACAACCTTGTCTGTGTAGGTGTGTTTGAAGCAAAGAAACAGTCTTTTTTGTCGACCGCTTCGTACTACTTTCAGCTGGGCGCGGAACCACTCTGATTTTACTCTTCTAAGTGGGCAATTCTTCTCTCTATCTCACTTTAACCAATATCATTTTAGTGTGCGATTCCCGGCACCCATTAAGGACACGATTCTACCATAGCAGCTTGCTGTGGGTCCAGTCAGCTGCTGTATGTACGATTGGCACTGTTCTAATCGTTAATTCATATGAAGCAGTAAACGAACAAGTAAATGAATTGCTAGGTAGATGAATGAAGGATTGAGTGTTTGACAGTCCTAGCCAGTGGATACTGGAAATGGTTGTATGCCTCCCTGACTAGGGTGTGCGTAAGTGAAATAATGGTAAAGGACATTAAGATGAAGTTCTCGATGGTCGCTTTAGTAAAAACACAGCTGGCTGGACAACGAGGAGGTTTGTCTATGTTTGTCATTCCATTTCATAGAAGGAACACTTTGACATGCACATTATTCAAAAGGTGTTCTTCTGCGCTGGTCGAATCCTCGCCTACAGTAACTGAGATTTGTGAATTTTCAGGCAGGTCGCAGCAATGGCAAATTGCGAGAACACATGGCAGGACTGGATCTTTGTCTAGTGTTGATATATATCTTCCGTCCAAAGTTGCTAGTGGATGCCATTCGTAGTATTTGTCTGGAACAACTAGAAATATAGGGAACGTTAAGTAGGATCTTCATTTCTAACGCCATAATTAACCTCCGACTATTGTCGAATCCCAAGTGTGTTCGATTCTCCTCTCAGCTCTCCGCCACCGATCTGACTTTGGTCACTAAGCAGCGATTCACCTATGAGACCGGAAACGTTTTGGCACGCGTACAGGAAGAATTATAAGGTACATAACTGTCCATCTAACTAAAAGTTATTGTTCCAAAGTGAATAGCATTAGATGAATTTACGTTGCATTGTCAGCTTAAGGGGTCCGCAAATGCATAATTGAACCTGGTGCTGCCGCTGTGGATGAGTGAAAAATAAATTTTCGCTCTGGCCGATAGAGCTATATGGTTCGTTGGGGCATGCCTAACAAATTATTGGTTCTCAAATGAAAGATTTGAGATTTATCGCCGTCAATTCCCCGAACAGTTGTTTCATTTGTAGACCTGAACCTAGAATGAACACTACAGCCAATATAATTTCAATATGGGCTCTTGACACAACGTTTGACGTCAACTTTGCACGGGACAGCACACTCCAGTCACTGATATCCGAAAAGACCTCCTGCTTCGCATCAACCAAGTAGCACCACATACAGTTTCTCCATGGAAATCACCTAAACAAAACTTGCAGCTATACTATAACGTCAAAATATCAGTGAACTCCCGTACTTTAGGACAACAGTTATTTGGCTAATCTCAATACAGGCCAAATGCCCACGGAAACAATTGTTTGATTAGCATCACTAAGCATTGACCGAAGTTTGTGTGTTCGTACCTGACCCAAATGTTCAAGTGAACACCCCTGCAATAGAAAAACCTGAAAGGATACACGTACTGACTAAATATCTGATCTTTTTCAATACGATTTGTACTGGATAATGGATGCAAAAACTTGCTTTCGTTTGATGAAGGCAGTTTCGATGACCATATCAGCTGCACTTGAATGGGTAACTTTGTTTGCCGAACCGCAGGATCAAAGTTTTCAAGTGCTCATAATCAAATCAATTGGAGTTGCTTCATTCAAATTAGGAATGTTTCGCCAATCACAAGCTTTTCTTATCGAACTGGGACTAGTGTTTTAAAAATTGCTTTCACATTGTACGGACTGACTATCCTCGTCACTACTCTCTGTTCCTTTAAGGTAAGCGGATAATCACTATATTTTCTGTCGCTTAATCTGCACGTCAGTAGGCCAAATAGCAGACTGGCCAAATGAAGCTATTTTATGAATAAAGATAGATTGAAATAAACACGGCTGACGGAATAGTTAGTTTCAGAAAACTGTTTGGTAGAACAACACCAGTTGATATCTGATGCTTTCTGCGGGCTTTTGCACACCAATGAAGATAGAAAATCATAACTATTCCTATCATCACTAATAACCTAATCTCTACTGTTCAAACTCATGTCTATCGAAAGCACCCGATTACGATCTGTAAGGGAACGGTCTTCACATTTGATAAATACCATAGCCAAATAACTTAATTGGCTTTGCATATTTTCATTAATTTGGCTTGATCGGATTAATGAGCAATTGTATGCTCAAAACTCGACAGACACCAAAGTCTGGTCGAATTATTTCAAGGCGCACAGTTTTAATTGCATATTGATTAATAAAAACCTGTGAATAGCACATACCGACTGTTTGGGATTTCCCAATGTCACCTCAAAATCATCATCAACATTCATTCTAGTGGTTACCGTTTATGTAATATTTGATACCTGAGTAAAAATATTTGACGATGAATAAGAATTTTGCGGATGAACTCAAGCAAACTGCATTGTTTAACCCGAAATCAGCATTGGATCTTCAAGTCCAGGTATATAACAAATAAATCGATAAGTTGCCTGGTTTTATCTTGATTCTGCGCAGATCTTCACGAGTTTCTTTAGTACGCAACTGTCCGGAAATAAGGAACAGTTAAACGAGGGTAGAAAAGCCTTCGATTTTCTGGTTAAGTGGAATATCTAGTGACTTATGTGTCGAGCTTTGTTTCACTGCAAGATTCTCTCATAAGTTTTGTCCTGACTTATTCAAGGAGATCTTATTCCTTCCTTTGCAATCTCAATAACAAAACTGTCAATAAAACTGACAAACTGCCGTTCACCAGGTTGTTATTTCTGCTTTGTGAAGGACTGGATTGAAAAAACCTCAGAAATATTTACAACATCCTTCTTTCTTTGATTCAAAAGGTCAACTTATGAACTAGCAGAAGCACCACTAAAAGGTTTAGCGACTACGTCTATAGAACGGTAGGCAATCAACTACTATGGCTTGTCAGTTTTTCGGCATTTGCCAAATCCGCCAAAACCTGGTTCAAAAATACAGTATAGTGGTTCTGTCTGTGATGATTGCAATGTTTCTCAATACTTTCCCCACTGCGCTTGCATATACGCGTAACTAGCAAGCATCGTACGCTGGATAAAACTAAGCTTGACGGTAACAACTAGTTACACGTGCCTTTAGGAGCACTGATACGTTTGGTTACATCGGTTTCGTATTGGACCAGCAATATCAAGAGACCAATTGGAAAACGTTGTAAGACATGGGAGATTGATAAATTCATCAGTTCACATCAAAATATCTTCCCAATCAGTGTCAAAACGTTTACTGTTTAAAATTAAAATTTGCGCTATCAGTTGTTCCTCTACAGGTATCAAGCAAGGGCTATATTAGGGTGAGAATGCATTAATTTGAAGTTGCAGTCTCTAGCAGTTCTGAAATTTCTGGTGCAAAAGATGACCCTTTATTGTTAGGGTGCGGCAAGCCGCGCATCCATGTAATTAGATGCAATAAAATTGGAAACCACAACTGGATTCCTGTCATCGCTTCCAACTTTTCTTGGGTTTAGCGATTTGACATCTTGTACCGGAATCTAACCCGCTGCTGCTAAGTAAAAGCAGTTAACCAATAAATCGATTCCAGTTTACCCCGTCTGAGTTAAGAAAGATTAACGTGCAAAGTTTCGTATTAATACTGTCTATTAGAGACGAACTCAATGCCTGATCGAGTTCCAATCTCATTTGGCCACGACGGGAAGGTCATTACAATAAACAATTGGAATTTTCTCTAACATTACCGTTACTTGTTAAGCAGTAGGCGGGGGAAGTTTTTCAAGAATATTTTTCACGGCAAAATAGATACGCGTCCAGGACTAGTAACCTAAGTGCATTCTTTTTCCCTTTATCCACAAGCAGAAATCCAATACGACCGGCTTCTCCGTGTCTGCTACTCATCCTCCTCTCAATGATGAAATCCTATGGACAGTTACTTTAAACTCAAAATACCTTCGTTAGTGAAACCGTGTAGACTAGAATGCGAATTATCCCGCATTGATTATGCAGATTCTGGTCACAAATTGAGGGTCTTTGCACACTGATTCAGTCATTTAGAATTGAAAATTAATGCATGCCTCGTACAAGGTTCCAGTACATAACATAAGGGCTTTCTGTTCTCTGGTATTTATTCTGGGTTTTTTAACAGTTTAGGATCTCAGCCATTGGATTGCTTTGGCACTATACTCTTAAATCGCCATCGTGCGACGTCAAGCTACGCGAACCACTGGGTTTTTATACTATCAAAATATAACTCACTAATAAGGCAAATGTTCCAGGAATCAATTCATTTCGGCAGTTACTACTTTTTTAGAAAGGCAAAGAATTATTTCATGAAAACAGCAAATCCCCTACTACTAACACATACCTAGTATTCAAGCTCTGTAGGTCATGTCAAAAGCATTCGCCCTACTTGCGCTACCTGCAAAGAAGTCCCCTATCAGTAGGGTTCGACTGCTGTGCGTTAGCAGCCAGTGACCGTGCAAATCAGTGACGGATATGTGCAAGATGGTCATGTGGTGAAATTCAGCAAACCGTTCACAGCCTGCCCAGTAGCGTAATGGCTGCGATGTTCGACTCCAAATCTTTCGTTCAGGGTTCGCGTCCCAGTTCGGGCGCAGTGAATATACACTGCTGATGGCTCCTAACAAGGATGAAATAGCTGTACATCGTTTCTGTAGTTTCTTAATGGTGGGTTGAGCGGTGACATCACGAGGTGAACAATTTCATGGATACATTCAATCTACAAAGACAGTCAAAATGGATAAAATGAGACGACTGAAGTAGTCGCCACATTGTGGGCCGTTTGGTTTCTAAGACTTATGCTTTCAGTTATTTTATCTAACGAATGCCGAAGTGCTTTGACCAATCTAAACTTTAACTACAGGGGTTTATTGTTAGCTCCGGCGCTTCTAACGACCACATGTTTCTAAAAGCGGTTATTTTGCAACGTTCATCACATTACCGCGATGCCCAGGAACAAAGTCGATCTAAGTGGTATAATAGTAAACTGGCAGCATTTCTAACTTATTCGTTCCTATGCACCGAGCGGACAAAAACAAACCTGGTGACTTGTCCTTGTTTTAAAAGTGTGTGTCTAAAGAGTAGCGTGGACAAATTGCCGTTAAATTACCAGGCGATTCAAAGCGATTTGAAATTTTTCGTACGGGGCCACTTGACATATTACAATGCATATGGCCTACCGACTTTGATCACTGGACTTCCAGAGAGTGAGTTGATATCCTATAACTTGTCACCATAATAAATAAATAAATAACTGTGGTATTCTTGTAGCTCTTGTGAAGTTTGTGGCTTGTCTCAGCGAAGTTTGATAGTCGAGACAGCAGCTGACTAAGCAATAATTTGGTAGAGTCCGCAACTGGCGCAGGCTATCAAGTTCATATCTACTAATGTGAAGGTGAAAAATGAAAATTTGTTTCGAGAACCAGGATCTTGACGTATTTTCGCCAAATTACATTTGAAACTCGTCTGACATACAGATTCCAGTTTTTCCTGGTGACTAAATTGAAGGGGTGAGACGGAGGCATGAACAAACAATTGGCAGGTTAACTGATCACTTTTCTCGTTCATTGATTATACTTCTGAATAGCCAACTAAAATGAAACGTATCGTCAACCAACCAAACCAACCATCTTTTGACAGGTGTTTCAACATTTTTCGAAATTAACTTTATTCAATGACGAGAAGAAAAATAAGTTCTGAATCTACTGAATGTTTTGGTTGAATACAAATGACAACCTGTAAGGCACATACAAGCTATGCATGCAATTCCTTTGGCCGACCTATCTTTACCAGGTTGGTGAAACAGATTCGAAAGAAGTAGAACTCATTTTCCAGCCAATCACTTTTTTCCAACCACCCTCAGTTTATTCATATCAAACTTTGTGATCAAACGCGACCACTGGAGTAGTGGTTGCGCCACACGGGATGCTCGCTTGCATGATATGCGTTCATTTGCTACGGCCGCGATGCCCTATTGGTCTGATCACCAAGCGGCGGGCGCAGAGTCGATGATGTTACCCCGGTTGTACTGTCTTGTTTTGGATTTTGAAGCTGCAAGTGAGATTTTTATTACCCACATTGGTGACCACTTTCCAGCACAGTTTTGTTGTTTCACTAAGGTAATATTACACGGATCATCACACGCATCTTCTTTCATCAACAAATCACAATCGTGACACCTATCGATAACCACTCAAGGATACTGAACGAAAGCAGTTTTCCAGTGTGTTCTATTATCGTAATCTGAAGCAGTCATTGTCGACGCTTGCGTGGTGGAAACAAACTGGTGAACTAACTGTGCATTTTGAACAGTTTTATGAAAACCCTAAGAGCAAATGAGCGGCAAACTGATCGCGCTTGCTCTTGCAGAAGATAAAACTCGGAATTCATTATCAACATTCCACCATTTAATCAGGAAGGAGAAGTTGATGAAAGAGCGGACGTGCCCTATGATATCATAAGCATGTTGATGCCATTCCGGAACACTACCAGTCAGTGACGATTATGTACTTCATTATTTCATTCCAGCTTGTGTTCAACTACGAAAATTTGCTGTTCTCCGAAATCAGACATCATGTTTCAGTGGTAAAAATTTACCGTATAAAATTTTAGGCCAAAAACGTAAAATTTAGTAACAAACCTTGATCACTTCCTGTCTAATCGAAAAATAAGTCGGTGAACTTCAAACACAAAACCTTTCCCAACTACAGCCAATCAAAGATTAAAAATCGATTTGTCGTAGCAAAAAGCATGAAATGACAAAAATAACAAAATTATTTTGGGATTTAATCTAGCAGGTCTCGTCAGAAATTCAACCCATTTGAATACCAAAATGTCGTCAGTTCAACCGCGTCGGGAACACAAAAATTGTGCATACATGGTTTCAGAAAACACGTGTGATACTGAAGGCTTTGTGCTTTTAAAAATGCCTCTTTTCGTACCAAAACTCGATATAGAGTAAAATCTAGTTTCCAAATTCTACAGTTTATGAGTAGTAAAACTCAAGGTTAGGGAATAACCACAGCTATTTTTGGCATGTTCATAGTTATGTAAGGCTACACACTGAGACGTACCGTTGGTCTTGATGTGTCACACTAGCAAATGGGCTGGGACAATTACGTCACGAACATGGCAGCCGGCCTACTTGTCTTGTATAGAGGTGTGTGTGTGTGTTTACGCTGATGCAGTCCATGTTAGGTGTAAGGGCTAGAGGATAGGGGTCAAACTGGTCAGGTCAAGCTGAGCACCTGTCCAGTTCGTAACAAGACAGTCTCGGGTTTTAAGAACTCGCCGACTACATGGGCGACGCGTAAGAGAGTCTTGGTTGGTTCTATCACATGGTCAATTACAGCCCACTTTTCAGGAGAACGGGAAGAAAATCTATGCCAGTTAATTCAACCAAAATATCTGGTTTACTAGCACTGAACGCGACTTCGTTTATGACCGGTCAGATTTCTTTTTGGAACAGCTTACTAATGGAAAAAGGCTCTAAACCAAGCATTGTAATGAATGCATTAATAGCCCTAATGGCAATGAAGGGAGACAGTAGCAATTAGGTTCAGTTTACGGGATATTCTAAACTCCGTAAATGTTGTTGTCTTCACTAATCGGCTTAGCGAGATTAACACTAGTGCATTTATTCATGATCATCTCATCTCCTCCCGCGTTCCCGTAACGGTGACTACCAACCACGACTAATCCCGTTTGTCAGTTTATTCCGGATTACCATCACCTTGTTCATTTCAAGTTATTTAAGAGTCATTCAGCGAACATGAACCCTGTTTTGGGGCACTATAGATCTAACTGTTTTTCTTATTTATGGTCATCAAAATTTACGGAGTATCTTTTCTTACCACTCATTTTTTAAACATTCGCTTACAATTGCATTTTGTCTGAGTGTTGTTGGACCAGCCATGTGGCTGTATACCCTTTCTGTTCATGGACTAAACGATACTTTGTTTCTGATATTTCCGCTAAAATCATTCAGCTTTGAACGTTACTGTTTCGAACTAGGTGTGCTCGCTTTCTGCATGTTAAATTTTTCCACTACCAAACAGATTTTGTCTTCCTCGTAAGGGTTCATGTCACAATTAGGAAAATAAAATAAATCCGGTCTTGATGGCCCGAATCGAATGTTCTGCTTTGTAACCATAAACCCGTACTAGTCATTCGTTACTTTTCCCATGTCGTTTTTCCTCAACACATTTTTGAGCTTTTCTGAGACATCATTTCCCACTAAAACAACGCACCAAAGAAAGTTTGACAAATGTGATATCCTAGTTGTTTTTTCCACCATTCCTTCAATGCCTGCACAAAAATATGGGAGGAACGTAGTTTTAGTTTAACATTTCTGGTCTAATAACCTTTACGGGAGAATGCAACTGAGAAACCCGGTGAGTTCAGTCCATTGCTAAACGGATAGTTGAACATTTACTCCGTTTTCCATATTCTTTTTATTTGGTCGTCGATTTTACTGTTCCTGTGATGCTTAAATTGTGATCCGAACACACAATTACACCTCAGGTTTGATCGTAATAATTTTTATTTGCTTGTAATTTTCCTCCCCGGTACAGCAATTGGCCGAGTTTTCTGGATGTTCTCGTTTTGTAGATTGACCACGTACGTGAAAGTAAATGTGGGAAATGAAAGTTTAAAACTTCTAATAAGCTGGACCGAGAGTGAGAGGGGCAGAGGCATGTAGTTTTAGCACGTAGTCAATCGACATTGCGTCAATTATTGCCATGTTCTAGTAGTATCATCGTACGATTAGTCTCTGCCAAACTTTTGGCTAGCAACTGTTCTGCTAAGTGACATGTTCATTGCTTAGGGTTTTTGAAACTGTTTTCCATTCCGAAATGGCCAGAGTGATTGGGTAATCGCAACTCGACAAATTTTATAATATCCATTTGTGGATGGTGTGTCTAGTTTCAAGGTGTACGGAAATAGGTTTGTAAAGCTAACCTTGAAAAGCACGCAAGAACTTTATTGTTTAGGGCTTGAATGGCGAAAGTTCTGCCACCCAACCATAACAAGGCCATTAGTTCTGAGGCCCTTTCCGATAGCGCAAGAAGCCGTTTATCAGAGATATCTGACATTTAAATTTCCTTGTCTACATCCTCTAATCAGCATCAAGACACGGAATAGGATGGGCTGCTTTCTTTACAACTGCAGTCACAGTCTCGTCAAATGAAATGAAATTCACAGGACGCTTTTCCCATACATATTTCTCTTCTCGAGTAGGTTGTGTATGTGAATGCAATTCGATTTTAATTCCTGATTTGACTGGCTGACGTGCTAATTTTGGAGTAGAGATTAACTTAAAGACTATCTCTGGGTGGCGCTTTCCTTTCATGAACAACTGTGCACAGGATAAAAACGGCACACTACTGCGCACCAGTTCGTAAACACCGAGACATAGTACTTGTTATCGTGATTTCTATTCACCTCTTCAACAAGGACTACATGGACACCCACTTCCCTTCCCACTCATAAACACGCACACACGCGTGTGTGCACCGAAGTATGCTTTTCACGTAGTTACATTGTCAGATTCGTCATTCAGTCGACATGCTAATGATGTATTCATGCACATGTTAGCGTCATCAATCCGCCAAAGGTGAATACCTCAAATTGGCTGATGAGATAGCGTGACAGACGGTCCTCTCATCTCCCACATCTGTGAATTATTTGGTCTCTTTGTTCAAGCGGTTGTCAGTCGGTACAATTTTCAGTCCGAAAAACAAGCAGGCACAGATGGATACGAATGACTGGGAAAACAGGAGGAGTTAAAATCCGTTGCATATCCGATTACTTGTATCAATACTATCAGACCAGGCGACAGCAAACGGGGTTTATTTGACCTGCCTCATTCCACAACACAATCGAAAATAAAACAATCAATTTCGAATGCCTTTCCCAAGCCGACAAACATCATTTCACCTGAGGCACTCCCAATATCTACTGCTAACAAAAGGGTTATTATTATGAAGGCACAAGACTGAGAAGAAGCCCTCTTAAAGAGATCTTATCGTCACAAGCTAATTGACTGTATTTCATTGATGCTGGGAGTGCAGATGATCTTGCTTTTGTCAGTTCTTCCGCATTTTTTTCGCTTCCCACTTTAAATTTTAATTGAAAACGGCTCAGATTACGCAAGGATGGGTCACAGAGTGAAATAATTCTTGTTAGATAACATACAAGTAATCAATCATAAAGATGCTTATTCCCAATATTCACAATTGCCAAATCGCATATCTTCGGTCATCAAAATGGGGAAATCATCTGCCATTTAGTAAAAGCACAATGTTATTTATTCTAGGTGGTCAGGAAGACAATGGAAATTGGAGAAAACATGCCTCATTTTTGAGGCACTAAAAGTTACAACAGAGTTATGCGTAAATCTGTGGTTGATCCCTTGCATGTTCTTCCTACATTCAATCGGTAGAGAAATCCACTTCACAATTTGCTGAGTGCACGTGACTAAAATGAACTTTTTCTAACTATCTGCAAACTTCGACACTTTTTATGGAAAATAAGATAGAATTTTAAACTTATCCATTGACTAACTTGTCACATGCTTCGTCCTTTCGGCAAATAAATTTATTTTTGACAACTCATATCCATAAGTAACCTAGTTAGATATAGAAATTGGGGTTAGATATAAGGAACCGTGCAATATTTCGAAACGTATCCGAAACTAAATCACGCTGGAATCATTGGAATTAATCCGACATTTGTGATAAAGTAACTGTGCATGACAGAGCTAATGCTTCTTACCATTGTCGGACTTCGGTTTTAGTGCCGAGGCTAGATAAAACCGTCGGGGGACTAAACTGTTTATGAGTGAGTGAGAACTCTGACATCAAGTAAAATTCAATTCTGAGAAGCAGACAAATCTTATCACAGTCGACAGACGTATCATTCTAGGGTAAACGGTTAGCGCACCTGCTATCTTCGAGATTGGAAAGCACAACCTCTGAACTTATAATAAATCCAAACATCGCTGTAATTTTTCCACCATGACCTAGTCGCTCAGTTTTAAAGAACCTCGATGGGGATTTCATTTCGATTGACAGAATCCCCTCGAATATGATGCCACTTTGTTTGTGTCTAATCCACGAAAATTAGCTGTGAAGGAATTGGGGTGCTTGTCCGAATAGAAATGATTTTATTCCAACTACAACAGAAGGACTTCAATCGTCTAATTCATGCTTAACATGTTCCAACCATTTTCATGTTCAAACGAAAACATTTACCATCTCGCCTTTTCATATTCACCGATCCAGAGTCGGCTTAATCTCAAAGGGCGTTGTTTTTTCTCTCTCCCATCCATCGGAACAAACCGGTACCCATTTTATTTATGAAGCAATGGCCAAATGATGCATTCATGACCCAAATAACTTGACTACGTCCATTTTCCGAGTTGTTTAAATATCAGGCTTGTCTGGAAAACCCCCCAAATGGCGTTGGGCAACAAAGTGCCTAATTATCCAAGTTATGAAAGAATGCGATCAACCAGTTGCCAGTGCCTATTTGGAATGACGCCAAAAAAGTACTCGAGGTCCAGGTTGCAGGTGCGTTTCAGTTAAGAAAGACGGTCCACAAACACAAAGGGTGATGAGGAGTTACCATCCATTTGTCTGATAATGTTTTTCATCACTGTCAAACCTACTAAGAGTAAAAAATGAACGTCTGATATGCTCCGAAAGTCAGTACATGAGCATACGGTTCTAGGCAAACGTGAAATTTTTCCAGTATACTCACTGAAACACACCTAACCTCAAGTAGCAAGGACAGAACACACTGATTTCACCAATTTCACTGAAGTGTGCTGAGAGTAAAAAACTAAACGAGTCAGTCGCAAAATGTTGTCTTTAATGGCCTCCCGGATGTAGGCTATTCATGAAAACTTCCTAAGTTCTGAAGTAGGCCGTGAGACCAAGGGAATCTCGACACGAATTTTGCGCGGACAATAGTAATTCACCATTAAACTGATGGGTTTCCCATTGGAGATCATTTGCCGCGCTTCTTTTCTCACCCGTCAAACTAACTGACATGGCTTACTTGCTAAGTTCTCTGAAAGTACTAAACTCACAAAATGAGTTCTTAAAATAAACAAGTGGTGATGGTTTCCCCTTAAATAAATTAACCGTTACTTTTCCTATTCGAATTGCCATGTTTATGACTCTCGAGCTGCAACCAAAAGTCCATGCAGTGCAACCACAGTTTACTCAGCATCAAGCGAAGAAAAATGCACTGATCTATATTCCAAACTGTAAATCTTCGTAAATTCCCCCGTTAGAAGTGGTCTGTTCATCGACAGATTCAAGGTTCTTGAACATATTGGAACACCTGCACTGTTTTACCTCCAAAATTACATCACTCAGTTTTGAGCATTCCGGCGTCACACTGATTTCCGGTTTTACTGTTAGTCCCAGATTTTCGATTTCGTGGTTAAATTACTAAAACGTTCTTTTGAATTGCTAAGCCCCGTCCACTACACTCTGAAATAAACTCAAAAGGCGTCCCAGCTTTCTTGGTGCATTTTGCAACGGTTATTTCACGGCTCCGTTTTTTCTTTGCAATGATTTTGAATTTTGATTTTTAAGAAAATATTCAGAGATTGATTCAAACATTGAAATACACTTCCAGCTCTGGTAAAAATATTAGCAAGTTATTTAAACAAAGCGATAGTGATCGCAGAATTCATAGACGGTATCAGCTCCGGTTTCGTGCTAGGTGAGAGCAAAGCTGGACGGTACGGACCTCGTCAGAAAAAGTGCGATATCACTACTTCAAAATAATCATGTCATGATTTTAAAGCACACACCTCAACAATATTAGAACTAAGAGTCGAAAATAGGTTCAGGGTCAGGCGACCTCGAAAAACTCGTGTGCAGAATACCCGGATTATGGTATGTGTGTGACAAAAATTGAAAGTTGGAGTCAGTTTAGAGTGTTCAGAGAACCAAGAGAATACAGGAGTTCGGTAATGAAAACTTGATGATTAGACTTTCTCTGGTAAAGAGTACGATGAAACACTGAATGAAAAAAGGAAATATTAATGACGACAAAGGAATCGTTACAAATCCTCTAATCCTATTTTATCTTCATAAGCGTTTTTCAAGTATTTTTTGTTTAACCGCATACTACTTCCCAGAAAAAGCTGCACAAAGCTGTTTCCGTGTCTTGCTTTGGTCATGTATCTATGAAACTTCGCACCGTACAAACCCTTTCTAAACAGTACCACATTTGTCGTGACATTTTTAACTCTCTACTGACAACCTTATATCAAATTTATTGAACATTTTTACTGCTGAAGTCTCAGCTTCACGTTCGCTTACGCGTGACGGTGCATTTTAATACAACGGTACTTTATTCTACTGGAAGGATACAACCCATTGTTCAGTTTTAGACTGCGAAGAATTCAGATAAATACGTGAACCGTGACTGGAAGCTTTATCTATCAACCTATCTGTTTTACTCAATTGGTCCACGTGTCCACTCTGTACCAAGTTCTTGTTTGTGAATTATTAATGCCAAGTTGTTGACTGTTGGCCTTCCTCAATCTTCTCTATTATCTTACTAAGCGAGAGGCCAGTGTACATACTCGCGCACACGCACATAAAGGAATTTATTCTTACTAGTTTTTAGCTTCTACTAAAAAATTCTATTCCTAGTGTGATTCTAACACGAATCGGTATATCTGGTACAGAATGGGGAAATCGTTAAATCTAGCCGTGGTACAGTATCGGTGTTGTTGAAGAAGTGATGGATCTCTTAAAACCGTTGACAAATACTCCGGTTATCCATAGACTCGACTGTATGCTACCTACAATCCACCTGCAATCTTCGAAGGGGATTCTCACACAAACAAATGTATCCTTTATTGGTGTGCAGCGTGAACGGTTTTTCAGGCGTAACAGATAGCGAGAACACCAGCACAAAGCATGGTACACGCAGGATTTTGCCCTTGGGACACACATCACTACTGAGATGTGCGTTATAAGTTTTAGTCCGGAACATACAACTCCTGGTAAAAAGAGGGAGAAATTATCGATTGGGCATAACCGACCGGACGGCTGTCAAAAAGGTAGCAAGTCGACCGTAACGTGTTATGGGGATGGGGAAATCAGACTTATTTCTTGTCGTCCTTTTCTGAATCGTATGTGGAACGGCTTGTGATGTGAACACATGGAGGTATACAACTGGTTGAAACATACGAACAAGGATGCAAACAAGCATGTAAAGTAAAAAAACAATATCTGAAAGAAGGCTGGACACATGGTTCAAAGAAGAGGGTTGTACGAGGGAATAAAATTTCCGAATAATTAAACGATCACTGCTACAGCAGACGAACGTGAACTGTTAATATAATGCCCGTGGTTGGACATCAAAACTAAATCTTTCATACGGATGAGCTCCGACAACCACGTGGGTGATTCGTCTTTTACATGGGAAACGTGTAAATCTCTGCGCATTTGATTCCACAGAATCATTCGACAGATCAACTGAAAAAACGCGGTCACGAATGAAAGTAATCGCATCGAAGGAATAAAGTTCACATTCGATTAAATTTAATCCCGTTTATCCGGTAAAACAAATGAGTGGAGGTTAAGGAGGAGTGCTTGCATATGTGACAGTGAGAGAGATAGGGAATTATCGACACTAAAATAAGTTATCTACCTTATCGATACCAGTAGTATATGGCTTTGAAAGCCATTGTTTTCTGATAGAGGAATGATCGCGCGGGGTTTACTGAATACCGTTCGGTTAGATAGTCGACTTTGAATTAGATCCGAATGTTCTTTTCTCAGGATTCTATGAATAACGGGTCATTCGTTTAAGATTCCACACCGTTTCCAATAGGATATATTTGCCAAAAGGTCAAAACGTGCGATGGAGTTTTTATTTACCTATTCAACAAAAACTAGCGGAATTTGCGTGACTTTACCGCATTACTGAATCACAAGTGGCAGAGATTTATCAATGGATCTTGTATGCTGTTACTTTGGTATTTGTAGATAAGTTTACCATGAGCCAATATTTTACTTCAAGCTCAATCGATATGGTGACTCCTCTATTGTAGTTGATAGCATTCTTTACGCCGATTCACTTTAAGATGGATTGAAGCGCTTTTATTAAGTAGGATGTCGGATTCGATTTGCCGATCACTTATAATTCCAAAGGATGTCTAGGGAGAAATTTTGTAAGCATTTTCATCATTTCGTGAGGTCCAGCTTTCAGATAAATCATTACAATTGGAGAAAATTAAGTACTCAAGTAATCTGTAACAAATTGTTAACCTTTTAGGTCGTTCAGAATGATAAACGATATCCAACAGAAGATAGTTGTGATTACTCAGTTGGTTGACTCGTTGGTACGGCTTATTAGGAACCAAGTTGAGTAGACAAATGAAAGAGAACAATGTTGCAAATAGAGGATGTTGTGTCATCAATTGCAATGTTCTTGTCACACGTTTCAATTCGCCGGATTTTCGGTCACCTCAGACATCACTATTTGCCATAAGAAATTGCTAGTGGCCTAGAAATCGAACGGAACTAACTATTAAGCCTCGTTCATTCCCAACGGACCTGTTTCTACAGAGCACAGTTTCTCATCGGTGGTTGCTACCCACATTGCAATCTACCATTGTGCTAAAGGTCGAGGAACTGCAGGTTGCAAGTTTTGGAATATCCAAGTACACTAAACACTGGTCAATCAGGGATAACGTCAATCCTTATCTTAGGTGATTCGATGCAATTGATGGAAAATTTTCCCACTACTTTCTAAGCAGAGATGACGGTAGATTTGCTGATTCTGTTAATTTTACACATTTTTCCTGCAAAATTTCGTTATCCCGAAAAGGCCGATTTGCAAAATCTGTTCACCTCGCAGCTGTGATCTGACCAACTGCATTATCACTCGTCTAAAATATCTCGTCGAACAGTAATTGAGTTATTAAGTTACTGTCCACACTAACATCTATATATCACTTAATTCAATCAAGTTACGGACTTCGTGGAATCATACGGAATACGCTCATAATGATGCGATAGTAAAACATATGCAACTTCCATGCATGAACTCAAACCCCCTATGTTTACTTTTGTCCGATTGAACAGTACTGCATAATGTTCCCGTAAGCAGTCCATAAATTCAGCACTTACTCTGATTTCATAAATAACCTAATCACCTAATCAACTTCAGACTGATATAACTTGAGAAATGAAAATTTACCTCTAAAACGGCAACTTATTTCGAAGGTCGAGCCTTAAAAATAAAAATAGCATGCTGCGGTGCGCTTTTAAGAAAATTTACAATGAAGGTCTTTAGTAAGTAAAACAAGTGTATTCCCAATTATTTTACGAAGACCTCAAAATTTCGATTGATTAACTCGACCGGAAAACGACATGCACCCAGTCCAGTTGATTTGCCGTCAACGCATTAGTTGAAAATCTACTGTATGTTTGGGTTGACAAATTTCACAAACACACAGTTGGCAGCAATGTAAGGATTCGTTGATCCTGGTCGTATTCCAACACACTAGAAGACTGACCCCAAACAATTTGGGGGTTGTCATAAGCAGAGAATTCCCACAGTTCGTCAAAGTTTTCAGAACAAACATCGAGATCATTTTCATCCGTGGGCTCTAACTTGCTCCTTTTTATCTTTTACTTCCTTTAATAATGGAACAACAATGTGTATCATTTTTCAGGAAGGGGGCCACAGCCAGCAGAGGGCTGCGGATTCTTACAGAAATCATATCCTCCTAATCAAATTGCCTAAAGTTCACTTTGGTCGAAGGTATGCCCCTGCGTGTTTTGTATGGGTGACCCCCTTGATTCCTAAGTAAACTTTCCGGACGAAACTGAGCACAGTCTCCTGGTCCAGCTGTTGAAAAAAATGCGGTAGTAATGCAAAGGTGACTTCGAATCCCCGCGAAGTTGAAGATGCACAATTTGAATCCGACTCTACACTAATTCAGGTTTAACTTGAATGTCTTAACCGTACATGGTGCACTGAAGGGTGTTTGGCTAAATATTATACGGAATACCCACTACTTATCTTTATACGGCAATTGACAAATAACAACTAGAAAAAATCTTACGCGCTTTTCGGTAATGTTTTTTCAGTCTCCGAGCATTGTTGGTGCATGATCTTATAGTAGCACCAATGGCGGTTTTACTACCTTTTCATTCGAAACATTATTAGTGCTTAAAACCCATGTATGCTGCAAACGTTTTTACGGAGGCAAGAAAAATCCATTTTAATCATTACTTTTACGGCTACAGTTTTCTGTTCATTTAAAACCGTGCAGAATTACCGTCCAACAAAACAATTCCGTCCGCCACTTTATTTGTGGCTTTCCATTCGCGTAATACGCGCAACGTTTATGGACACTTTCATCCACTATGACTTCGCCTCCCAAAGTTTCATCCAGAAGATACTAAACAATATGACCCCTTTCATTCATATGATGGATGGCGCATAGGCATATACGACTGTCAAATGACATTCTTGGAAGCACAAGAAACGTAAATTTCCTGGACAAGGCCAATGAGAATAGCAAAGGACTCACTTGTCCATTTGTTGCACTGTCCGCATCGCTGGCTGTCAACTCCAGAATGATGGTTCCACGCAAGACGCTCTCGTTAATCACGGCAGTGTAGCTACTTTGTTCAAACTGTGGAACGTTGTCATTCTCATCACGCACAGTAACGTGCACGCTTAACTGACCTGTGAGAGATTGAGGTTTACCATAGTCTTTTGCATAAACAACCAAGTCATATTCCCGTTTACTTTCCCAATCCAAATTCCTTGTCAGAACCAGGCGAAGGGGATCTCCGACCAGTCGAAATGGAATGTTTGGTTGTCCGAATTCTGCATCTAAGTTTTTTTTCGTTGTCGAATCGTACGAACGTCCGGGAACATTAGAACCCGCCGTTCGATCTGCAACCCAGTACCCTATTGTACCATTTTCTCCTGAGTCCGGATCGAATGCGGTTGGCAGATCGATAGCGGTGTTTTCCGGCACCGCACTCAGTTCACCCAGTTCGGTACTTACACGAGACTGTGGAAAGACAGGCGTATGATCATTGATATCCAGTATGCGTATCCTCGCTGTAATCAAGCCGGGATCAAAAACAGTCTGCGTTGTAGTAACATCCTCAGTCGGTAGTTTTGTCCTTCTTAGGGTGTATGCAATTTTTACGTCTACAAAGCACGGGCTTATTTCATTGGAATGACTTTGAACTACATTATGTTCATCATCTAAATGAGTAGACTTTGCTTTATCGTGTGTCAGATGTACGTAGTTATCTTGATTCTCTGCAACTGTGCCACTGGAAGCTGGACAAAGCACCTCACGGTCAGGAGTAGATGCAACACGAAGTTGTCCTGATGCCGGATCCAGATGGAATAGTTGCACGGCCCGATCCCTCCAATTGGTGATTGTTAAATCCACTTGATCCGACAGCGTCTGGTCGCTTGTGTATCTGGTGGACGTGGAAGAGACTAAAGCCAGTATGTCTCGGCCCACATTACCCACAAGTGTACCTCGGAGTGATTCCTCTTGAATTTCATATGTAAGAGCTGCGGAATGTATTAGACTCCGGCGTGTTCGTTCGGCACTGGTGAGTTGCTCCTCCCCAGTAGGATGGGTCCTGGTTACTGAGATAGAGTAAGCTCCAACCAAGCATAGAATGGGAATGAAATTGTATCCGAAGCCAAGCAGGCCAGATGTTTTGTATAAGAAGTTATGAGATTGCAAGACCGGATGCATGATGAGTTACTGTTTTAGAAAAACGGAAGAAAATCGGCTTTTATTTAGACAAAACCCATTCTTTTGCTTGCGAGTAATAACGTTGTAAGGCAATGCAATAAAATTTATGGACAATATTTCACCTAATTCTTTTAGACGCCCTCAAAAATAGCAGTAAAATAGAAGTTAAAGACGTTTATCTTATGAGCGATTCAGTGAAATAAAAATGAACTGCAAATCGAAGTAAAGTTGTAGTGCAATGGTCAAATCAAGATAACTGAAAAAGAACCGTGAGTTGATCGGTTATATATTTTCGAAGTTTCTCATAAAAGCAGCAAACACCAGAGGAGTTTTTAGACTCCGAAAGAACTTCAGCGTATGAGACTGGAATTACTTTGTGGATTTATTTAACAAGTCTCAAGTGAGTGAAGTGTTTAAGCAAATGTTAAATCCAATGACTTAAAAATGGCAACTTAATGGGCGACCTATACAGAAATGTGACTAATTGGGACACATCGCACAGTCGATGAAGCATAGCAGCGTATAACCACTGTTTGAAATCTGTCGATCGTGATTTATCTAAGTAAACTACTGCATCTGGAGCCTATTTGATTTCTGAAACTGCACTTTACAACTTAGATGTGCAAACTTCGAGGAGGTCTACATAAAGTTTCACAGAATTGATAACTTCAGGATTAATGGTAAAATATCTCTAATTTCCGCTTACCAATCAGAGTTGTAATCCAAAAGTGGCTGGCAAATCCGAACAGCCTATTTTATATTTTCCCACTCGAAGACATTCCATCTGGGATACTGCGTGAGATCATCCGACGGACTGAGCACGTCCAGTGGAGGATTCTTTGTCCGATTCCACAATGTGGTCAGAGCATCGTCATGGTAACACAGAATGCGAGGATAATTTTGTTCTTCAGTGAGAGGCACATTTTGTTATTTATTTTAGCCAGGTGTCTTTCAGAGATGGTGAAAATGTTTGACAGCGGCGTGGCAACCGCTTTAACTTGCCAACCACTAAGTTTATGGGAGGCTAAAAAGGTAGAAACAACAGCAACAACAACTACAAAAACGTCCGTTACATGTTGAAGTTAGACGATAAAATGCAAACTAATATTCCGAGTAAAAATAAAAGAAATAAAATTTACAGCGTGTGGATATTTGCAGCTACGGGCAAGTAAGTCGAAAAACAATTCGGTGGGGAAACGCCTTTTAGTTTTTAAAGGAAAATGTCTTTTATCAAGTAGATGTTCTCATTTTGGCATCAGCAAACTGTCAAAGATAGCAATAACAGAGACAATAATAGCTGTGTTAACACTGGCAATCTTACCAACAATAGTAGTGATTGTAGCAGTAGTAGTAGTAGTAATATTAGTAGTGATAGCAGCGACGGCAGTAAACACATTGATTGCTGTTATCCTCAGTAATGACCAATGGAATGACCCGCAGTTTCCCGCTTCTGTGCAGTTTTGGCTGACTCTATGGATCGGGTTAATTGAGCTCAACTAATCATTGCTATTTTTACCTACCTGGATTGTTACCACCAACTGTAAACTGTACTGATGTTACACAATTGAAAATACAAAATCAAAGTTACGGTAGACTAGTTGAATTTGCACGAGAATAATAGCTCTCTTGGTTCTTGCGACGCATTCGTTACCAGTTTATCTGACCCAGGAGTAACCGGAAGAATAAAAACAGTTATCTGAGATGACCTTATCCAGATGTAATTAGAGAAAGTGGCAGCCTGTGACAAAAACAACACCGGAAATCCACGGATGCAGGCAGTCTGTTCTCAAGGTAACGGTCCGCTTTAAGGTGAAGGAGATGACAGAAATACTTGAGGCGTGAAAAACAGTCTTTAGCTCATCGATAGACGATAAGATCCAAAGGAAACTAAGAATTGTGAAAACGAAAACTTTTGCGGCTCTCGGAGGCCGGGGGGTTGCGACGAATCTTACTGCACGAATGATTGGCAAACATCCGTTGATTCTTAGAAAAGGTGTGATATTGGGGTCGACTGTCAACAAAGTATTAAAGGGTTTCTGGTACCCAAGCCCGGGTAAGAGTATCCAATTATAGTGGGTCACGTGAACACAAACAGAATAAAATGCTTATCTTTTCACACGAATATGAAATCTCGTTTGTGTTTGTGTGTGAGCGGAAGTTTACGTGCAAATGATTACATGTATCTGGAGTTATTCAACTAAAATGAACATGCTCTCGGTCTTCTTATTGGGTTTCCTAGGTCGAAAAAGCTTGGTAAAGGCACAGGGAGTATCACCGATATGTCAGCCTGCATCATCAGTTGTGATAGAATATGCCTGAATAAAACTGACTTTTGGGAAGTCGCTTTTCAAAATCCAAATCAATAAATCAGATTTATATATATATATAATTTGATGTCGGAAATAAGTAGACACTTGTGTCGTATCTATTCATCTCATCATAGTTTGAAGCCAAAAAGCAATGTCCTTAGGGAAGATTTCGAAGCTTCGCGCTAGAAGATTTGGATGTTGCAGAGATAAGCGCGGAGATACAATAATCAAAGTCTGCTTATCTTCAGTTATTTCAAGCAGCCAGGTGTTATGTATGATGGGAAATCCAGTTATACACTATACTACGAGCAGGAATCTAACGGCCACCTTCCAAGATCTTTGTCTCACTGGGACAGTGGTTGGCACAACACTAGATGTTCACTTACGTACTTCGTATCCGAGAGCTATGTCCACTGTGTCTCATAGGCAAGGCATCTGCAGAGCAAGCGGAAGGTTGCAGGTTCGATTCCGGCTGGTGGCTTTGACTTTCAATGTACAGTGCGTAAGTGGATTTCCCATTCTAATAGGTCTACTTACCCCACTTTAGCCTAATAAGCTAACTGCTTAATGACAAGTTGGAACAAATCTCTTTCTGTTCTGCGCAGTTCTACCTCCAACTTGACATATTCGAGTCACCTCAAGCGTTGTACTGCATTGTAATCAATCATCGAAAAGTATTGTTTCAGAGTTAGTCAGCTTTTGAATTACCGTGGCCAAGATGAAGCCGAAGTCGACCGTAAACTTTGAAAAAAAGGGAGCAAAAATTGCTGTCATTTTTGTTCTGCACATTGGATTCGGTTTCAACGTGCTGAAAATGTCTAATCACTGATAATTTTAGTCACCAGTGTTTTTTTACGATTGGATTGACTTCCGTGATGGCAAACGTCAGTACTAACCACCGATCTCGTCAACTGACAGACCAACCCTTTTCCAATATTCTGACGTAAAAAGTGATGAATAACTGACCAATAAAATAGGTGTCCATGTATTCATTAGTTTTGTACTAGACACCCCTCAAATCTCTAACCTCGCCATCAATCATCCATTTAGAGGTACTTCTCTAATTTGACTAACAAAAGTTAGCTAGTGATCTAAAGAGAATGATACGGACAAGTTTATCAGCCGGAGCAAAGTACCGCTCTCATTATCTTGCCCGTGCATTAAAGTCAAAGAACAAATGAGATCGTCTCCCTTTCTAGTTGTGTTAACCTATGGCTAACAAGGGAGAACAGAAAATTCAATATGGTCATCAAGAATAGTGTTTCGTCGTTAGGTTTGCTCTTTATGGCAAAAAGAGTAGGCTGTTGGCTATTTCTGCACTGCTTTAGTCCTGTGGAAAAATCGGAAACTAGATTGAATAAAATCAAATTGTCCTAGTTTAAGCTTGCTCAAGCACATCCGAAAGGATCAATCGGAGTATCATGATACTACTAGTGATTAAGAAACTAAGAACGTTGATACTCCGTAACATTTTGTGAAAAAATAAAAGAGCTAACCGTTTTGTGATTCAGTGAGGTAAGCTCAGGTTTACCAACCGAATTTTTTCATTGTAAAAAATGGTTTACCGTAAAGGATAAAACTCCATAGTAAAAGGACCTTGTAAAAGGGGGCTAGTGTGAATCATTTAAATTAAATTCAGCTTGCTAACTCTGGAGTTAAAAACAGAAAAACTTTAGACTGTTGGGAAGACAGAAATAGGGCTTTACAGTCCGGTGTATACAGGAAAAGTGAAATAAAGAAATTCAGCACCACAGAATGGTGAACTGATTAGGATTGCTGGCAGCCTGAGTGCAAGAAAAACGAGAAAACGTCATGGGTGGTCTCAGACACGATTAATGTGAAACTAGAAATAACTTGCAGTCCAAATTGATAAGGGGATTAACCAGTGGCCACTGTCTGCGCTCATGTTAATTCATTAGTCATTATTTGTGAAAATAGCGGAAATGAGGTAGAAAATTTATGAAGTGACGAAACAAACGGAATGTGCGATTACTACAGAAAGA
The DNA here is from genome assembly GCA_008360955.1 of Fasciolopsis buskii. NCBI lineage: Eukaryota > Metazoa > Platyhelminthes > Trematoda > Plagiorchiida > Fasciolidae > Fasciolopsis > Fasciolopsis buskii. Next base: position 310,102 of record LUCM01011081.1, read on the forward strand.
TGACCTTAACTAAAATTGTCACGAAATCTGCAGTGATTGCATAGATGTTGACGTTATGACTGAGCATGGTGAATGTCGAACTGTATTCATTTGTTTTATTCAACCGTGTAACCTGTCATGTAACGTTCACCCTTCCATTCTGCCTGAATGTTATTTATTACTTATCATTCTCATCTGCTGATATTACATGACATTCTTATCAGAAATAATGTTAATCACTTGAATTTTTTATTTTTATCTCTGCCACGGCATTTGCAAGCCCGGTTTCAAACAATGAAAACTATTGGACTTGATCATCGAATTCCTACAGCCCATATTGCAGATTTGCATTGAGTGCATTTCCGAAATTAGTTTGTTTGTGTAAATTTATAGATCCACCCAAACTGGGAACGACACATCACTGCAGATGAAATGCGGAATCAGGTACTACTTTGGTTTTCTGTTCACTTGAGTTTGAAGTGAGAGTAGTTTCCACGGTGAATTCAAGTGTTTACTCCCTCACTTGGGATCGTCAAACCCGATGTCTATTGGGTTCTCTAAAGTGAAGCATATCAAAAGCAACTTATCAAAGATCTGCGACTATTACATTCTGATCATCTTCCGCAAGGACGATGAAACACGTAATCTTTTTCTTTGAAACACAGTACCAGACTAGTTACAAAATTGGTCCCTCGCCAAGATGCCCTTCCAGTACCAACAAATGCATGATTGGCCTGTTTGCATTTTACAAGTACATTTAAGCAGCTGATGCTTACTTATTTTTCGATGATTTAGTTAAAAATAATTTAGTGTTTTAGTGGAAAAATTATTTAGCAAGCTTCGAACAGTTGGGTGCAACAAGCAAGCCAACAAAGCATACAAGTCTCCGCGTTCTTTCATTCAATTAATTAGGTGCAAATATACTGTAAAATATTCTATTACAAATTGGTTCGAACGAGGTATCAACGGAACGCGTCTCGCACGTCCCACGATAAACTGATGCCCGAGTTCAAGAAGTGGATGGAGAAAACAATAAGTAGCCGTAAGTTGTCAAAACGTAAGTCTGTTTGTCGATTATTTGCGATCAAAACTAAATCATGAAAAAGGCGAACTTTCTAAGAGTATAAGTTTGTTCACCATACTTAGTCAATGTAACGTAATAACTTGATTTATCTCATTCAGAATATTTCAAAAATAGCTTCCTTAAAATTCTGATCTTTGTGAGCAGAAATGCCTCATCTGGTCCAGTAGAGTGAATAATCGGCTAGGATGGATGAATGGACGAATGGCCACCAGTCAAATGATGATATTTTGACAAAACTTATTTAGTGTCAGCTAAACTTGGGAGAAAAAGCAAGTCAAATCGGTCAATGGCCTTGATGAAACATCTTATACTCCTTTTTCCAAAAGCATCTTTAGACTCCCACTAGCATCTTGCACAGGTAAGAACAACTGGAATCTTAATCGAAGGCAGTTACTTGCAACCAACTTCAACTTCGTGATTTGTTTGATCAAAGCATCTGATATCAACAAATGATTAGCCGAGATAAAATTTTGAGTGCTTGGAGTAGTCATAAAATTCATTGTTTACCAAAAACGGCTGACTTTGCATTTGTGATGTCCAGTGCCATGGACTAAATTCATTTCAATGCAGTATGTAAAACCACTACCCTTACACTAATCTGCTCTGGCCTTAGTTACTATATCACAGCACGATCTACTGATAGAATAATAGAATGATGAACGATGAGAGATAGACTACAAGGCAGCTCGCTGAGGAACCATACCGAAAATAAGGTTTCGGATGCAAGAACGCTGCCGACTACAACACAGCCGTATATGATAACCAGCCAGTGCTTCGGGGATTTCCTGCACCCCAAATCGGCAGTCTGGCTGCACCTACACGAAACGGTCCATCTGTTAAAGTTGTCGTTTATTCCCCCACATTACCGACTAACCACATTCAGCCAGATTCCAACCATTACTTGCTTCGGATAAAGAGCTACTGATTCGTGACCATGTGGAAAATGTGTCCCGACCATCTCGAATTATTTATATTTAACCCCTACTCCAGACGTTTAACCCTAGGAGCTGGTATCTTATGTCTTAACTCTGAGTCACTCACAAACATTCTCATTGCATTCTGCCAACATTACGAATGCAACGGTGTTCAAACACACGAAACCGTTTTATATCTTCCGCTCTCAAAGGCTGTTTCGGAGCCGTAAAGCAATACTGACCTCATCGGTGCTTCATGCATCCGGACATTGTTCGAGAACCGGATGTCACGCCGACGCCATAGATGACTCAAATTGGGGAATGCCAATCGAACCTTGTGTATGCTCAAAGAATATTCATCCGATACAGGATTGCCAGGTGAGATGCAACTAAATAAGCAACGAAATCTATCTGTTTCACCTGATTCTTTTCCTGTAGGAACAAGGATCGGCTTTGAGTCAATCCGGTCCTGCAAAGGCGTTTTACACTTTCCGGATGCAACACGCATACTAAACATACCAACACTATCGATTGGATGATCACTGAGGACCTGGAACTAACTTGAATCTTCACTTAATACTAAAATTTAGTCCGGATTCGCAAAGTCATGTGGTATCTTGTTTGAGTAAATGTCAGTGCACTATTCTCACATGGGGATGGGGCTATCACCGTAACCATCACAATGGCAAAAATGAAAAGATGATATGAAAAGTGCAATCCTGACTAACACGTCTCGTAGTGAAATCGAGTAAATGTTTGTGGCTTGCTCGAACTCAGCTTCGGCTTTTCGCGTACAGATATTGGCTAAGTGGAACTAGTTCCTCAGATATGCCCCTCAATGACAGGTTTTCCAAAAGAAATGCACGATCGATTTCGACCAAGGTTAGAACTGCGGTGCCATGGAACTTTCACAGAGGCCATCTTCGTTATCATAACAATTCCTGATCACATTGCACAAATATGCATTCTTTCGTTTAGAAAACGAAGTTCAAGCTGGGGATAGAAAACCTCAAACAAGTAGCACAATATACTCTACGTCGGTTTGTGGTATTCAATCCCTTAATCCTTAAAGTCTTTTGAGTATTAGCTAGCATAGTATAGCCATATATATATGTATATATTAGAGATTAGAAGACGTGCATTGCGTTTTTAATTTTATAAACGTTATACGTTATGCACCTTTTAACCTCTAAAATATGCAACCTGAGCTGCAGAAGTTTTTACTTATATATATACATATATATATATATATTTATTGGCGAACGACCAGGTCAGCGATTTCACTCGTAATAATTGCCTAGAGAATCGTAGGTTTCAGAGGGACAAAACGTCAAACTAAAATAGGAAAATGAATGTGCTTTCGAATGCTTAGCCTACTGATGCCTTTTTAGCATTCTACATTTTTCTTACATTATTCATTCAGAAACGCTCATTTCCTCCTATTCTGTGTTCCCGTTGCACAGCGTTTTTCCGGCATTGTGAGTGTCTGCCTAAAGAACAACATGGATTATTAACCTGAATGAAGTCCAGGAGTGACATAAACATGACGTATGTTTGCCGTCGTGTATACCACGTGGCACAAACGTTAGACACAGTATTTGTTCGCGATAAGTTCACTACAGAATACCTTTATTGATTGCTCGGCACCAGTTGATAGTTGTGGGCAACTAGCGACTGTCATGGGAAAAGATACATTGGTTTCCATCGGTTTCCCGTTATTTTGTGATTTGCCGCAATTCAAAAATTTGACTCAAATATTCTATTTACATGAACATTTGACAGGTTGCTCTAACGGTGATCCGTTCGTAAGATTTAGCCTAATAAAACAGTTTTGCCACAATGCCTTACGTTTACAAAGCACCAAACTGTGTAAATGGAATTTCAGTACCTGAGAGCTACTCCTTTCGGATATTAGACATCATCCGTCCCCTTAGAATAATTTATTGCTCATATGTTTGATCCCACTTAAGAGGCCCTCTAATTTCCCAAATGGACAAACTATTCTTGCTTGTTGCGAACAAGATTTCATCCATTCAATGATTGAAACGTAAATAAATTAGTCCGGTATGGAATGACCAAACCGACAATTTGTACAAGACAATAGTAGTTGGTTTGTTGTCACTTCAACGTAGACTCTACATCCTGCTTGCTTTTCAGTACTGGCTACCTACTATTTAGTCCGACATATTAAAAACCCAGTTTGCTCTTTTTATTACGCTAAGCTGTTTGCATAAGGCATACCAAACTAAATAAATCTCCGATTTCCGGTGTTAATAGTCACAGTAACCAGTCTTGTGACAATTAGTGAAATTTTCAATTCTTCTTAATTTGCTAGCCCTACTCACTGTGCTGTCAGCATTCTTTGGCAGTATTCCCTCAGACAGTTTGTCTGTTTTCAGAATTGGTGATTTTTAAGATGGATTGGTGTTGCTTCTTAGAGTATTAATTCGGGCAAGCATTTGTCTGGTCACACAATCGTCCAGCACCGACTGAAAAAATAGTACTTTCCAAAAATTTTTTCTTTTGCTCTGATACGTCACCGACCAAAGTCGCATCAGTAATCCTTCTACACAAACGCGCTAAATGTGGCTAGGCAACGTCAAATTTCTCACACGATTCTTCGGTTGATGGGAACAACCAAGAGTGGGATAGCTACGAGATGCGACTTAGCACAAACATGTTATATGCCGGTGCATGGATTTATTAAAAATAAACTGAATCATATGCGGCCATGTTGCTAGTTCAGTCCGAATTCTGTTCAACCCAGTTTGACCCATTGAATGACTGGAGTCCAATTTGCAGGTTACAAATCCTTTGTCTTTACATTAATAAAAGTGAAGAAGCGTTTGTTCAGAGAATTTTGAAAATTTGCATGTTTAAAATAAATCTGCCGGACGAAGTCAGAAGCCCCAGTGACCAAAACTAGAAGTTTGCATGACCCTGTAGATTGTTTTTGCATAAAGTCTGAAGAAAAACACTTCAAAAGATACGCCGAGGACAAACTACTTCTCATCGCGCTGCATCGAATAGACCGGATGCGATCGACTGTTAGCAAACATTTTGTGTTCGGTGTGATGTCCTGTTTCTTAGTTTCGTCATACTCTGGGCTACACTTGGGGGCAAACAATTTATGAGTCTAAAATATTCGGAATTTAGTGGTAAATATTTGACCTCGTGGTCCAGTTAAAATTTGCATTTATGATGTCTACGGCATTTTTGCTTTCCCATCCAAATCATCAATATTTCCTAGGGAACAAAGACAGAACCTTGATTACTTTTTGGTGAATCCGATCCTCAGTCACAAACTATGACGGATAGAACATTTCCAAGAGATTGGTTTGAGTGAATCCAATTTTGACCACGATAAAATTATTTATCCTATATTTCATAACGTAATACACTACCTCAAATGGCAACAGGTATCTTGTTTTTCATTTTTTATAGGTAAACGTTGTTTCTCTTGAATCATTTGATGGCGCGCGAAAGATATTCCGAGTTACTGACGAATAAATGTTTTCAGCAACTTGAATTCCACTTTTAAACCTTTATTTATTTGAATCCGAGCAAAACTTATCGGATTGAAAACCATTAACAAATAACGACTACCAAAGGCAGTTGTTAATCGGAAAAATGTGGAGCCATTAACCATAAACAATCGATGAAATTATTCATCCACTGGAAGCAGACATCTACAGATGTTTTAAAGTAGCAGTCTTTTCCCTTACACGTCCTTGTCTGTCCATGAGCGTTTCATTTGATCTGATCTGCGGTATTGATAACCCTTGGTTGAAGCAACTAGCATTTATTTACTCGCTGCTTGAACGCGGTTGAACAAAGGGACGTTTTGGTTGACTGATGTCGGCTTACATTAAGTTTTGTTCCATTTCGTAAACTTTCACGGTAGGCAGAATTTCCAGAAAAATTCACCACTCCCTCAGTCCAAATTAGTTTGGTTTAGGGTCAAATGAAAGAACATAATCAACTTCATTAAGGAAAAATATTATTCACCTGCATTTCAAAACACTGTTTTTTGTTCTGCTCAGAACAGCCTCCACTTTTTCCGTGTGGAAAGACTTCCCTTTTAGGACTATGATTACGACCACGTTACCCAAGCTTACTTGTGTGGAAACTGCGAATCGAGGCGGGTGTGAAATGGGGGAAGGATCTATTTTTGAAATTCAGACTATGTCAATCTCAACCATTTGTCCTTAGTAAGGGACTACACCACATGCTGAAAACCTTGGGATGGTACTCATACGGTGAAAGAGGTTGATGTCCAATAGGAACGAAATTTGTCAGGGCGTTTGTCCCGACATTTTCAAATATCAATTCAGTCCGGTTCCAGTGAATTCGGCAAGACTGCTTATTTCAAGTCAATCGAATCCGAGCGTCACCCGCTTTATTTTTTTATTAGAGAATTCTAGAGGGAACGATCAGCCATGCCAAACAATCACCTAAAAACAACTGATTAGCCATAAAACTACTACCTGACAGGATTCGAGGTTGAAAGAATAACCAGGCTTTCCACATCGGATTTTCTCCGGCACACCATTCACTTAAACCAGCAAACTTGAAATTTTAATGGTCAGAATTTTTGGGCTAACTAGCAACCGGAGGACTTTGTTCACTCTTTGTTTTTCTCCGGGATCCCTACATTTATTGAATGCCTCCTCTCCATTCGCGACACAGGAATGTGCTTTTCTCGTTGTTGATTATTGTTTTTGGTTGGTCTAATCTAATATTGATTATCAACTAATCAGGGACCTCACAATGGATAATTCATGATTGTAATTTATATTTTGTCCAGATGAAATAATTTCGGTTACATTAGCCTGTGAGTGCATTCATTACTATTAAATGGGGTGTTAGGTTTCTACACTCTCCACTAATCATTGAAATAACCGACGGGCACGAAATAAACTGTGGGACCCGGCATTTTTATTCGCATTCAGCTGACAGCATCCGTCAGATGATTCCGTTTCATAATAAGATGAAATCAGGTTAGCAAGATTCTGGAAATGCCATAGTCCTTAAATCAATAATAACGAGAACAAAGCTGGAATTGTTTGATTTTCTTGGCAAGCCGATTTGCCAAACCATCGTTCGTCTCAATACACGCTGTATTAATTTCAGAATTCCTGTGTCGACCTCGTCGTTTTGCACATACATAGGTAATATTAATGTGGGAAATTAGCTGACCGAAACAAAATTTCAGTATCTTATTCCGAATTGGGCATAAAATCGAGGAACCGAGTAGAACACTAGACTTTAGATCAAAATGCACGATACGAAATCTTCATCTTTTAGTCCCTGGACCAAACGTACTAACCTTTGACAAATTGTGTGCGATCATCAGATCACACCAGCAGTTGGTAGTGCAAAATTCGACAGATTTCACAACGAAACTCCCTGGATTGTCGGTCACAGGAATCAATCTATTTTGAAAAACTGGCCCATCCCTATCCTGGGTAAGAAGAGGAAAGCTTATCATGATGGTCCACTTTCACCCGATGGGTTACAAATCACATTTTTGTTGGTAACATGACGTAATGTGCTGCTCATTTACCAGCAATGGAATGGGAGTTGCTGCTATTTGAAACGAAACGCTTTCTTAAGGTGACAATAGTTTAAGCATTTTGTAACTCAGTTACAGATTACTCTTACTTTTCTTCTACTCTTATTGTTTCTCTAACACCTGAAATGTAAAAGATAGTCACAGTTCTCTTCGTCAAAGGAATTTGTCGCGATAATAGATGTCTTGATTTCGTTGTTTTGCTTAGAAACATGGCTATACTGCATTAAATCGAAGTTTTAGGCAGTCTTCTGAGACAGCAAGAAAAAAATATTTGTCAAATAAAGATAATCGTTTCTTTGGGAGAAGTTACACTGTTACTATAATTGTCCCCTACATGTCGGGGATGTGAATATAACTGGTTTTGCGCTTTTTCCAAATGCAAAATGTACAGGGTAGCAGAATAAGAATCCCCCTTCATTAGGCATTTACAATAAACCTCGCTAGTATTTTGGCGGCCACAAAAGGGATTTTTGTTTGAATAATTCAATTGTCCTTACAAACCTCTATAAAAATGTATATATGTGCATTAGCAATGTATTTAATTTTATTTGCAAAAGATTTTCCCAGCAGTGCAGAGTCCATACTCGCCATTAAGAAACCGTTATTGGACTGAACATCCGTTTCACGCTATTTCGGAATCATCAGCTGCGGATATCCAGCGCATTGTAACTAGGACGCAAACTCGGAAAGCACAATTCTGAGTTAAACACTTTTATTGAAGCTCCCCATCAATGAATAGTTTGTGACCTGTGAAAACCCAGTGGCAGATCAGGGAGCTATATTACATGTTCGACAAACCATGGATAGCCTTTTTGGTTGAATAAAAGGCCAACCCATGTTCAGCCCATGATCATTCTTCTCAAGGACTTATCCCTGTTCGGAAACGGTGGATATGCGATTTTGATATTTCCTAACTAGGACGAAACAGTTTCACAGTACTTCCGAGGTCCCTTACTAGCTAGTTTCGACTTAACACTATATGATAAATCCCTTGCGTAATTTTCTCCATCTACCTTCAAGCAAATTCGACTGGTGGCAAAGGTTTCAGTATCTTAGACGCAGAATAATTTGGCTCCCAATGTTGACACAAAAGTGAGGTGCATTTTGTTAGATTTTGTCCTTTTGTTTACATATGTCCACAGCAGGTGTTCCACTGGATATACATGGGCAGATGACATTTTCATTAATTTCTACTCTGAGATAAAGTTTAAAGCCTTTGAAATGTCGAAACACACATCATTAGCTCTTGCATAACTCATTATTCAGCTTGCAGTAGACGGCTGATTGCTTGTTTTATTTTGCCCCGACAGAACGCAATGCTATCGCGTAGGTGAAAGACTCGAAACAAGAATTTTATTACTTGTCTGGTGATCGTACTATGCAAATAAACAACTAACGGAATGCGCGTTGCTTGATCGTATCAACTGGACATAATCTGTCGTCGCACCGCGCAAGAGAAACCATCACATCCCCTCCCCATCCAAGTCCACATGACACGGTGCGTTGGGTATGGACTCTACTGGAATCAGCTGGTCCTCATAGGTATGAATGGGTGAGTACGAAATAGAGACACGCTGCTTCACTCAGTATGGCGTAATTTTTAAACTGTGAAATAGCCGCATTTTGCCAAGACTAGAAAACCACATATCATAGTTCTAAACATTGCTATAACCAACGCATTTTGGTCGCGTTTCTCAAAATGAGAACAAAAACACCTTCGGGCAAGCACAAGAAAATACTGAAAGTCTGTGTACAATATCTTCCTAGTTTGGGGTCGCAGCTCTAAAATTTATGAACAGCTTGAAAATCGAACATTCACTGTTATCAAATTATTTCAGTTTTTGTATTTTATTTAAGTACAACAAATTGGGCATGATCCACATTGCATGAATAAAAATGGTAAATCATGGTTCTACCAATTAAAAGTTTGTTTTCGAATGAGTTCGAATACAGGTGTGTGTGCATCTCTGTGGTCACTTTCGCATACAGGCATCTGAAAGACGGAAGCTTAACACAGCAAATGTTGCGCAATGCAAATTCTTGCTTGTTTGGCCGGAAATTACGATTCATGAAACCGATAAACACCTTGAATAAAGCCGAAAATAAATCATTAGAAGCAGCTTGTCTTATTCCACTATCCCCGGCCTGCAAAATACACATTTTCAAAACCGAATGTGGCCTGGTATTTCATTAATTACAATCAAGCGACCCTCGAGAACCGGTACTACAATGCCGATCGGAATTTGACACTTTTCGCGGAGCAAGTCACGCTGCACTGAATATTTCACACTGCTAAAATTCGAGAAGGATTAGGTAAAGTGATTGATATTGGGTTAACCTGGCAGTGAACATCTTCGACTCTTGAAGCATTTACTCACTAGTTTGACTCAATTATATGGGGATGGCATTTGGAAGCAAAAAATACCAGCACATGTCCAGGATTGTTACAAATCACTGGAAACAATCAGTTTATTTTGTTAGTTTTTCTCCTTATCAGCTAATGGTTTTAAACGAAACATCTTAATACTCAGGGTTTGCTTGTCTGCAATATTCTGTCATTGTTTGTAATGGTCTTATTTTAAAACTGACATGTTCCCTCACAACCTTATTTGTATTGCACTTGGACTGGCGCATCGGTAAACATCGTTCTCCTTAATTTTAAGCTATCCGTAATTTTCATTTTGCATTATTGGACTCTGCCAAATGGTAAAGTTACAATGATCCTGAAATTCGATTTAAATATCAAGTGTTTTGTGTGGCAGTCACATTGCAATCCGGATACTATAAGGAAACAAAGTATGAGTAGAAGTAATAATTAGTAATATTGATCCTACTGATTTAGTTTTTTTATTTACTGCACAAGAGACCTACAGTAATCCAGGAAGGGAGCCGCAGCAATGAAAGCAAACCCCTTGGGAAAGTGACCGGCAGTGGGAGCTACTGAACGCGCAACCTACACGGAGAAGCATCGTATTACCCTATTTTCTTACGACAGAGTGGTGACTAGCTGAGAGATATTTTAAGAGTAAGAAAATCGATTTGCATAATTTGCACATCATAACTGTTGGGCAAGGTTTCTTCAGTGGTCATTCTTTGAAATAATGTCGTTTTTCCGCCAATCTTGCTAGTAATATTTTCGTCTCAGACAGTTATGGATTCCTTCGAAATGAGCACTTTATCGCAATATTGTGGATAAAACCTTACTCCTGTTTTCAGTCAACAACAGACGTTTTATTTTTGAGCGCAATGGAGCTATGCACCTTATGTTTAATTTGATCTGGGGGACAAAATGCATGACTTAAATGGCATACTGCTCATCCAGATTTCGCCGGTGTGGTTTCAGGTTGCACACGTGAAATGGAGTTTGTACTTCCCCCATGTACTGCACAACTTTGGGTATAATTTATTTATTTCTTCCAGTTACCTTGCAACTACTAAAAGTCACCGATAAAACGTGCCACTATTTGATTCTTCGAAGCTCTAATCATGCGATTGTGATTGAACTTTGTCAGTTCATTTGACTCTCGTTTCCAGTAATCTGACCACATTGGTTTCCATTCATATCAGTCTGCCAAACAATGATTCTGGATGGGTGTCCCTAAATGCCTAAAAATTTCAGCCCCGAATAAAGAGTTCATCTGATACGGTAGTCGTTTACATGAACAGTCCAAGCCAGAGCAATACTTTTAAGGCAAGCTGTATGAACAGAATGAAGGTCAAATAGCTGAATTACCGGTATTATCTGCATGGTTCATTTAAATCTGTTGTCATTCATTCTCTGGTCAGTTTGTCTTTTGCCAATAAATAAATGGTCATTGGGGGGTTATTAGATTGTGGTCCTTTTTTCGTTAATTATGGGCGACTAAACCCATTAGCCATAAATTACCGGTTGTAACCTTTTTAACTTCTACATTATTTATTACGTAACTGATTTGTAGTTTTGTAGGAAGGCCGTTGATGTAAATTGCAAAACGGCCTAAGATAGACCTGGACATCACTGTCAGGATTTGAACCCGACGCATCTATGTTCAAGCGCCGCACTCTAATTCGCACGATCACGGCCAGTTTTCCAGTGAAACAGACAAATGTGACGGTATTCCTGGTTTACTGCAGACAACGTTCATTGTGTGGCAGCATCTGACCTGGTGCCGTGATAAGTCAACAGGAATATAGCACAATTCTGCTTCCAAGCCCTCTTTATCTGCCATGTATGGTAGTGAATACAGTAAAACAATGTTTCGGTGATCTTGTTATAAACTTCGTAAATGTTGTTATCCCTCAGGTCAAATGAGCAGTGACTGGTACTCCCATACCAAGCCCTTCAATTCAACCAATAACAGTAAACAGCTACATGAAATCAACAGTTATTACCTATCAGCAGGTTCATTTGCTGAATTTCCTATATTTTAGTCCACGTGACTGGGAGCTTTTTACGGCCACCTGGCCTTAATAAGTCACTGTGACTTTGGGGATGTGAAAGCTGTTGCTGTTGATGTCGTTGTTGTTGTTGTCTTGATCGCAGTAGCTTACTCCGAGCGCCATACGAACAGGTGTGTCCAACAGCTGCAACGTTTGTTGGCAAGTCGTCCGGATTGCATAAAATAGTCAGGCAAACAATGATCAGGACAACACCATGATGACTGCCTTATTCAGAATGACGACTGTGATTATGATAGTGACGACGATAATCGACCCTTGATGTTCGCCCGCTTACTGCCCAACGTTTACCCTTGATATGACAGATCACTTGACAGTTTGTAATACAGCATTGTCTAGGTAACCGCTAGTCAGCAATCGGTCAATCCTTTTAGTTTGGAACCAGAAGACTTTGTGCATCAACTCATCAATTATTTGACGCTGGTTTGAGGCGTTGTTCAGATGATGCTAGCAGTGACATTTAGGAATAAATCTCCGAGCAAGTGGACACCGAATAGGTATAAGGGACATGATTATATTTAGGTTGAATATAGTTATGCAAGTTAGATCTGCGTTGCGGGTTGGACAACTATTTCAGCCTCCTTAATGGACTGCTGAAGAAAGAAAACATGCAGAAAAACCAGCTTTTTGGATTGAATTGAAGGATTTGTCTTCACAATGTTCATAAAGTAATTAGCAATTAAAAGACCGGGTTGCAGCTTCAAGGCATAAATCGGTGTTAAACTTTTCATGCCAGAACTAGTTGTACGTTCATCGTACTGAATGGGGAGACAGATTAGAGACAAAAGATAAACCAGTGGAGGGTCATATTAGTTCGTACCCTGAGGAAAGACGTAAAATCCAGAGATCAGCTTCGAACATCAAGAATCAAAGAACTGATTCTCGTATCTGATTACTTTTGGGCCAGCATGGAGTAGAAGTCAGGTTAATAGCCATGCCTACTGATAATCTAGTGATGAATTCACAAATGGAAAGATGCATCCATTGCTCTTGCCGACTGGAAATATACAAGACCAAATGGCAAGAAAAACTGGTCAGTTCTTCTAGTATTCTGCGGGCATTCCTTTAGATTCCGTGACCGAAAAAATCAATCGGAAAAAAATATTTATCATTCATAGCACGTCTTCAAACTAATCTGTGCAACAGAAACGCGTCAAATTCATACTTTACGTCCTGGAACTTCGCATTTTCACCGAACGGATATGAAACTGCGACATAATGTTTGAATTTACGAGATATCCACCGCCATTCACAGTCCTCTCAGGTTAAATAAAAATTTGGAACAGTGAATTTGAGTTAATGGCGAACCCAGAATGAAATGAGATTAAGAAGGGTTAAAAATAATTGGTCATTTTTGTGATTCAAGAAAAAAGTCAAATATTAAGTTTTACTTTTAAGTTCTTCCTTCTTTTCGCAGCCGCCGGGTTAGAAAAATGCTTCCTGAAGTGTCAGTGACCTTTGGCCTACAAAGAATTTTGACCTTGGAAGACGAACGTCTTGGTTATCGCAAAAATGAAGTTCTTTTGCTGCCTGCTGTTGCGAAGAATATTGTAAGGATTTTCTATTCATAAACTGTGTATTTTTTAAATTCCGATGGTCATTGTTTTGCGATCTGCAGTGTGATTCACACATTTTGGTGGTTTGTTTGTATTACGCTGATCAGGCGGTCAACTTAATGAAATTTCAGAGAGAAGGTCGCAGGTTCGAATCAGCCGGTCAGGTTTCCTGCGTCGCAGTTCTGTCGACCAGGACACCCAACTTCAGAACACTGTGCATTCTTGTTTTATTATTTAAAAAAAAACAAGATAAAGTGAAGGAACCGCAAGAGGCAAGTTCAGAGAATGTATTAGAAAGTAAACCTTAGGAAGCACGTCGATGTGCATGCAAATAAGGTGATTCATGTCACAAGGAATTTACTCGATCTCAGTTATTTTAACAATGTTCAACGAATTTAATGTTCACAGACTATGAGCTCCTTATGCATGAACAAGGAATAGACGACACGTATTAATTTTTGTTAACCGAAATAGTTCGTAAAAATATAATTACAATCTTGTATGTGCAACAATAGTGAAGTGCTTTTGAAAATCTCGAACCATTTTGATCCGCAAACAGCAGCCCCATTAGCTGTGCATAGTGCAGCTTATGATCTAGTTAATATCTACTCCACAGGTATTGTTATTGATCTCACAGGCAGTAAGCAAAAATGATTGTCATTTTTTCTGCCAGAATAGAATGAGAACAGTTTAAAAGTAAAGCGATCTTTGAATCTATTCATTTGATTTTTGCAATTTTTAAATCGAACAAATCTTCAATTCCTTGTGTAAAGCAAGAAAGCAAATGATGATGATTGTTGTGAATTTCGGACACACTGCTGTTAAATATGGTCAATATTATCAGAGTTATTCCTAAGTGAATTTCGCGGATGAGATTAGGAAGGCATGGAAACGGTCAGTGATCATCAGACTGGAAAACACCGTTATCCGTAGCTAGTGCTATTGGTCCATCTTTCTGGTTTTCTGATTAGGTTTACTAAAGACAAACTGTCAGTCGACTTGTCCTGAGTAACAGCTTTAAACCAGATGAACAGCTGAAAATCGTATACGGTTACTATGTTTCTAAGATACTGCTTAGCAAAATCGAGGTAAACTATCTTTGTATTCTCAATAATTTTTCTTTTATTTTTTAGATTTTAATAGCCGCTAACTTTTCGACAATTTATTTCCAGTAAATCCGGGAGACAGTCTTCTTTGTAACTGCCCTTAACCAGAATAGTTGACGGTCCTTGTCACAGATGCACTCATTCTGTACGCAGATTTTGTCTTTTGTTTGCTGGCATAAATTCAAAGAAATTTAGGTTGTCACCAACTGCGTTGGTGCACAGCCAATAACATGAAATAAACTACGCTCAGTTTCTTGTTTGAAACGATTTGCGTCACCGATATTCATAACTCAGGTCGACGCCAACAAAATAACAAGAAGTAAAGCCAACTCGCACAATGTAAACCATCAGCAAATGTTTCATAAGATTTTTTACCGTAAACAGGAGCGGTGGAAATCTATGGCGTAATTTGACCTCTTTATACGCTAGATAGTCAACAGAAGTGAAATTGTAAGTATCTATACCTTAATTCATCCAATGATACTGGATAAGTCAAAGATGGAACACTTTTCAAACTGAAGTTACCTTCACCTGTAGAACGGCCACGTCACGATTAGTTATAGATGTTCATCTTAGATTTTTGTTGCATTTTCCCACTTGCAAGTTTCGTCCATCTACTGCGAAATCTGCAGTAAAACCATTCTCCCCAAGTTTTCTTCGCGTTGTTCTTCTTAAAAGTATGGAGATATAAGCATCGTGTATATACACTTACTCCCACAAATTTCGATTTCCTCCCTTTGAAGTCGGGATTATCAAATTAGTACTTAGATCAACTTTCTTAACATTCCTATATACATTTTAGTTTTTCCACAAAAATCTTCCTACTATCGCTCCAGGTCGCTCACAGTACAATTAAATGAAAACGCTGGTTTCGGACTAAAGTGTGCAAGTTGCGTGGAAGGATGACAACGGACGGCTTGAAATTTTTTTCCCGAGGTAAACCACAAACAAAATTCATGCACATCTTGATATGAATTCGAGAAAAAATCATACAATCAAGACTCCTTAGGTCCAGATATATAGATGCTTAACATTTGAGGGACAGCGAGTTACGGAATATTTGGCTTAGGACGGAGCACGTCATCCGTGTCCACGTTCCATGCAGATAAGACGGGCGTGAACCATGCACCAATTTGTCATTGCTCTGATCAATTAATAAAGCATTTTGACGAAATTCAGTCAAACAGGGAAGCAAATTGTGTCATCAGTCGACGTTGCTCATGTTTGTGTGTCAGAGCTGACTCACATATACAAGCGTACAAGCACATACACCTATCACTATGCTAGGCAGGACATCTACAAACACCTGTCCCAATCCGATACCTATTCGCTGTTGGATCTCCAACTCTGCCGAGTTTACTGGGTAAAAAGAAGGATCATAAACACCTGTTTGACACAATATCGCCGGGACCGCAGTCTTACGCGCGTACGGAAACTGTGACTAAGGACCTCATTTGTTGGGATAAGTTTCACACAGATATCCCCATAGAACTGGTTTTATGATGTCTTTCTTCGGACACATTTGGGGGAGAAAAAGAAACGTTTCTGACACAGGTGTATCATGCGCTTTATTCCACTTCTGTTCAGTGGGATGAATAGTCATTCACCTAAAAGAGTTGCCACAGGTAATTTGGATCTTGTTTGCGCGCATCTGTGTATAGATGGGTTTGTGCACCCCTCTGATATCCCTATCCATACAGACAATCGGGATAAAAAAGGTCCGTGAGAACAAAAACGACCAAATGCAAAATATTCAGATTTCATTTATTAAACACAGGTCGTCACGCTAACCTTCATTAGCAGTATGAAGAGGAATCTTAATTTTCTCTTTGTGTGGAAGTGTAAAAGTGAAACGAAATTGGATTTCATTTGCGGAATTGCGCAGTTCCTCACAAAAAAGGGTTTGTTGTCTTCATCGGCATATATTAAGCATACTGTGGAGATGACAGAGTGAGTGGCGGAAAACTGGTTTAGTTAGCTTCCTGGTGCAATCTTTCCTGGCGGTATTTTTCTAGCAGTGGAACTGGTCCAGTGATTTGGCATTTCAGTAGATAGTGACTTGTGCGAAAGTGACTCAGAGGCAATAAGAAAATACGAATCATCGTATAATTTGTCGAGGTTCAACAAGGGCATCTAGGTGACAAGGCACTCAATAAAGTGTTTTGATTTGTCCACATGTGATAGATTTTCGGATCACGTTCGGCTCAATTTGCCCGAAGTCAAGTGTTTACATCAACACGTTCGAGGGCATGTTTATTCTTACTGTTTTCCGTGGTTCACCGACGACTGTATTGCAAGGCTGTTCCCGCACGGATTGTGCACCTGTTTAGTCAACCGTCAGTTACGACCTAACAAATTAAACGGCTGAACGAACTGCCTCATGGGGACCTTTAAGGTCAATTACCATCGACAAGCAGTCGTCATCTTACGTGAGCTTTGCAGAAATATTTTCCAGCTGTTCTTGTGCAACAGAATAACCGATATTAAAACCTGCCACAGTAACCGATAGAGTGAATAGGAACTGTTTTTAAATTATCAGCGAAATCCTCTACTTTCATAATTCTCTTTAGAATTTAAACTGGAAAAAATATATCAGTGATCAAACTGCTTTTCCTGTCTTGATATATAAAGAGTTCCATTTCCAACTAATGCGGAAACAGCCTCTCCCACCAGTGTTCCTGAGGATGTGATCTATTTTTATTTCCTACAAAAGAAAACAGCTAATCTTTGGAAATGCACGCGATATAACTGGTTGATAGGAAGTAAAAATATACTAAGGAAAATGATAAATCAGTAGAACACTTACGTAAAACTGAGGCAACCTTGATTGGTTTTCTGAAAATTTTCGAATAAGTAAGAATCCTTTTTGTGCAACTTTGTTTCAAGGAGTATGCGCACACGTTGACGGAGGCATCACTCGCGACAATGGAAGTCCACGAAATTTCCAGAGCCCCAACCAAACAATACAATTTTGTGCACACCAGCTACTTGTATGAACAAATATCTAGGATACTCCAAGACTGCAGTCAGTTGCCAGTAAACCATGTATCTGTGCAGCTTTTGATAGAAAACTTGTTGGAGCCTATGAGTGCCAACCAATCATCTTCATAAACCTGGACCGCGGAAGTTGCCTTCTGATTGGCCGATTGTCTAACCAATCACTCCAGGAGCTAACTGATAGGTGGTCGTGACTGAAGGGAGTATGATCACCTTTTCATTACGGATGCGGAATCTGGCAAACCAGTCGAACAAAAAGTGTCTACTGGACAGGTGTGTTTGTACGTGTGATGGCGGCGGCAGCAGCGGCAACAGCACTCGAGGTGGCGACGAGGAAAGAGAGGGGTGAAAAATTACGAGACAAGCAAGGGGTTGGGTTGGATGGTCACTGACTGTTTGGGGTAGAGCGCATGTAGTAAACGTGCAAGCTAACGGTCTGCGCTCTCGGATCACAGTTTGCCGATCTTCGTCACCTCCTTCCACTGGCTCAACTGATCGAATGAATGAACAATTCGCCAATGGTGGAGGCAGTTTTGCTATTAAACCGCATAGTAGCGGTAGATTTGTCGGCCGTAATTTCATCAAAACCCGAGTCACTTGGGAAGAAATAATCCGGATTTGTGAACTGTTTCAGAGAACCCGACTTGTTTGTGTTCCATAAATTAGCAAATCACCCTGAATCCACTTGAGAAAAAAATGTATGGCTGATTCCATTAGCGGTTACTTCAAGTGGACAGTTGCCCATACAGAAATTTCTAATCCCGGAGAAGTGAATACCGAAAACAACCTTGAGAAGTACTAGCAGCGATGATTTCATCCCAGCAAAGTTTTTATTATTGCACGTTTTTGCATAATTTCCATGATGCTTGATGGAAATTTAGACTTTGGCGTCATTTAACATCACTTCCAACCATTTATATTTTAGTTAGGTTGGACTACACTAGGGAGCACAAATCATAAAACTAATTCCAGTACACCAACCGTGAAATCTGAAAACCAATTTTCAGTTCCGTATTCAGACTCGATTTCTCCTATTTACAGCCAATGACAATGCACCAACGTGCGCTGGTTTTGGCTGCTAACTCGCAGCAAAGTCTACCCGAAGGTAAAGACAAGTATAAGTGATGAAACATTAACCGGACTAAGTTGAAGAACTATTTAGATGCGGAAAGACTTCGAATACAAGAACATTACTTCTTGTGGCATCGAACCACATTGTCTGTCGCCAACAACGGCTTCGAAGGTTCACCTGAACCTTAACCACGTAGTGTAACTGGATTTTAATTAGTCATTTCGCTGGTCAGGACTTGCAGATCTTTTGCCTTGTGATCGGCTGGCCACATCGGCTTATCTTCCATCTGTTGCTTGCATCATAGACGATATAGGCAAAGGCTACAATATTCTTCTCTAATGTTTGATAGTAGTTTATCCTCATACTTCGAGCCACACGGCAAAACAGAAAGCAACTGCAGACTCCCTGTTTGCCAGTACAAATAAAGTGAACACTGTCCTATTTGTAGCTCCTTTTGCTGGATACCTTGGAACGTTTTCAGACTTGGCTCCAAACGTAGCTGCCTAAACAGCGTGAATTACAGTTTTCTACATATCCGACGAAAAGTCTGCTTGCGCTTCCATTCCTCTAGAAGGATGAAGGTCACCAGCGTGATCCCAACTAGAAACGGATTATAATGTGTAAGCAGATTTTGCTTTTAGTGGCTGCCTACGACTACTTGAGACTCTCTACAGAAAATCTATTTTCGATAAGAAGCTTGTGCGATTTCAGGTAGAATTGTTGCATATCAATGGTATTACGAGAACAAAGGCTTACGTCTGCCCATGACGACCCCCAAGCGGCGGGAAACATTCGAGATGTGTAAATCACTTATTAGCTCAATGTTCCTATTGTTTCCGTCAATTACTTTATTCATCAGCTGCTCTCCATTTGTGGTGGTGATGTCAGTGAAGATGACAGTGATGTATCTCCGCCCACATACATGCATGCTGGCAAAGAGTTTGGATTGCCAGCGTCATTTATGAACAGCCGGAAAACACTGAAACACCTGGGAAGCCGGGACAGAAAATGAGCATGTCAACCCATAGTAAAAATCACGTTTGGATTTGAATAAGTATTTGGTCCAGTCATAATGAAGTTAAGCATTCGTAATTCCCACCTACTAGTGCCAGTATCTGATGGACAATAAGAACCGAGCATGTAGGCTCTTACCTACAAATATATTCGAATTTATAGAAACTGCATAAACCGCAGCGAAAGAGGAAATTTTCCCGAGAACAGCTAAGAAGGCTTATAATAAAATGTTCGTATTCAACCAGTACTAATGCAGATTTTATTCTGTTCGTCCTCTGGATTGTTTCGGACTCTAATAGACCGTAGGCAGAGTTGTCGGCATGCGTAATTATCACAAAACCTGAGGGGTAGAATCTGCTAGCATGCAGCTGATATTTGGAAGTGAAGTTATTGTCGTGATATCAGTTCACAGTCATCTATCATCAGGAATCAGCGACAACTATGTTGGCTGGTTTTAAACCCTTAATTTTCAGCCAATTAACCGAAGAAGTACTCCAATGGATTGCTTTCGAAATGGAAGGAATTTTGATAGAATTGTCATGCCCCATAGCGACAACGTCGAAATTGCAGTATTCGTAAAGTCCAACTGGAAATTTCATTTGTTTAGGTTAAGTAATCACGCACTAAATCGATGATACTCCTTCTTGTTGAAAGTTATTAGTGCAACTCAGTTAACCGAAAAGACAAATTAGGCCGATTGCTGACTGACTTCAGGTGTAATAACGCGTAGGTTTGCAACTATGTTTAGTATGAAGGTACAGTTGCATGACATTTGGTCCAAAGAAATCTTTTCATCATGGTCGTTTGGATTTTTTCACCCCTTCATTAATTAACCAACAACTTTTACTAACTTCAAGACGGAGTTCAGGACAAGCTGAGGCCTTCTAAGCTGGGAATTTGGTTTTCCTTATGAGGAATCCAACAGACAACTCTGAGGTTGGAGCTCCGCAACATTACCCGCTGGAATACCACATGTTAATCTGACGAGCATATTATACCAAACCCAAAAATGTCTAAACGGTTTAAGAACGAAACTGGCCCAGTTGTTTATCGAGGGCGTGCAGGTCTATACTCGGTGTAAAAATCATGTTACTAGACCACGTGGTTTGGCTTCTTCCCAAGACCACTATTTCAGCCCTATTGTTCATCAGTCTCAAAGCATAGTTGGTCCTTTTTGCCGTCAACACAAAGGAACAAAGTGATAAGCATTCAGCTGAGCCTTTCCACTCAATAAACCAGCCCTAATTTGCAATAAATATTTGTATAAACGTCTAAAGTAACCCTAAGCGCAGCACTTTTCCTCGACATTTACAACAAATTACTCTGGATCATAACCTGAGGTGTCTCTCTTTGTGAACTTACATTCAACAAAGCAACTGGGACTGACTTCACATTGCAATTAAAATTTTGCCTGGAATGTTCCATGACATTATGCTGTGCATTTTAAATTAGGGCAAAGTTTGCTTTTGTACTTAAATAATTTTTTTATTGCCTCCCAAAGCGTTTAACCAACTGACCGGTGCTATTAGACGACAACTTCCGAGCCACAGTGTCTTCATATTTCGCCGTACAGTTGTTTCATGGTGGCTTGTAACCTATACTTTATGACTTTACTGTATTACAACCAAGAAGCAAGAAGAAGAAGCAAGAAATGAAACACTGGACAGATCATTCGGTCAGCTTATTATATCAGCACAGACACTCCATGTAGAATATTGGGTAAATCTGAGAGATCATTAAATTTTTACTGTGCTTCCCAACTTCTCCATTGGTAGCAATCAGTTTGTATGAATATGAGTGCACGAATACCACTCAGACTGTTTATTGCCCGCCATTATCATTCTACTCTGATATATCAATGTTTCATCTAGTTTCCCATTCCAAAGCCATAGTTTCGTGTTTTTATTGCGTTGATACGATAATCAAATGTATGGCTGTGCTTTATTCCATGCTTGCCGTAAGCTTGTTGAGGAAGGTATACCCGAGTAAATTCTCTACAAACTGGTTTTTTAAAGGAGCTTTATATTTATGCCAAATTTAACTGCATCCAGAATGAAGATAACGTACCAAAATAGTAAGAGCATTTAGGGCTTTGGTAATGAAAGTTTTTCTGGTAGTAATGGACAAAACTTCTTGTCCACGCAGCCAAAATAGATGCCTTTTAGCCTAAAGGACGCGAGTCCGAATCCTCCTGCCGTCGGTCAGCTTCCACGCATAACAGTTCGCAATCGGTGGCGAGTCTGTTCCTGAAATTGATATATCTTTTGGCTTCACTAATAATGAAGACAATAAATTAAAAAATAAACAGACTTCTTCAGTCCACCGTACCTTGGCTTCTTGTCCGGGTTGAGATGAGGCCGTTCTGCTTGATGTGTCTTTAGTTCTGTGAAACTTTCATCACAGTGAGGACAAACAGAAATGGTTGAATAATTCTGCTTCACCAGGGCAGTGAATGGCATTTGTTTGAGGTGTGTAAACCCATCCGTAGTCCACTTGGGACACATAAACCGTCGAATGGCGAGTTTCCATTCCTGGTTAACCCACAGATGTCGACGTTTTGCCACTGCCCAATGACAGTCCTAAACCTTCATGTCGCAACTTTCGGCAACATTTTGCGCTGTTTTTTTTTCACACGATAACAGTCCGTGAATAATTGTGCACAGAAAATACACAAATTTGGTGGAAATGTTTGACATGATTACTCTGTTTGGCATTTGATCTTCCGGATCTGGTTACTGGAAGAAAATGGCTGTCCACATAGCCTTACCCCTAGTATTGGTTTGGTGTGTGATTTCCTGCGTGAAAAGTTCTAAATTAACTCGTAACACTATTGTATGAATGTTAGGATACAACGTTCCACGGGGAGGCCTGGCAACCAAGTTCTGAATGAGCAGTTCCTTTCCTCTCGTTTGTTATGAACAGATGGGTTAGGTGTGTTGCATTTCTTGGTTTATCAACATAAACACAGGTTCCTCACTGCACATCAATTACATCGCCGAAAGATGTTACTCTTATCAAAATGCCCGTGAAATGTCACTGCATCACTGCTTCCAGTTATTTTCAAGGTATCTCAAACAAAATTCGAATCATAGTTGTGCATTTAATTTGATAATAAATTTTTTCATTGAAGCTGAATGTAAAAGCTATTTCTGTTTAAAATATATCAGTTTTCAAATAGAATGTAACTTGTATCAAACAAAAGAAGCTTCGTAAGTGCCGATTTATCATTGCGAAGGTTTCTCGTATCCTTAAAAAATAACATCTTTCAAACTACCAGTAACGGATAGCGTTTTCTGCCGACTGTCCTAAATTAAGAAATTGACCGAACCTGGACGGATGGAAATACCGAAACGAAAAGAAATAGTGAGTACATTTGACCGAGGAAGGCGAACGGTTATTGCTCGGGCTCGAAGGATCTACGGTGCAACAGAAAGACAGTGGTGAGAATGGCGCAGGCCTATCATTCTTGGATTTCATAATGCAGTGCTTCGATTTCCTCTTCTTTGTAATCCACGATTACATTAGCTTGTTTGTCATTTCAGCCTCCCAACTGGAAACAACCACCCCGGGACAGCGAAGGTCGTAAATTAGCGGCAGACGGTGAATGCAGCTGCTTTTATTCCGAGGAGTACTCTTGTTTGCTTGTATGCATGTGCGTGTAGGATAATGCACCACATCTTTCGTGAGAGATATCTAAAATACCCAACTCCTTAGGATAACACTGTTCCGTCGTAATTATGTTAATAAGACAATTCCTTTCCAGTAAATTATCAGTTAGGGAATACCAAAACTATAGGTTTGACTCAGTGCAATGTGCAAACACTTGAATCCATTTCATGAGGTCCTATGGACACATCCAAATGCACCGTCGTGCTCACATTTGATCCCCGATATTTCGGCACGTTTCCATTACCATAGCAAATGGGTAATGTGGACTCCAATAGGACTACTTATTTATGTACTTTTAACAACCAGTTTTCTTCGGAATAATGTTTGCATTTTTGCACCGGACTATCGCGTAATCAGAAACCACTTAGAAATTGACACCGACAGATTGAAATTAATAAGCTACGAGATTAACAGGGAAAATATACAACTTTCACTAATCAGTATAGACAGCTGTCGAATAGAAGCACATTTCTGGCAGCGATCACACCAAGAAAGCCTCGTCTTGTCACTGAGAAGATGCAGTCTTCTTAGACGCACAGTGACTAGACAAGTATAAACAACCCCATTCCAGACAGTCGCTCAGTGTGGAGAAATTAATTCACATTTTGGTCAAGCTTACGTTGCCGTATGTCAGAAATCACCTGTCCTTAATTACTTGCAATACAGTCTAAATGGTGATGTGGCATTGACCCGTGCGCGATCATACACCTGGCCAATGATTCACGACTATTATTCCGTATAGTATAACTGTTGTACCCAATAACTGTTTCAACTACTCTATCAAATTCATAACAGTCCTGAGACCTCTGTTTGATGTAAAATTAAAAGAACTACTTCTTGATCTAGAGCCCACATGAAGATGAATTTTCCTAGACGCAAAGTAATCGTCATTGTGGTTTAGGAAACTATTTGTCGCGTGATACCAGCGCTCAGCACGCCATTAATAAACCCTGGGTGCACTCTACATCGCTGTCAGAAATCATCAGTAGCGCTCATTAACTGAGCCTGAACTGGGGCACGAAAGAGGGGTAAAGACTGAGCCGAACTTCCCAGCCATTAAGCCACCGGGCAGGCCCACAATGATGTTGCATGCATCCGTCATTAACTTGCAAGGCCACCAGGAGCTGCCAGAAACCTAATTGACTCCTACCGATGAATAAACTCTCCGCATGAACCCTAGGCGCAATCGTAGCGGTTTTCTGAAGCGAGTCCAAAGGATTGTTGCAATAAATAACCTCAGTTTCGGTAGACTCAATTTTATAGAGATTTAGAAGTTGGCTGCATCACTGTGGTTTTTCAACGAGTTTGCAGACAGTTGTAATTTATTTGCATGAATCTACACTTATCATTACCAAGAAGCTTTTTTGTTCCTTTCTGTCAATAGTTGGTAAGCGAATCTTGTCTGAGATTTATCCATAAACTTGTTTCGAGTGACTGAATTTCATTGCATCAAACTTTGGACCAGCCACATGAAACTACCTCAAGTTAGTGGCAGAGGTTTTACAAATTCCTCAACTTTATTAACAGATTTTTCACTTTCTGATAACCCATACCTGGTGCCCAATCTGATATAAAGAAGAATTTTATTTCTATGAATTTGCTGATATTTTAGGTGAATTCACTGGAAAGTTGAAACGGAATAAGGAAAAACCATTGATGTTAATATAGTGCATCACCCGAATAAAAAGATTAGGTTTCCTTGTCTTATACTTACTGCTTAGATAGAAGGTACTGAAATTAAGATGGAATAAGCAAACCGGGACGATAAGCGAGTAAGTCAGTCAGTAGATTTTGTGCTCTATTCCGCAACATTCTGCAGGGTGAGCTTAGAAAAGACTTAAGATTTTGAATGGTAACTTCAGGAAATCACGTATCGACAAGAGAGGCCGAACATTGCCAAAATTTGCCCAAGTTATAATAGACACCTCCGAAATCCTTTTTTCAAAACTGCAGAAACTGTGAGCACAATGACGAATGAATCCGTCAATTATTGCCCGTGATAGTCAGAACTATCCCGGTTTTCGAAAACCAAAAGACAAAAGTAGCAGTGTACTGAGGCAGCGTGAATTGGTCGATACCCATCATGGTTTGTTAGCTACATCAACAACCAAAATGGTTGACATAAACAGCTTCAAACGGAGATTTCGCATGGGGTAAGAAAAGATCTGCTGAAATCCGAAAAAAAAGAAGACTTTAGACATGTTCAAAGCATGACTGAGAAGAGGAGCCATTTATCTAAACTTTGATAAATGCCTGAGAATAAATGATGACATCAGCATATTCAGAAAACCACTAATACGAGTAACAAGTAGAGAGCAGAAGTAAACAGAATCATGGATTATTTCAGAATTGTGGGCAGGCGATCAAGGAGCGTGTCCCCTACTACGCTGTGGTGCGCGAAATCAGAAAAAATTGTCTTTTAGTCATGAAGCAAAAAATCACGAATGAATCCAAACAATCGGCAGTGATAGAAACTTAGTTCCATTGAAAGAGCAGTCTATCATAGTTTGACGAATAAGCTCATTATATTTGTCATTTGTGATTTCAAAAAGCCAGATCAAAAGGCACGGCATTTCTAAGAAGCAAATTTCGCTGAAAAATAAACGAATTCCTCTCCGACAAACTTTTTGTGCACTTGCAGTCCAACGGCACTTTTGTTCGGCGGTGAAGTTTGCTTCATTGGGAAAATAAGACGTTTATGATTTAATTCGTTCCTAATAAACCTCACAGCTTGAGACAGTCGATGTGTTGCGGACTGCAAAAATAACTATCAGTCCTTCAGGTTCTTTATTCTCGAGCTGACTTAAAATGACAGTGGTCATGCAGAATGTTTCCAAAGTGTTTCATTTTGGACTCAGAATCTACTCTAAGTCCAATTGGTTTCTCTCGGTCAACGGAAAATATGGTTAACCTTTATTTGGAAATGCAAAGAAGCGTTTCTGTTTCCAGCTGCGTCACACGTTCGCGACAACCAAAGAAAGGACAATGCACGACTTTAAAAGCGCGCAACTGGAAAGTATTGTGCATCTCGGGAAAAACAAATAAAACCAACACCGTCTTTGGAAAGGGATGAGATATTTCGCAAACGAATTGTCACAAAACCCTGCCAACCCATGGGGTCAGGCCTGTCAGCAAACGCAACCCACTATAATTTAGAGAACATAACTTTTCACGTTTTTGTAGTTCTTGAAGATGTTGCGGAAAGAATTGATTTGTGCAAAAGAGGTAACTTTTTCAGCTTTTTTCGGCAGGAACAGTCATTTTTCTGACAATCTTTCCGAAGGTTCCTTAAACATGGCACAAAAAAGGACTGTGGTTATATTTTCGTGGGGGGTGAAATGTTGCGCAAGCAGCACAAATTCCTAACTTTCATTGGGAATAATCGGTTTCGAAACTTTGTTTTACGTAGACAATTTATGTATCTAATCGATAAAGTAGTCAGTCAGATTTTGCGAAATCTACGATGGAATAAATCTAAAACTGATGCGCAGGACAAATTACTGCAAGCTCTGTGGCTAAATGCGGTAGTTTGCCATATTTGTAGTCCTGTTTTGTTACGACAAACAACCCCAATACCTGTTGTCCATATTCTGGGAAAGTTTGTCTGCATATCAGAGTGACTTCCCGAATTTAATTGTTTTGAGATATTTTGCAGCGGATGTCGCTTAGCCATACCAGATGCGCAGGCCAATGAAGCAACAAAATTGTATAAATGCCAGGTAGTTCTTCCAAATCATTA
This sequence comes from Fasciolopsis buskii, assembly GCA_008360955.1. Classification (NCBI taxonomy): domain Eukaryota; kingdom Metazoa; phylum Platyhelminthes; class Trematoda; order Plagiorchiida; family Fasciolidae; genus Fasciolopsis; species Fasciolopsis buskii. Next base: position 337,244 of record LUCM01011081.1, read on the forward strand.
GACCTGCTGTTTATCATGTATAAGCAGATATGGTGTACAGTTAGGGGCAGGTAAATTCATAAGACTGACTCTGTTGGGATTTTTTGGCTGCTGTCAACTCGACGATTTGGAGTGAGTGTTTTTATTATGAGCGCAGTTCGATGGGGAGTGCATCAGTTTGGTAAATATTACAGTTCTTTTTATTGGTTAGATTTGCCCACGCATATCTACTATGCATTTTCCACTCAAAACGAATGGTACACTTGCATGATTGGCTGCAGCTACTTCGTGCAACTGATTAGCCAGGATATTTACTCTCTCTTTACTGAACGTCAGCACGTCTTCTTACTCTCCAAGATCTCGGGTCCACCACCCATTATATGCTCAGGAATAAGCGATCACCGCAGTCTGCTTTAAGTTCAGGAGCCGTGGCTCTACACAGTAAGGACTCACTTATATCCGTTGGGAGCTTAAACCTCTACCGGCATGAGAAATATTTTGGCGCCTGAGTAGCTGAAGGCAGCACGATCATCTGTCTCAGCTACTGGCCATTTGCCAGTTGTGAACTCATTTGCATGTTTTTTTCGAATCCCATCGACTTTTTTTATTCATTCCTATTCTCAACTCATTTTCGCTGGATCTATACGTATTTCCTTGTTTCTTGCAAAAGTTATTTCATCATTTTTATTTTCTCTTTCCTAACTCCTCCTAGATGAAAACTTATAAATTGTCGTGGGTGGATTTAGAAACTCCGGAACCGGAGCTTCATCCCCTTTGATCAAGCAGATTTCCATATTACTAAGCAACTTGGAACAGTCTGGGACAAATAAAGTGCTTCACACTAATCCAATAAACACTTTCTGCGTCCGTTTATGGTTCAAGTTTTGTTCCGGGCAGGTTCTGACCACTTCTGTTAAACTAACCGAATTACTAGGCTAGTAGATAATATTCCGCTTTAAAAGTTTTTTTCTTTAAAACTCCGCCATTTGTTTCTTTTAACCGATCATTAAAAATGCCAGCCGCTTCACTGATATTCTCAGCTTGGCTTAATTTGGCGCGTACTGCTTCCTAGAAATGCTGCTGTTTCGCACTGGCCATGTCTCTTTTCTGTAATTAAATTCGTTCTGGATGTGAAAGGACTAATTAACTAACCCAGCGGATACATTTTCTCCGCATCAATGAAGAAAATTAAAAGAAGCGACATGTCACACGCCACGCAATACAGCAGCATGAATAGAGGTCTGCGGCAAGGCATTCGGCTTTTGTGTCTTAGGCAAACAAAACCAGTGAACTGTGTTGCTCATGCAAAAGGCAAAAGCCCTGTGCTTAATAAAATGGTAAATCCCCAGTTTCAGATATCCCATATGTAGTGGAAAAAATATTCAAGCGACTTCGGTAGACCAAAGAAACCTTAGGTCCTGAAGGTTTGTCATCGTCATCAATGAATGACAATGGTGTTTCTTCGATGGCTGAATTCCCCTTGGGGATTTATTGTGGTGCCTCAATTTTGTTCCCAGTCTTATATTTAGGAAATCGTATGTGCTAGCCAAACATCTAACCTCCTTGGCTAACGATCCTTGTGATCAGTTTCAACGGGCCTAAAAACTTCAGAGATCAACCGGTGGTTCGTCATATTCCCAGATTCTCAGGTGTAACTCAAAACGTTCTGTGACGTACCTAGGTTCCACGTCTTCTTTTGATTCTGTTGCAAAGGGTATTCTATTAAGCAAACAGAAATATTCGCTTGGGCGAACCTTCCAGTTGCATAGCTGCGTGACTACTTCACCAGCAAGCAGGAGTACCGAAAAGCGAAGTCTTCAGAGAACTATTCGTTCACCTTAGTTGGTTTCGAGGTACATAAGTCCTCTGTGAACGAGTGTAGTGGTCACTTACAAAAATTACACTGACGTTGATGATGTTGTCTGTCTGGTAATGATAATCTCAACTTTTTGTTGCAACTCGCAACTATTTTATTCTTCAAATTACTTGCATTGATAAAGTAAACACGCGCACCATTTTCTTTGCGGTTTATGATTTAAATCTTAATTTCTCATAATCTATTGTACATTCCCCTTTTTCCGGTCTGTTCTCGCATCTGATTTCCAACTCGTTGCTAAAACCATTTCACCGGGGCATTTCTCGGGGAATTACTGCCAAACGAAAAGTAAGATAGTTGCCTCGCATTCTAAACTGCTTTTAGCAAATTAGTGGGCAATCTTTTCCCATACATTTTGCATCACTTTAATGACAATACAAAATCTACCTTCTATTCTGGTTAAAAAATTATTTTCTGCTTTTCTTTCTTGGTCTGATGTTTTTATTCTGGATTACCAAAAACATTTTTAAGACTTCCACCGTTGTTCTGTTTGTTGTCAGTGAAATACCTTAGACGTATCATGCACAACCATCTGCTAGGTGTGACATTTGCTTTGTCGTGTGTACGAAATCTGCGACAGAAGATTTGCCCTGGACCTATCCATACTCAATATGATAACTTCCGATTGTTCTACAATCCATGCTTTGATACATTTTTAACTTCCGCTCGATACCATCTCGTGTGGCTATTGTGGAAGCTTTCGACTGCCTTTAATAAATCGAATTTTCTCTTACAGGGAGCATTTCGCTGCTGAATTTCTCAGTAACCATACGTAACCAGCAGCACCATAAGTTTGATGATTTTTTATACCCAAGTTACGAGGAATTCATGCGTGTAAATATTCCATTGAATATGCGGATATTCGTAGATGCGAATTTTCGGTGCAAATAAAAATGCTACTACATAGGGAATATCGTTTCGGATCACATTTGCTAGTTTATTTTGGAAATGAATCTATTCCGTCATCTTTTAACTTGTGGTCGGAATCAATTAATTTCTGACGAGTTCCTATTCTTATTTCGCAATTTGCTTCCATTGGTTTCTAGGTATTGGTTACTGAGAAAACTCTAACACAATTTCTTTGATATTTGAATTCATCCATAATGAAAAATTTAACTCTGATAAATATATTTCATGTGGGCTTCTTTTCTTCAGACAATACTGCAACTTTTTTAACGATCCATATCTTCTTGGCTTTGCTGAAAAAAAGTCGCATTAGTTGGACTAAACGTGCTTCGATTACGGGAGCGCAGATGAGGCGAAAACACGGACAGAATTGTTCTTCGCCAAGTATATGAGACAAGTGCTTCAAAATGTCGAGAGTGCTTTGCACTCTATCCAGTCACGTTCGTGAATCGATCATCAAATTCACAATGTGGGAAAGACAACAGGAATTAACGACCAATATTAGGGTGATTATCATAAAACAATTAATAAAAACCACGAGTAAGTCTATTGGGTTCACTAGTCGATGCCACTGGTTGAGACCGAGCAAAAAGTTGTATGCTTGTCGGGCTCATATTCGTATTGGTTTTATAAAAGTTCGCTGGCAAAAGACACTGATTTTTCTCCACGAAGAATTCAAGTTGTCTAAAAAACGAGACGCCGAGCTATGCGATAATTAGTCGAAAAAATTGGCTGCTTACATCTAGACGGTTTTAATCGTCATGTACTACTCCTGGGAGCTTTTCTGTGATGATGTTCTCTCCGGAGCAATTCAACGGACAACGCACAAACTATATATTAGGTCACCAGTTTCTGCTTGTCTTGAATGGGTAATTTAGTTGAAACTATACTGATATATTCCATTATCTTAACAGTGAATTCTAACTTCCATCACAGACTCGGTCCTTAAGTTGGACTGTGCAATTGCACCATCTTTTGAATTTAATACAATAGTCTGCGTATTCATATGCTCACTATTCTCTTTTGCTCCTGATTTCGATTAGCTCATTTAACTCCTTTCCCCCTAAGATGACGTTTCCGTGTATTGCGGCACTCCGTTGCAGGGAAAACCTTATCTAGCTGTTTAGTTCCGTTCAAAACTACGACACGGAACAAACTGAAAAGTGAATCAGGAAGTTCATGGATCCTCTTGATAGGGACACGGAGGACCGTTTGGTTGCAGTTTGCACGCCCATACACGTATGCGTTTTCCCCTGAGGATCTGTGGCACCATTTTCTCCCTGATTGAGTAACTTCTCGGTGTTGTATGACCTTGCCTGATCTCACGAGTATTATCTGCTGGGTACAGTCTAATTACAAGAAGTCTGATTTAAAGGTGAAATCGCTAATGAAGTCATTGATCTCATTACTTCCACTGGGTATCACGTAAATTGTCCTGATTTTAGTTGAACCTAGGCAGTGGCGTCGTTGCGTATATCTATAATCAATGGTATCAACACAAAGCCTAATTTTATAAATACAGCTGTATAAAATAAGTCTTGCGTTGGTAAATGTCAGCACGAACATTCCGGTTGTATTCTTTCGATTACTCTAATTAAATCTCTTTTTTCATCCAAATGCTTTCTAAAAACCGTCAAGGCTGTTTTACTTCTAACTCGCCGGTTTTGCGATCCTATGCCTAAATTAGCTTGTAATAATTTCATATTGATTTTAATCTGACTGGCGTCAGTTCTTTTCCGTCTGGAGAAAACTGGTAACTAATTTCACGAATCGACACCTTCCTAAACTTTTTCTGTCTCGATATTCTTTTCTCTCTGTGCTCGTATGACAGTGATGCGATTACCGTTTGATAGCCGCACCAATCGCCGATGTATCTCAGAATACCGCAATCGATAATGTTTTAAGAATAGACATTTTTTGCCAGAAAAATAAAATTCATATGACGTCACATAAGCATGAAAATAATCTTCTGCCATTCCTTTTATTTATTAAGCAAAACATTTACAATATTTCAAGAAGTGGCCAAGTGGAATGGTGACCGACAGCCGCATAAGCCGAATCATGCAGCAAAATTCATGTTCGAATGCCGAGAGATTGACCACTCGACCCTAGCCAAACTGGCGTTTCTCTTCTTCCAGATCTTGATACCTTGGGTCACCAAATCATGTAATCCGTTACTTCCAACAGTTTCCGTTCCATCAAAACTGTTTGTGTTCTCCTCGACAGTTTCTCTTCACCTCGAACGCCTTGGTCGCAAAGAAGCATACGGTTCGGCAGCTAGAATCTCGAATGAATCAATGGAAATATGTACAAACGGGTAGTCCATCTATGTTTCACAAGTCGTGGTTTCTGTGAAATTTTGATTTGTCATTCAAACACAAAGATACTCAAAACAAAAATGAAGACTCAGAATTGTTTCCTCTTCCTGAAGTTTATCATTAACAAACTAGGCTAATGATACATAGACGAACTCACGTTTCCCGCACCTTTATAATAGACCGAAAAATATTTTGGTTCCAAAGCCAATACCGGAGTATGCATACGCAGGAATAATCGAGCAGGACTGTGCCTGGTAGGCAAACATAATATAGAAACAGATGGCGTTTTCCGGCGAAACTTTGTTCGTTCACCCATGTATGATTCCAAGCAAAGCACGGGGCGTGAAACCCCAGAATTACAAAACCGTGAAGAACTTGATATATGCCATCAAAATGAAGTTGCAATAACCAAACTACTTACATAAATGCAGCATTTTGAAACGCAAATCAACTGACAAAACTAGTGGTTACTAATTGTTACGCAGTTTCTTCACGTTCTGTTTTCCTTGGCATATTCGAAAGCATTCAATCTTTAATTCAGTAAAAAGTTTAAGTCACTCAGTTTTCGGCTTGCTGCAGATGATTTTTTCGCAAGTTTTTATTTTCCAGTTCTTCAGCTAGATATGAAGAACTACTCCATCAGTGTCGATTTTATCGGAATTAATTAATCAAGTCCGGAAGGGCAGGAAAATTGTGAGCCGGTGGAAGATAACAGCCACCAACCTGCAGTTCCCAAGATTGATTCTACTACCTGCACTTTTGTTGCTCTGAAGATATTTGTAAAATTGTTTCTGTTACTCCTAACGTCTCCGCTAAATGTTCTCAGTCCGTACCGACTTGCTTATCAAACTTAGTTTCCAGTCCTTCGAAAGGAATTCGTAAACATTTCTAAGTCACACCCTGTCTGATTGTCATTCCGCTTAGATATGCTGACACTGTGTATCCAGTATCTAAGATCCAGGTTCTCTTATTTTAGTGTTTCCTGCGTTTAGTTGCCAGTCAGTGGAGAGAATCTGAATACCCAAGATTCAGCATAGTACCTAGGTGTGATATTGGGTCTATATCTCACCTGGTCACGACATGTAATCCAAATAGTTACAAGAAATCAGGCATTGATCCATACGGTAACAGACCGCCAGGAGAAATTTTGTTTCAGCTGTTCGATATCACTGGCTTAAGGCCTATCGCTTCATTTTTCCCAGTCTGTTGTTAAAAGAAGGAAAAGGTTTTCCTCCTTTATATCCTCTTGTAGTACCGAACTTGGCTTGCCGATTTTCAAAGCGATAAAATATTTTGAACGGTTTCTGCAAAATTACTCACCGATTCTACTAACCGACTTATAAACCCTTTGTCAAATGTGCTTCTTCGGCTGTAACATGTTTCAACTATGAACACATTCTTACACTTGTACGAAATTATCAATGTTCGAAGATTTCGCAGCAAGATTTGCATAAAACTTAATATTTTCGATAAGCCGAATTAAGAAACTCATGAATTAGCAACTTACCATTATCTAGAAATTTATGCACGGACTGCATGGTTCTTTTCCCATGTTAAGTACGGTATTTCGTGAAACGAAAGCTGAATACCGGCCTTCCAGCAGGTGCGCAAAAGCATTCACCTGTCTAAACTTGGCCTTACCTAACCGCATTTGTATTCTTTAATCGTGGAGATGTACTCTCAGTTTGAGTGAATATCAACTGAACTCTATCATATTCTGAACGGTCATTCATGGATAATTTGATTCGATTAGCTCAAACGTATGTCGGTAACAATGAACGAGGCACATGCTGAAAAAAATGTGAGGAACAAATTGCATGGGCGACGCAGAAACTAGGGTACATTCCAGAAATGGTCCTTCGAGCTACTCTATGGATAATCTTGGGTTATTATCATTAGCCCGAGCAAAACAAGTACGGATGTGTACCACTCAACTGATGGCAAGTAGGTCCTCCATCATTTGGGTTTATCTGTTTTCGGCTATTTTTGCGGATTTTATCACCAGCATTTGTTAACCTTGTATTCGGAATATGACATTATTTGGTCTGATAGTTCTATTTCATTTTGGGCATCAGCTATGTGGACTACAAAACAGCTAGAATGATGTTTTCATTGTTGATTATCATGGAAGCGGTGATGATGAGTCGGCTGATAATGATGTTGATGATGATAATTCGCGTGACAATGCTAGTGAGGATACGGTTGAGGATAATGATGATGATCTCTGGATGATGTTGGTGATGACGACAACGATAACGACTGTGATGATTTATGACGGAAGTAACTGGATTATTCATAGTAAAAGGACCGGGCCTCCCCGAATCAGGACCAAAATGTAACATATGTCCAATTGAATTCAGCGTACCTTCTACAAGCCAATTTGTCTTCTTTTCTTTTAAAACGTACTACTTTCTATTCCCGATGCTGCACTGCTTTTCCAACCTCCGTGGGCCGATATATTGCCGACAGATTTCTCAACTAGTCACTAACCACTATCAGGAGGATGCATCGTTAGTTTCGAAGGGACATTTGCAGTATTTTTCCCTATCATCATTCGTTAAGACAGTTGTACTCAGACTACTGTTCAAAGAAGAAACTTAATATTAAGAATGAAAAATAAATTACTTTTATTCGATGTTGTTGCACTTGACACTGAGCCCTGAGTGAATGAATTCTCCAACTAATTTGCAACGAAATGAATTGAATACAGGAAATGGACCTCAGGTGTGTTATTGAGTCCGATGGAGCTACTTGCCAAAATGTGCTCAGTGGGCGAAAGACATTTGTGAATTTTACTTCGCTGGGCACATTTTGACTGGTCCAAGTGAAAACAAGAGTTTCGAAAATCACTGCTTATTTCGCCGAGACAATAGTTGGTCTGCGAAACTCCTTATCTGGTTATTAATCAAACGCCGTAAACAGATTGCCCTGTGGTTACAGCGGTGGTAAAAGCCGTAGGTCATACATAACCCGTAGACGGAACTCTTTTAACCGGAGAATGTCATTCGCAACAGCTCCGCCCGAGGTGCTGACAACCCGAAGAGTTTATTTCATTTGATATATGCAATCCAATGCGCATAGTTTTATCTTTTTCATAGATCGATAATACTTTTAATAGAAAACATCCCCATACTACGGAATCGTAAATCATCTCCAGCTTGATTTCCCCACCGGAAGCAGCGGTCATAATTAGCGCGCTTGTTCAGCATGATTCATCTGTTTCACGCGAAACCGTCCATATATCGCCAGATTGGAGCTTTGGTCATTCACTTGGCAATAAAAAAGGGATGGCGTCAACTCGTCAGTTTAATACCACACCAAAGCCGATATCATTCATCATCTGCACCAAGTTTGTGATAATTGGTCATTTATTAACCTAGATAAAACAAAAGCGCAAGCATTTAAAATAAACGCTGATTTGCTTTATTCTAGTTCTGCTTGTAAATACTTTGTTCCTTACCTCATTTTGTAGGCCAATTTTTCCTTTAAGGACATCAGTTTGTGATTCCCTGATAACTATTTTAACAATTAGTGATCACCATAGGAACACCAGATAAACCTGCCGCACTTCGAGAACAAAATTTGTCTGATTGAAGTTTAAATGCATCCTCAGAATCCATGATACCATTGTTCGACGGAACTTTAATCTAAGTGATCTTGTCAAATTTGCATTTCATGAATAAATCGGAACCAATACTCGGACAGAATAAAACTAACCGGATATGCGGCCCGTGATCGCCTGGTTTGTTTTGTCTCCAGTACCTAGCAGTCTATAGAGTTTGCAACTATCCGCACTGCTACTGACTATCGCCAAACAAATATTCGATTTCTAGATGTCGAGGTTTCCGCCCAATTTAAGCGTGCGAAGGCGTCAAAAATGGTCCGGGTACTCAGCGAGAATCGCTGAAGCGTTGAATATATCGGACCAATAAACGTTTGTCGTCAGTAACCCAAATGATCGACCAAATTCCCCAGGTAGCAGTAAGGATCTGTCTCCGTACTTGATAGCACATTGCAGCAGTTTTCTAAATAACCCACACAACATATTAACTATTGTGTTCAAATATTTTTCGATAATTTTGTGACAGCTTATGATTCCAGTCAGTTAGGAAAACCATGCTCATTGAGAATCTGTTATCCATAGTGGGAACAACCATGTCGACAAACGATCTTGAGAGCTAAGCAAACAGGGCATAGATGAATAAAGCATAATGCATGCAGGAGAAGTTTGAAGCCTAAGACTATGAATAAGACACACCAGCTAACACGAATTGTGCCTGACAACTTGAGCGACATCCAAAACCCAAAGAACCTATTTTGTGGTCGAAAAAGATTCAGACTGGGCTAATAAATATTCAGGTAACTGAGCAAGGAGAATTCATGGGACACTTGAGGCATTTGAAATGCATATTCCTTGGTTCTGGAATGAGACGGTTGCTTGCTGACGGCTAAACATATGAATCGCCAAAGTTCTAACGTAAGTAACGAGTAAGTGCCTCGGGATGGGCATTCATCTTAGATTTGTCAAGTGGTCGTTGATCTTGTCTTGCTTATTGCGGCGTCCTATGCTTAACCATCGATTGCGATACTGTATGCTACTCGTGTCCCGTTAATACTGGCTGTTTACTTGTGACGTAAGTGCGCACTTGTCATGCACTGACGTATCTTATAAACACCTGCAAATGTAAACTGCATCTGCTCACGCCAAGATGGTGACGTGGCCTACGAAAGCAAGCAAAACATTCGAAACCAAGTGTGATCAAACCTCGAGTGAAAGTAGTACAGGCATTCAACCATTCAAAAATCAACGGGCATGGCAGTGACTAGTCTTTCTTTAGTATTCCATCTCTAAATTTAGTTCAGTACCGATAAAACCGTGTACAGAACCATGGCTATCAGTAAGCTGAATGAATGCGGAACCGACCGACGGCCGGATGACCTGAAGACGTGAAATGTCACGTACCTGACTCCTCACCTACGATCAGTAGAGTGTATCAAGGCTGTTGCATCCATCGTACTCGTCACACCGGTAAAGGATCGCACAAAATCGCAATCGACAATTTAGTGCACTTTCAGTTACATAATATTTTCCATAATAAGTGTCAGGCAACGTTACAAAGAAACGAAACGGAAAACAAAATAGCCCTCGTAATGTGAATACGGAAACAGTAAGCTTTCTAACGAACCATGCGTGATACGCAAAGACTCCAATCCCTTTCTTCGGTGTTGACCATGATAGAAAGAAGTAGCGTAAACAAATAAGTGTAATTGCATCATTTCCGAGTACGTAAGACAGAAGTGAATTTTCCAATCCATAAACTGTAATCTGCTATCATGTTTGAATGCATAGAGAATCCCGAAGGTGGGTAAAACAGCAAGAATCATAAAGGTAAAGTTGTAAAACTGTTAGATGAAGCAAAAAGAACCAGTTCACCATGGAAGTCGTTTCTCAATGTCAGTTGTACCATGCATTGCAGACTCTTGACTGAACTCCGTAAAGACAGTCCATATAAGTGTAACGAATTATCCTGAAATATAGGTCGAGCGAAAGGCACGAAGAGTAAGTTCTTTGAAATATAAAGTCCTTTCTGTTCCTTCGAAGTATTTATTGGCAATTTCTCACTAAGTTTCAGGGAAGAACATTTCATCAACATCCCGTTGTTTACAGTGCAAAACTGCAAGTCATCCACTTTATCCGGAACAGATCGTTGGGATAAAACAGAAGCAAGTGTTTTTAGGGGTCTTCACATGTTTCAACTATTGCCAATTCTTCACAGCCGTTGGCTCCACAGTTTTTTGCATGGAACTGGTAGACCGCTAACGCAAGGTAAATAAACTCGAGCGCAATCATAAACCACTGCAAAATCTGCTCAACCAAACAGACCAAAATCCGTTAAGAAGCATCAGCAAACTAGTTCAACTTCGCCTGAAAATTTAGGATCATTCAGCTTTGGGGTTTTTCCTCCATCAATTTATTAACCCTGCTCTGCTTACATCCGGCTGAGTGATAAAAGCCATAGGAGCATCGTATAGATTTGACATCACAACCCCTCCCCCAACGATTCACCATTAGTGCACATTTATTCGGTCTAGATTGCGACCGCGATTCGGGGCGAATGTGTATGACCTGAACTTCACGATTCCTAAGTTATGTGGGCTGGGTCCCATGGATTAACTGAACTCAAGTATCTATTTATATGGCAGCAAACGTGCATCACTGACTGAGTTGGGCTGCAAATTAGTCTGCAGCATTCGGCTCCAACGTAAACGGCCCTTTGTTGTACAGACAAGTTGAACAACAGCTTCACAAGTGGTCTTATGATATTGGTTTTATGAAATTGAACTAGAGATTCGCTTTTGTCGGTCACATGGTTCATCGAACGATATCCATTGTCCAACGTTTTCAATGATACCTTGAACGTAATTCATTGAGATCTAACTAGTTTTCCTTTGATGTTAAGTAACCTTTCACAATGTTGATTTCAGTAGCGCAACGACCCCACTTACATGCATTATATGAGTTGTTCACCGTAGGCCTGTTTCACTGTAGACACGCCAATTTTTCAAGCCTGCCCACTTGATCGAATGTAAATTGTATTGTTGGAAGTGACAAACACTGTTCTCCGTAAACCGCATCAGAAATGACCACGTCCGATCTAAAACTATAAGTGTGCAAAACAGCCTCTATAGATGTCATCATTTGTTGCTTCATTAGATCGGTGATAAAATTCGATCCTAGAAATAAAACCTCAGACAGTGGCCAAACATGTAGTTTATTTCAATAGTCATTTATTTGACTGACAATCACTCACGGGGTCACTTTTTATTAAGGTAGTAAGAAGAATTTGGTGAAGTTGGTTTTGGGAGGATTTCGCGCCATCAGTGTTGCATAGGATCAGGGACATTTCTGTTTGCAGCTTAGCAACTTCCTTGCCGCACATCTCCGTGACTTCCCAGTTTTATCCCGCCCTTCAGAATAAAGCGTTATTCAACATGAATGAGCCCCGGTTTGCGCAAGTAATCCACTGGAGTTTCATTTTAGAGGTCACGAAGATATGGTGATTTGAACTTACAACGAGAGTTAATGAAAAACGAACAAGTGAATAACTGTTTCAGTTTATTACATGCCGATCACAAAACAGATATAACGAATATGAACTAAAATATGAATCAGTAAACAAGGTTGTTTGGAAGGGTTTAAATTACGGCGCAGCTGCGAAGAAAACGCAATAAAATCAGCACATCTGCACGCCAACTACGAAAATCGTGAAATCAATGCAATAAGTCCTTAGATCACTGCTAAACCTTGTTTACTGTTATCCTCACGAATAATTGCAGCCTAGGATCCATGTCAGTCTATTTGTGTGTCTCAGACAGTCGACAAGAACGGCTCTATTTCGGAAACCAGTGTGTGGTTAAACCACAGTACAAAAGACGCTCCGGTACTACAAGAAACTGTTCGTCCTTGAATACATGTATTCGTAGATAACAAAGGCAGATATATATCTTTTGCTGCATGGTTTCGCATTTGTCGTCAAAAACTGTTTCCCTTTAGCTTAGTTATTCACCGGAGCCGGATGGCAGTTGGCAAAATCATTTGTCTGGTCTGCAATCATCCATATATCAAGGTTTTTTCCCTTCGGTAATCGTTTTCCTGCTCCTCCTTTGTGTGACGGATCCCAACTTTTAAAGCCTGCGTAGTTTGTTGTGTTGGCATGAATAGGAATCATTAAATGCAAACGTGTTCATCAACCTCAAGTGTCGCACATTGTGTAAGTTGGATCTGGTCGAACCCAAAGATGTAATGTCTGTTCGCGTTTCTGTTTATCTTCGAAACTAGAAAAGGTTGACATTCAAATTCAGTGAATTACATTTAGCTCCACTGATTTCGTTTCACCATTTACCACCAATAAAAATAATCTCTGTCATTAATTAGCGTTCGAATTTGGCTATGCCAAGATCAAAGTAAGTTTTCACGAAGTGAATTATTATGTAATACCAGCTTTCAGTTGAGCAATAAATGGTAAAGAAAAACTGAGGAAGTATTTTCAGGCAAGTCCAATTTAATGTAAAATGGAATTATTTGCAATACCATCACATGCATATAACGACATGCCTTTATTGAGAATTAGTCAGTCTTGAAGTTTTTAATAAATCTGCATTGAAAGTCATGGCCATTCCTTCGCAATTTTTTTTACTTTTCATTTTGCTTCCCCAAGTGTACAAGGTTGAGTCAACTGGGGTTGTCAGCTTTTAGTTTTGTATCTACTTAGGGCATAATTCTGCTTGCTTTTTATGAAAGCTTCACAGGCACTACGTATCCTTGGTCTCGACTGGATCATCCAGCTTTACTCTAAAATTCAAGCATGGAAATCAGAATGGCACTCTTCCGGAGGGGTCAGTAAATAAGTTATGAATACTCGGGTGCTGCAGATAACCATCATTGTTCAAAACTGAAATGAAATCCTAAAAATAATTGACTCATTATTCTTGGGGAAAAAATACTTGTCTCTGTGCAAAAATAGCTCACGTTCTTATCGGTTATGTCGCCTGCTCCTTTCGTCATAGGACGAGGTGAATCCTATTAATCCAGCAATACAGATTTTGTCTCAAAGTTTCAAGACTAAACTGGATACTTTTGAACCGAACAGTTGTTTTGGTGGAGACTCACTGTGTATGCAAACAAACGTTTTTAACAAACAGTATTTGCATGAAAATCGTTAGTCCCCAGAGGGCTTACTGATATGCAGACATAGAAAGCAACTGAAAAATAATCTCAAAAACACTTTTATTCAAACTTACAGTTGGACTAAATAAGATGTACTTCTTCCACAAAGATCTTCTTGCGGTCGTAATTCGGATTTTAAAAATAGCTGCTTATATTTTTTCGGTTTGTACGTGTTCGTCATTGCACGGTTTCGTAGAATAATACTGCGAAAAGCTTTCCCAAAATCTCAGTTTCTAACTTAATAAAATTGAACTGTATTCAGAAATTAGTCAGTTTTGCAACTTCTTTACAAGAGTTGTTAGTCTTGGACAGAACGGTAGCCAAAAAGAGATTAACACTAAGTAGGGATTGACTGCCAGCAGAAAATCAGTCATCCTGCAGCTTTCCCATTGGAATTCTTCACGACCTGACCAGTTTTCTTCCTGTAATCGGACCTCTACATTTTCCGCAATCTCCATTTTCTGTTTTACCAAAAAAGAACGGGCATTTGGCAGACTAGTGGAAATGCCCGTCCCAATTTGATGGAATCTTAGTTTGTCAATCAATATTAACCAAGTAGGCCAAGAAATGTCTTTTTAAGTGATGTTGGATAGATTCGCTCAACCCGGTAAACAGAAATTTACTTTCGCAGTAGAGTGATTCTATGTGCCCTTTCATAGGTAAAAAACTTGCAGGCGTTTTAGTCGAAGTAACTTAAATGTGTGGAAGGGTCAAGAGGTTAGCTTATATGGTTTCCATGAATCGACTGGGGTATTGCGTAGTACGGTAAAAATGATAATACAAGTGATACATTTTGTTCTACTTTGGGTTCAGAGTTTTCTGAAGATACAGTTGCCTTCTGAGGAAATTGGCATGGGGCAACATGGAAACCCACCTTGTCCAGAAAACTTGAGCAATTAATTTGTGCCAATCAATTTTTTGTCAACTTCATCTTGTTCTTCAAGCACCCGTGGATTGGGTGCTCTACACTCCCAGTCCAAATTTCCGGGGCTGTTACATTCAGCTTTTTAAGACGTTTTTTCAATGCTAATGATGTTTTCACGGGCCAGGGGCCCTACTCGTCGTTTGTAGTGACAGTCATCCCGAGTGAAGATGTGCAACTCTCAATGTGACTGGAAAGGTATTGTTTGCACAGTCCGAAAAGAAGATTGACCATAATATGATTTTTATTAAAAATCCTATTGTCTTCAATTATCAGCTCTCTATAGTCAAATTCAGCATGGTTTATTCTTGATAGATATTCACTGGCTGCACCTGAATAGATACACCTGCGAGACGCTACTACCACTTGTGAACTGTGATCTCATCCATCGTAATAAATGAAAGGCAACAGCTGACCAGCAGTCTTATCGTAATCTACCTTGGTTACAAATGGTATATGATGTCAGAATTCCCCACCGTCTTTTACACCAATACGAAAATTTGGAAATGCGATTCCAGATGGAATTTCCAAAAAGACACCATAAGTCTTCTTTTCAGCATCGGTGATAATGGCAGAATTATATAAGAGACATATATGTTCCATTCGAAGCCGCCAGTTTCTTTACTTTGGTTTTCGGAGTAAAACTTCACCAAAATCAAAGACACAAGCACTGTATTGTGGATGAAGTCTACCAGGAAAATTGCTAAAATTTATCAGTAATAGGCTTAAAGTGCCCTTAAATTTATTGTGAATTATCCTATCAAATTGTTCTCTTTCCTCTGCTGTCGCCAAAATCGAGTTGAAAAATGTCCTTTTCCAGTCGATTTCTTCCTGTACCATTTATTTTCTCGCATTTATCTTTCGAATACAACCAAGATACTTTCTTCACGATATCGTAGGAATAGTCGCTGAAGTAACGCCGGCATCCGTTCTTGTTGATCCTCCTTTTCAAGCAAAATCCAGCAGTCAGGAACGCAAGGATTGAAGTTAAAACTCTTAATAGGTCAGAACCTTTTTCCTAGAACATCCTTCTACTTTCCATCACGCAGCTGAGTAACTTATACAGGAAGGATGCCTAGTCTAACATGCTTTATCCATGTTAAACAAGCGTCCAGGACCTGACTTAGATGGGATCCGGTGTGACACGAAGAATACGCTTGGAATGCATACAAGGTGTTGTTATCCCATTTGGGTGTTTGCCATTATTTACTTGACATCTTTTACATAAATCAGTCAGAAAACTTGGTTGCCTCAGGTTACAGTGTAATGTAAAATTCCGACTTGAATAATTGCTCATATTCACTGGAGAACTAGCCTCAAACACATTTCCTTTTTTACCTTATTTCTATAGTATATCCGTTTATAGCTTCTGTTCGATAAAGCTATTCTCTTCATAACAAGGCATTAAAGTATGTCACAAAAATTGAAGGAATGTAACCAGTAATAAAGGCACAGTGGTCATTTTATTTCATTTACAGTTGTATTGAAATTCCAGAGTTCATGGAACGGTCAGAATTCGTTGCTAGGGAAATCGGTTAATTTTTTTACAGACCTCTTTAATTTAAATCATACTGGGTAGATTATCAGCTTTGTTGGCGATCCTATGAGCCTTAAAGCTAAATGCTGTCATCTACGGTGGAGCCCAGTGACCAACAGTATCTTTCCAAGCCTTAATAAACAAAATAATGAAATGATAAAGGTTTCCCTAGGACAAAAATCAATCTAATCATCCCGAATCTATAAAATAACATGTTTGAATTAAACTCTGCTCATATGTTGCAACTGTGAGCGCCCTTTATCTGCGCACTGCAACTGTTGACCAATTTCTTTCATGTGAAGTGAATATGTTTTTATCGAACTAATCCCACGGAAAAACTTACGAAGTCTTAATCATTAGGTAATGATTTAGTATAAATTTTCGGTTAATAATTGGCCGTTTGAAACTACTGATGTACTGCCGAATGTTCCTCTTGGTCTGTTGAAATACATTTTTACCCATCCATCGTGGGTTAATTGGGACTCGAACACTGAGTGGACAAAACACGACAACATTCTTAGCTGACAGAAGCTTCAGTGACCGGATATTTTGTAATCAGAGCCTACCATCCACACTGGGTTTGATTCCAATGAATGGCTATTTCTTTTGCACAAAGTAGAAGACAAAATCGCCTTACTTCCTAAACAATGCGTCATCCGCTATGTAATGCTGATGGACTAGAGGATTTATTTTCGTTTAAAACTTATTTCTCTTTAGTTTCTTGTCCGCCATTGGCTAATCATGGACAAGGATTTACATAAAGCGACTGCTCGATATTCCATCTAAAAGCCAAGTTATTTGTTTACTCTTGGTATCAATCAGCAATCCATCTTGTATTAATCGGGAAACAAATTTGGAGCTGGAACTATTGATCCCACGAATGGACGTTTTTGACAGTACGGGCTAAAGTTCAGTGACTGACTCTAACTAGGCATTGCAAGATTTGCGGCCAGCAGAACCAAATATCGTACTCCCTGTGGCTTTGACTGAGCGGGATCAAATCTTTCTATGGTTGATCGTGAAATAACTCCTCAGGAATATGTATGCCCAGTGCCTTAATAGTGTTTTTACGCGAAAATTGTCACGCTAAATTTCCTCAGCACAACCAGCGATACACTGTCAGCAAGCCGTACAAATCCGCGAACACTCGTAATCTATTGAAAAAGAACTACCCTACTTTAGAATTCTAGACACCATGATAATCGCTCGTTCCTACTAGAAATGACAATGATTTCATCTAATTCGACAGATGTTTGTCTCGCTCGCACTTTTCAACCATTTCTGTTTCTTTTCTGATGAAATATTCATGCGGACTTATTGCTGCTTCTGAAGGCAACCCCTGATATACCCTGCCTACTAATGCCCCAGAGTACAAAATATATTCCGTTGTTTTTGCTGCCGCTGAAAAAATTGGGAAGCAGGCGAGTGAAGTTCAGTTGTCAGTGTATTATTCTCTCCGATGTCATTTATCCCTGATTCATGAATGGCACACGAATAACGGAGACGCCTCAGTTGTCCATTCTACTACTCGCATTTTATCGTCGATACGCTGCTACGGGCATTTGCATTCAAAGAACAAATCTTAATTTTTCCTCTCTCTCGAGACGTTTGGTTACTGGCACCGGCTCGTCGAGTCCGTGGACAATAGAAAATTGCGCCCAAATTGACAATTGTCAGCTTAAAAACGGCGAATGAATATTTCACAGCCGATAGTTTGGAACTAGTAATTCACCACTGATTTTCCAATCGCGGCAAACCATTGCTCTTTTCACATCCATTTTCCTTAAAAATCACTAACTTACTCAAGAGAAATTACAAAAAGTGAAGTATAAGGTTGAATTTGAGAGCAGTCGGATTAAGCCAATCACAACGGTGAACAGAAAGAATCTTTTCCATTGAAATGCGCAAAAGCATTGTAAAATTGGTCCCGAATTCCCAAGGAAAATCCTCAAATCTGACCCAAATGACGCAAGGAATGAATGGGAGAAATGATGTTTCATTTGCAATGTTATTCGGGAGTATTCCCTGTCCTTAGCCAACACATCCTCATGCAACTTGTTACACATTATTTCTGTCACGCATTTTTGTGTATTTTCAGAAACCTAATTAGTGTTGTGCTTCTGACTTCTTCGGTGCCCAGATAATGGGCTCAAATTTCTTTTGCATAATGTCCTTGCTTGGGAATGTTTTTCTATGAGTGACTTGCATTAACGACCAGGAGTCGTGAACACTGAGGCCCTTAACTACCGACGTTTACAGTCTAATTAAATGAGGCATGCTGGAATGAATGGAAAGGCCCTTTTTATTGTTGCATTTGAAGAAATGGTACAATAAGAAAGTTGTGCAAAAGAAGCACATTGCACACACCAACTTTAAAAGTGTAGGTACCCAGCAGCGAACCAATGAAGATGTTTGAACAAAACTAGTGTCGAAATGTGGGCATGTTCATCAGAAGCTGAACGATGTGGATTAGTGACATGATTACCAAGAAACAGTTCCCGCTCTTTGGACAATGGTTCAACGTGCAATCAGTATCAGTTATTACAATCAATAATCCCAAGCCGATAAATGTTTATACATATGGACATCCGAGTAGGAAGTAATACGATAGTGACTAGTAAACTTGTGATCAGTTTGTGGGTACACATCACTTCCTGCAAATCGCACTAAACTGAACCGTAGTAATTGGTAGAACGAATCTCTTGCATTCCTTTCCCACATAGTTTGCCAAATTCAACAGGAGTAGATTTTATTTGACCCAAAATGTGCTTTAATTTGGAAACCATGGGTCACAGTATGCTTTAGTTGTTCACGTTCAAAAGACCAGAAACGTGTAAGCTCAATACATTAACCATTAATACCTGTAGTTGCAATAAACAAAAGCAGACTTGGAATTTCCATGTTTTGACGCATCCTATCGAATAATATGACCATCTTCAAATATAATAAAAGTTTATCCAATATTTTTTTAATTTTTTTTTGTTTCATAGCTCAGATTGGAGGTCTTCGAGGTTTTGGGAGCTCTGAACTTGGCGTTTTGATTATAAACGTTTCATCATCAGCCGAATTGACATCACCAGTGTGCAGGCATAATGATGCGTGGCCATAGTGACTGGGTCAATTGTGGTAAGCCATAGCCGCATCTCAAACTACAATGGTTTCATGACAAACAACTTGTCTTACTCGGATTGACCTTATTTGTTTTCCGGACCTATAGAAAATCACCGTTAAATTTGTAGTGTTAAAAGATTGACTCCTACATTTGCAATATTTGAGGAATGGAATGCATCTCTGGTTGGGTTTATTATGAAACCTTTTGTCATTCTGCGTCCTATTAGTTGCTTTGCACTCGTATGGATTCTGTGTTACAAAATATTTCAAATGGTATGGGAGGCAAGAGTTGATTGTTGTGCCACCTATCAAACTTCTCTTAGTTACGGCCCTCGAAAGTGAGCTGCGGAAATAAGCGTTCACTATTGCACATTCACTTGTAAAATAAAAAAAACAATTTTTAATTTTTCCCTTGCTACGGTCTAGCGATTGTTCTTTATTCATTGCGCAGAATGCATAAAAATAAGATAAGGGAAAAGACACTGTCGCTGCGTATAAAAATTGATGATTTTCGACAATTTCACACGTGAGATCCAATGAAACAGAAAAACACTTCGAGCGTCGATGTGAAATCCGATATCGGCCAAAATCGATAGGGTTGATACTTATTGATAATGAATTTGCTTAAGTCAATAAAAACTGGAAATGCATGAAATGAGGTTTCTTTCGCTTGTGGTCCGCATCCAAAAGGAAGTAGATGGAAACAATCCCAGCAAAGCTAAAGTATTTTTTCTAAAGCCTACACGGAAGCAATAAGTCCACCGAGGACGAACGATCATTTTCCGGTTCATAAACTGTACCGCCTACCTTGTAAGAAGATAATTACGTTTTAATTTTGGCTACTTTCCAGCAGTCATCCAAAGTAAGTAGTTATTCAGGGCGCAGAGAATACACGCGCATTCGCTCCACCACACGTGTGCCCTGGCTATTTCGCTATTTGATCGCATGCAAGGTGCATTCGATAAACAAGTCGACTGTGGATGCGAGGAGGGATTAGCACAAAAAACAATACAGGAAATTAATGTGCATTTAATTCCGCTCAGGTGAGCACAAATTTAGCCTGTCCACGACCGAATTATTGTGGAAAATGGAGTCCAGAAAAACATTATTCTCTTGGCAGTGCACCGCCACTCAAGACGAAAACGATGTAGATGAATTATTGTTTTGTGGTGCATGAGGAAGACAGTTTGCTGTTCATCCCAATTTGTTAATATCCACCAACACAAAAAGATAACAATAGTATCAAAGTTGCTTAGACAAGCAGCAACTGAATACAAAACGAGGCGCGCTGCCAATGTTGAAACATCAGCCAACCCTCATTACTAAGGCGTAATGGAAAAATTAATAATATAGGGAGGTATTTGCCGGAGATTGTGTGCATGTCACCTTCATATTCCGTTTTCATTTAGGAACCCTTGCATCTAAGAATGGAAGTCAGATTTTTTGCGCACCGATCATTGTGTTCATAAGTAATTAAATGGCAATTTGACCCCAGATGTTTTAATCAAGTCCTTGAATAATTGTGAGCTATCACCACTGATTAGTTTGACTACTGAACATCGCCTTTCGATACTGTCGGGTCACCATTAAATGCGCATGTTTTCAGTTGGCGACTTAAACGCGATAACAGCAAGACATTTTTCTACGCATCCGTGTTATTTCGCAACTTTAAAACTGACAATCATAAAACACAGTCGGCACACAAAATGCCATATGATAAATCTGTTATATCAGTTTAAGTGAGCGAACTCACTCGGCGATACCATCTCCAAATATTCACTACAATTTGGACCGCTCTAAAATATATCTACGAATCTTGCAGTATTTGATCACGACTCAAGTACAAAACACGGTAGTTCAAAAGCCTCGTACCATCTAGTTAAGAACTTAGCGTAAAACTCTAGGAGTTTGGCGCCATACTTGAAATGTCACCAAGTACTACCAAACCACGACTAACTGTCTCCTAACTGAGCAACTTGACTCGGGAGATGTCGGAAGACTAGAATCTTGATTTCTTAGTCAATAAATACTATTAAACAAGCTTCCGTTCTCCATATCTTCACTGAACATGGAATACTCAACAACAAAACAATCGTCATCTTCGGGATTGGGTAGTTGCTTGCTAATTTTCAACTTATTCCATAAAAGCTTATGAAACTTCTTAACCTCAAGCCTCATTTTGTATTGAGCATGACGCACAGACAACGGATTTGGAGTGCATAGCAAATTTCAACCACTTATTATTCTCTTCTGATTCCAGAAATGGCCGACTTGTCAAAGATGCAGGAGGCTGTCTCCTTCCGAGTATGACTAGTTCTGATGGTTCACTATTTTCATGCCCCTTTAGTAAAGCCTGAGGGCAACTTAAAGCGTAAGGGGAAACTTTAGGACTATAAACTTTTAATCCGAGTTGCAGGAACTTCTCACTCTCGGTCTTTTCATGGATACCCTTAATCCTTGTATCAATTTGCCGATTTCAGTGTAGATCGATATGTGGGAGGGGAACCAAGACCATTTTTCAAATGTTCCCGTTCTGAAGAGATGTTGGCTTCACCTTATTGAAACATGGATAAAACGGTGATGTTTCAGTGCTCGCCATCCACCACACAAGGCCAAACCGTAAGTGCA
Organism: Fasciolopsis buskii; assembly: GCA_008360955.1. Lineage (NCBI taxonomy): Eukaryota > Metazoa > Platyhelminthes > Trematoda > Plagiorchiida > Fasciolidae > Fasciolopsis > Fasciolopsis buskii. The sequence goes on from LUCM01011081.1 coordinate 359,249, forward strand.
CACTTGTTAATCAATAACTAGATTCAAACGCTTCCCTCCCAAGTGAAAAAATGTCAGTCAGCCATATTGTGATCTCCAGCCATATTTAAACAGCCCACCAGAAAACATACTGAAACAACCGAGGGGCTTTGAATCAATCGTGAACAATGAGATCTTGAAACGAAGCACATGAGGCTGATGCTATTCAGCATCGGAACCCAACCAGATTGACAGAATGAATACAGAAACATACTGGAAGAACCATTGAGACTTGTGCGATTGTAAGGATTTGGAAATGCATTCACATATGCTGCATGCACATTTTAATAATGATAAACAACTCATTACTGCTGAACTTGCCGGCGTTTTCTAGGTGGAATAGTATTTAATGGACTTGTGTTAAATGATCGTAACAATGCTTTTTCGGTAATCGGAGATATGACTATCTACTAGATGCTACACTTTGGACCACTTGCCATCACCTACTGCCCCGTTTAAATATATACTCTGACAATTGCAGAGATCTAGTTGTTCTTTTGAAATTGTGATTTTTAATACACAGTTAAAATTTCCGACGGTTGGTCAATAAGTAACTAAATTACTTATTATCAGGATTGCCTATCGTTTTGAACGGCAATGGCAGATTGCTCATTTCAATTTTGAGAGAACCACAGAATTTGAAATACCTATCAACCATGATGAACATTCTGATGTAGAATACGGTAAATTGTGACCAAAACAGTCGAGGGCAAAAAACACTTGCGAACGTAAGTAGTTTGATGAATCACGCGAAGGTAAATTTATGAGGCATCTAATGGACTAACGACCATATAAAGGAACTCAAAAGCGACGAGAATCAATAACACCCATTAAAAGGATTAGCAATACAGCGAATTTCAACGTCACTTTATATCAGAGTTGCGGCCTGGAAAAAAACGCGCATTGATTTTGACCTTGAACGATTGTGCCATTCACTGGTTGTAAATATTAGTCAATCCGGCCGACTGCTGCACACCTGTGTGAATGGTTATTTGAACAATGGTTGGAACCGAGACAAAGAACCTTATCACTCCATACACAGGTCTATCTGTGATTTCGCAAATACACTTCAAGAGTTCGTTTTCTTTATGTGCTGCGGAGAAACTCAAGTTAGTGAGTTATTGGATTTCCCAAAATGTATTTGTTTAAATCTATTTAGCGACATGCAAACGCATTTACGGCATCGTTAAAAATTTGCTATTCCCCGCTGCTCGCAGACAAAATGAAGACTTTTGGTCTTCTGAACCTTCCAAAACTAACTTTCAGCAATACTATGATCCAAACGAAAAGATTCAGTGGCAAGTTTTTATCTGCGTCTTAATGTTAAAATTGGAAAACCCCAGCGCTTGCCTGGTGGTTTCCGACGCACAACCAACTCAAACTCAACGAAAAATCTGCTCAGACGGTAACGTTCAAAACGAATTCAGACGGTTTTATGTGTCACTTATCAGTATGCTTGTAAAAAGATCTGTCCGAACCTACAACAAGTGTTGTGTTGGAATAAATGGTACTTACGAGAGGAAGAGATGTATGAGACCAAACCTCCTTCCTATCCAAATTGCCGTCAGCTTCGAAACATTTTCGTTCTGTGTGCAATGGTCCATCCATGTCTCAGTTAACGCTACTCATCAGTAGTATGGTCAGTATCACGTCTTCACTCTGTTTCTGTATAGGGTCGGTAAATTTTCAGATAGCTACATCTCTTACGAAGCCTATTTCATCTGTATTGGCTTATCAGAAGCATATTTTAACCACTGCCAAAGAAATTAGCACGAGAGTTGCTTAGAGATGCTTACAACCTCACAGACCGGTAAGCGCCAATCACTTCAATTACACCATTTCTAGTACTCTCATTGTTTGACTCAAGGACAAAGAAAATCTCATGGCTGGCCTCATGAAGTTTAGTACTGCGTTGCACGAATGCAACTACAAATCAGCCATATGCACCTTTCTATTTTGTTTAGATAAGCATGCCTGTTCAGGCGGTGAATATCTTGGGATTTCAACTTTATAGTCGCTAGTTCAAATCTTCTCATCGCCAGTCATCTTCCCCACATGACAAACCTCTGTCACCCGCGACCTCTTGCCTGAAAACTGTTGTGCGTTGTTATTTTATCAATGATAGAAGCTGATAGTAAAAAATGAAACAAGGAGGAAAAGTAAAGAGACTCTCCCGAAGAGGATACACGAAGAGTATATCAGATGTCGCACTTTCAGCAAGTAGCAGTTTGGGAGACTGTTCTAGAAGTTTGAATCTGTAAAATAGTTTTTTTTCAACCCAGTCAAAAACTGGCAAAAATAAAGTCAGTGACTGGCTTCCTGGTGTTCTGAAATAGTCTAATCTTAGGCCATCATTCTCAACCCCCTCATTGGCACAGGTCCGGAAGCAAGGACATTGCTAGGCAGGCAGACCGCTCTGACTTTACTGGTTATCTGATTTAGCCTTGTATGATTAAACATGAAAGACTTCATGATTGAAGGGAAAAGACCCATTGAACCAGTGAGATTCGCCGATATGATATGAAGTTAATAAGATACGCTCATGTTGCGTTTTCTCCAAACTAGTCACCCATGGTATGTTAAAGCACCTACTCAAACTTATACCTACCTAGATGAATGCGTACAACATACCTAAAAGTCTAGATGTGCACCAGCACAGTTAGTGTTGTCCTCATTTATTTGATCACAGTCCCTTAAAAAACATAAGGTGATGTATGAGTGGTATGGGTATAGATTTTTATTTGTACACTCATTTTTGGGGGGGATATGCTTTGCAAAAGCATGGCTTCAGTGTGTATGCGAATTAATTAATTCTACGGTGAAATCACACCAGAATAACCAGATGAGGATAAAAGTAGCGCTTTCTCGTGGAGGTGGAAAATTTTGATAGACAAAATCCTAATTTTCGAACTAATCAAACACACATGGATCAAAACCCTCAATGAGACCCTGTATGATTCAGTACCACGCCCGATTCAGGGTCCTGTCTGCCGGACTTATTGTACTTATTTCTATCTACAAACCATATTCCTTCTCGAGTTTGTATCTTTCGGTTAAATAAATTGAAACACTTTAGATGATGGGCCCATTTTGATTTCGAAATCACCATTAGATTTGCCTATTATTATCATTTCCAAGGAAAATAAACTTCTAAACGGGTTCCTGTTAGGATCTTTTTGAAGATATCTGTATGCATAGCTCATCTTCTTGCGGATCGAATAACTGTTTTCGAGTAGTACTTGTTCAATGAAAACGTCATGCCGATGAGCCAAAAGGCATGGCAACCAAGTCCTTTGTACACTCTAATTTCGCATCTCCGCTAGTCGTGAAGAATAAGGGGGCGACTGGCTGCGTACAGCAGAAGCCATTTTGTATGTGGAACATCTGATTCTTCCTTTGAGAAACGAAAAAGCAATTGACCAATGTCGGTGATTGGGACATAGCAAGCATTAAGCATGACCTTAATTTACTTACGATCTTAGAGGCTGAAGTTAGAATTACTTGCACAAAATACAAGCACGATTCGAGTACAGTGCAACACAAGCATTTTTAGACGAATTATTGACGGTCAGTTATACAAGACATCAGTAAACCCAGAATAAAAGTTAGGGACAGACTGAGGAAGCGCAAGAATTATGCAGGTCACTAAAAAGGGGAAGTAAACAGAGACTGAAATCTAACAAACAAGGACGGTTTACTGGCCTAGCGTGAACAGTTACTACCGTCCAGTAAGAAAAGGTAGACAAGTCACTCACTAATTTGCATATGATAAACACGCAAAATTACTAGTCTAACTAAATAATAACAGTGCTGGAGTTTCCTAGCTGCTGTGAATTATTTTTAGTTTCCAGCATTACTAAAATTAAAGATGTTTTTTCTTAAACTGCATGTCACGATACAGTCCACCCACTGCCTCATAGAGCGCGCTCAAGTGATAGTCGCTTGTCCATCTAAGTGGCTGCACATATGTATATCTGTAAATATTTACACGTGAGTAAATTGTTGGAGATACCACTTCCTACGTCACCTTCATTGTTATGATTGTTGTTTTGTACGGGTTGATGAACATGAGCGCGTCAATTTTCATACGTAAATTAAGACAGCAAATTCATTGTTATTTGCAGATTTTGATGTTGAATGTTTAGGCCTAAGAGGATAGTGTTTATGAATAAGTTAATTAGAACAAAAATATCGTGGCCTTCAAAAAGCCCGATTAAACTGTGCTCAGTTATAAGTTACAACTAAAGATAACAATTTATTCAGTCTGGATAGGTGGGCGGAAATCGATCTGGCAGTGAAAAGGTGGTTCTCAGTTAGACAAATCCAACAAACCCAAAAAGAATTGCCTGGAACATTTAGTTTAAACGAGGCCTGGAGCAAAACTAGCCTGCATCAAACTGGATTCTATGCGGTCTATTTGAAGTCACATCCACCATGTTGATAAGCCTACTATGGGCCAAAAAGATTTACCAACTACTCACAAGGGATACCATTAAGATCTAGGTTTGGGTTCAGTTGAGGCCAGGTCTGCAAGCAACGGACGGGAAATTTACTTCCCTGTAGAGTTGAATAAATTTTCAGATGCAATTCATTCACTCGAAATTTGGGCAGGTCCCTGAACAGAGATGCTCTGAGTTAATGAGACTGACGGTGACTTAAAGATTTTCATCAGAGTTTCGTTAGCCGTTGTCAGTTGACGTGCAAGTACGGGTTACACGAGCTTTCGTGAAAAGTACACCATTGGGCGACGATCTTTGCAAACATTTCAAGATGATAAATTCGTATATTGAATTCTGCAATCCCTTGAAGTACAACAGGAATCTTCATAAAACCCGTGACAGCACACGTGATATAAAATATTATGGAGAAATGGTGAAACTCAGAGTCTGATTTATCTTTTATCTACTTCAAACTGTTGTTTGCTTTAGATAGGTGCAGTGTTTTATTCTCATCTGAGTTTGACATGTGAGTCCGTGATACTTAGTTAGTTCTTTTTTAGTGGCACTGTAATGGATATACCCCAAATGCCATTATGTTGCACCTAAGCCCCAAGTAAACATCGCGAATCAGAATTTCACAAATCAAGACTTCTGTCAGTTGTGTTAGCTAATACTAATATAGTTTCCGATATAACATTGACACTGGCAATACACTGAATACTCCAACACTGCCTCTCCGATACCATTAAGACATGCAGTCATCCACTGAAATGGTTTTCCCACTCCTCCATCTGTTTTCTTTTGCAAACGTCAGAAAAGTTTTCTATAAACACAGGTATTATTATGCATGCCAAAGAAACACGTATATATTTGAAAGCAAGTATACTTTTATGAGCCGATATGTGACAAACGCTTGTGCTTTCATTTATGTATGATCAAGATATTAGAGGCGTCAATAGTAGAAATGGAGAAATACGCTGACCAGATAGTTGGGACCAGTTAGTCCATCGCAAACTGAAGCACTTCACAGAAGCCAATTTTTTACGCTTATCCAAATTTTAGAAAGGATGAGCTGTCTTTTCCCCATTGGGGCGGCTGGGGGTCAGGAGCAAGACGTTTCAGTTTAACAGAACTGTGTTAGCTACTAATACCCCGAAAGACGACGCTGTACTTTTGCAAAATACCCGTGCAATCAGTGCTGACATTATCAGTGAGACATTGCATTACTCTGAACACAAATGGGCAAAAGATTTCTTCGTTAACCCGGGAGAAAATCAATTTTTGTCTTCAACTAACTATTCGATCTCTCTGAGACCTGTTTCATACTTGGAATAAGCTTCAAACCTTTACGGATACTTTCCCATGACAAGGTGTTTTATCGCATTGATCACTATTGGCCTTCATGACAAGTCAACATTTCTTGTACTTAGTGACTTGTAGATGTTCTGCGTCATCGAACTTTTCGAAGAAAATCCCCTTGTATTTATGAATCATTTATGGCTGAAGAGTGAGGATTAAGCGTTTTGAACAACCTCCATCGTTTCCCGTATTGAAATGCTGGTGGGAGACAGTATGCCTTCAACAGTGAACTGCAAAATCCACGAAGTAGAGGTGCATCGATCCACTACTATAATAAAGTCCATTGTTTTAACAACTGACTCAGGACCACTACAGTTTGACTAGCAAAATGCAAACAGAACTTGAGCAAATCTTCCAGCTGCCCTCCTCGGATACCACTACAGTTTAAAATTGTTACGGTAACCAGACGTTGTACATTACTCATCGGTGCAAATGATTAATCTACAGAATTCAAGTAGTTTTCAGCAAATGTGAAAGTGACGAACAAAATGCTGTTCCACAGAAAGGTACCTCACAGTCTTTTCTGGGTCAGATTAGCGTATAGCGGCCACTGATGAGAATACTGAATAATAATATCAACAGCTTTTTCTTAAACAAAAGATTGCTACAATAAACATTAGATTTCACTGAAGTGCTTTCAATTTTAGGCACCACATTTATGGTCTGTCCTTCGGTTAAGCAGCTCATGTTCTCATTAATGCCGTCACTTCAGGATTGTCGACGATCCCATGTGCATGCATGGAACCAACAAGTAGGGCGACGAACTTCCCGTTTCGTTGGTAAGCCAAGCTTGGGTGAGAATATATACAGTAATCAGGTGCATTCACCACAGAAATGCGTCAGAATGCAGTTGATTCGGCTGTAATGAAAGAACTAATGCTTCAGGTTAAGCCTGAGTTATGCTGCCTTGAGCAGCACATTTCGGCACCGAGTCCGAATCCACCCAGTGGATTATCCTCCCTGAAATTAACTGAAATTAATCCGGTTTTGTGTGCATATGTACCGACATACATACACACATATGCAGTTATTTATTTATTCATGCACATGCAATATTTGGCCTCTTCTTTCACGATGTCGTTTGTAGATGTTTCCTCTTGATACACTAGATCTAAAATGCCATAAAAACATATAATATGACCAGCAAATCTGTCTTCATTGGATGTATGAGACTTGTAGTAAGCCGGCGGAGATTTTGCTCAAGAGCATAAATCACTGCACAAGAGCACAAGAGCTCCATTTTTAGGCTTCCATTACCAACAATGCCCGTAAATTTCCGCGTAAAACCGTGACAACCAATACTCAGATTGCACTGCGATGTTCCTGTCCGCTTGTTTGTTTAAGTTAATCAGGATCGCTTTGGCGCTGGATCGGTAGGTTCGGCAATTACGTTGTAGTACCACGTCATGTTATTTGCCGTTGGCTGTGCAGTATTATGTAGGTAGTTAAAATAAGTGGTGCGTTTACATCACCCAAATGAAATCGCTCTTGCTTTTCCAGAAATATAAATTCGTGGAATTTACGAGATCTCATTCGCGTGGATATTCGCCTACAACGAAGTGGAGGCCCGTGAAAGCAATCAAGCAGATGAGTGTAGATTAAATGTTTGTACCGTCTGAGGATATGCCACAAGGGGAAAGAGATAATGTTGAAAACAATGCTGATAACAACGGGAATCTTTGGCCGATTGTAGTAATTATTCTGCCCTATATCCGGAAGGTGTTGACGTTTCTTATTTCTCAGGTCTTGAAGATGATAATGATTTTAATAAAATAAACAACGATTACCATACAGCACATGAAAGTGAACTGTCTCTTCGTAATACGTCAGATTCAGCCGATCAAGAAATGAAAGTGGATTCTTTCGTAGAGGGAACGTTTTCAGCAATTTGTATGACACAGGAGATAGCCATTCAAGGAATCATAGGAACTTTTACCATAATGCTAATTGGCACTACATGTTATTTCCGTCATTAATCTTCGTAATGGAATGCATTTTCAATTTAGTCTAGAAGAACATCTGCAAAGAGTTTTGGAGGACACGAGGGCCTGGTCATGGTATTTTAGAAGACATCCAGAATGCAACCCAAACTTGTCTTCTTTTTGATTCTGAAACCAAGGCTAACAAATTCCCCCCAGTCCATAGAATAAATGAAACTCGAGTCAGCAACCAGATTCGAGCAGTTTATTTCGTACATCGTGCTGTCGAAATAGCGTAGATACGATAATACATGCGCAGTCGAATCATGGCAAAAATCCTTGATGGTCGGAGCAATTCGACAGCGAATAAGTCCGAAAAGTGCAGTACGAAAGGAAACGTACAGATCTCATATGCGATAAAACAAACGCGACCAAACGGGTGTCAAATGTTGATATCAAGCGTCAAACCAGGTCTCCGAAAATCGATCCCCGAAAATAATCAAATTTCTCAGAAAGACTGATGCCACTGTAGTATCACGGAGTTGCAAATTCACCTCGATCGTCTCTCCTAGTTTAGGTACTCGATATAAGAACTGTGGACAATTTTCAGTTGTATTGTGAAGCTAAGCTCAGCAGTAGTTTTGATAGGATTTTTAATGGCACCTCGAAGTTCATAGATGTACACGAATTTACGGGCAGTAAACGAGCCTAAAGTTCTCTTAGGAACCGGCTCATGTGTGCAAGCCATTGGCAACACTTTTCAGGTTAGTTTGCATATCGTCGTATTGGATACCTCTCTCCGGGGGTTTCTGAAGCGAACAAAACAACATGGTTGATATTTCTGTAACGCACTGAGTACGTAAAACGTCTTCGGCTTTGATTGCTGACTGTTCTTCCTTGTTACTAACTGTGAGTCGATGAGCAACCAGGATTTCCGGTCACTAAGATAGTGGAGCACCACGTGGACATGTCACACTTTGATATGTTGGCTGTGTATAAGATTATTTCTCATTGACTACATCCATTGCGCATATTTGAAAATCAGGAAACAGTTGATTCCTATTTGGCCTAGAAGCGGTTTAAAGAAGAAATTTCTAGTAGGTGCGTCTGAGCTCCATCTGATGGAAAAACGCTTTGAAAGTTTCAGTGCAAATATTCTGCGTGACTTCCAACGACGTGTAGGCAATTGTCGCAAGTGGACCTGTGGAAAGCAAATTAGTTTTGCCAATTGCTTTCTGCAGAACCATACGGAAGTCTCCCGGATTATAAATATGGTAATTTCATTCATTTATCGGCTTTCACTTGCATAGTGTGCTCCAACAAGTTTTGCCGCCACCACACCTCATATATCCCTGAACACGCATGGTTAAGGACTCATAATTACATTTTATTTTGCGGCCACCACGAGGCTTTATTGATGTTCACAGCTCGGCTCATTTGCCGGAGTTTGCGAACTACCTCGATGCATTAGACACTATCGACGTTTCCTCTCGTGTCGTTCATGCATTTTATACGGCGCACCAACAAGTCAAACAACTTACTGGTACAGCAGATATATCCAAATATAGGGGAAAGGAAGCCTGATCCAAAGTTTTACAGAACATTACCACTTTTAAACTATACAAAGTCAAACGGAACAGAAGTTATCGGCCCTGTTTTCTCAGGCCTGTCTATCGTAACAATGTCTACACTTATCAGCGTTCCAACAATGCCGTAATTACGGGAAATTGCCCATCCGCTGTTAGTAAGGCTCAAGACGACACGTTATTAGTTTGGTGTCTTTGCGAGGAAATCTGACTTCTTAAAAGCCTCATTCCGTCATCTTAAACCAGGCTCGTCAGTATTAGTGCTTAGAAACGGACTGTAACAACCGCGTTAAAAACAGAAATAATGTGCATATGCCCTCTTCTCCACAAGGCCAGAGTTGGTTTTTTTACCCATTGCTGCATACCTGGCGGATGTGGAGCGGAACATAGATTTGTTCTTCCAGATAGCTTGTTAAATCAAATGTTGACCGCCAGGCGCGGTCGCCATTTGCACTGTGCTCACGCAAGCCCCGCTCGCACGCTCCTCTCAAAATATACTCAACCTGCTACCGCTTCCGACTGTCTTTTCTTTGTACCGGTCAATTTTCAGGGTTGCCAGTATTGCAGTCATACCGAGCCGAGTAAGAATGACGCGCAAGTGGTTACATAGATTAAGGGCAAGCAAACGTAATAAAATATTCGGGGAAGGACAATCGGTTCTACAAATTGGTGATTATCTGGTCACGTAAGTTTCTATTCCTTTTTGCTGACGCCTGGTTTGAATTATTCTTTAAGTTTAAATATCACCGTTGTTTTGTTTTATTTTATCCCGCTATCGACTTGATTTTACGTGGTGATTCCTACTGGCTGGGGTTTTCTATCGGCATTTTTCGACGCGTTTTATTCTCGCTGCTTCTTTCGTTTCTGAAAATACTGTCATGTCGGCAGAGCGAAAACCGTCGCCAGATTCAACAGTAGGTCCGACAACTCACCACATACCGTCGTTCCTGCCTTCTGATCCTCAAATCTGGTTTACTTTAGCTGAATTGGAGTTCGAGAATTGCAGAATAACTAGCGACGCTAGCCGTTTTAGACGGGTGGCTGGCATATAGCGATCTAGTATAATGGAACATGAATATAGCTGAACGCCAACCGCCAAAGTTCGCTCGTTTCTAGTTCACTGGTAAACCATATTTATTAAAAATGCTACTCACTCCCGTTCCGAATACTGTATTGCTCTAATAAACAGTCATTCGAAGATGGACTTCAAACACTCACCATGCTCTTACACGAATTTCAAACGCCCAACAATTCCAGATGATACAAATGATATCCTTTTTAATTCCTATTCGCCAACTTCAAATGCACCGCATCCTCCTCGCCGTACATTTGGTGACACCACAACGAGCATGAGTGTAAGACTCTCTGTCCAACTACTCAGCGTTATTCGCAGGACCAAATTCCCTCTGACTCTAAGTAAAGAGCAATCCCTCCTAAGGAAGTCGGTAAATTGAGGGATTTTAAGTATGTCAGTCCCACGCCATAACTCTAATTAAATAAACCAGGCTGAATGAAAAAACACACGTGACTTAGTCGTAAAATTCCGTTTCAACATAAGAAATAATCAAATTCGAGGTAGATGATTGCAGTACGCCAAGAATAAACTTGCCCTTTTCGTATCCCGCAAACTAGTTCTGTGTGATATAGATTAAGCACTCGATGAACAAAGCGCAACGGACACTAGGCAGAATCTCAGGGGTTGTGGCTTCATTTGGCATGTGCTTTGCACCTTCAAAGTGTGAAATGCTGTTACAAAACTGGACGACAGTAGTCCCAAGCTTGATACTAGATGGAGGGTACTAACGGTTGTTGACCGTTCCACTTACCTTGGTAGCTGTGCGTCGAACGTTGGTAGCACGGGAGTAGAGGTAAACACACGCATATCCAAGATCCAAGCGGCTTACGCTGGACTGAAGCATTTGTGACACTGGATTGAAACCTCACATAAGTTGAAAAGTCGTGTGTACTGTGCTGCAGTGCGCTCAGTTCTTTTGTATAGTTTCGAGACGTGGATTGTGCGTGTCGGAGATGTTCGTCGCTTGGCGGTTTACGATCGCCGATGTTTTCTTTGTGTCGCCAGGATTGGAAAGAATAGCCGGGTTAGTAATGTGGAGATTCGGAATTTAGTATTAGGTGCCGGTTCCGGGAACAGCTTATCTCAGCATGTGAAGCTTAGTAGACCACGTTGGTTTGGTCGCATGTTGCGTATGTTGGGCATTCGTCTGCCGTACTATGTGCTCCATTTTGCGTTCCTCCTACGGAGTGGAAGAAGCCATGCGGAGGTCAGCAGGTGACGCGGCAACGTGGAACAAGAAAATGCACAGCGAACTCAGGCAAACCAGGTGTATCACGTCTTTGTGGTTAGCGTCCGAAAGACCCGTCAACTAGCTGGCTGAAGACTAAAGGATATAACGGGACCGTGAACAGTGGCGATCGTGTTGCCATTTTCTGCCTAATCAGGGTGATTGAAAAAGTGTGTTTGCATAGTTAGAATGTGTTCCGTAAGTTGGATGCTGCGGCATCCTTATCTTTTCCTGTCTTTGTGGATCCACTCTCTGTTCCTCTTGCATATTCACTCTTTTGATGGAAACATGTGACCCTGGGGGAAAAGCGGCGGTCAGTAAGGCTTTCCTTGATGTTTTGCTTTGTGCGGTGTTGTTTATGATGATAACCACTTTGCTCGACACTTTGTGGTTCTCTATTCATATTCTTATCTTCCTAATGCATCTAGGATGCTTTTATCAACCTCCGTCATCAAATCGTTTTCAGCTTTCTCAATTCAGCACTGCGTCCAATTATATTGCATCCATCCTCGGAGAAGCGAAATCTAAAAGGTTATTTGTCGCATGATCTGCTATTCTCTAACAACTGTCACTTTGTAGCTCTTGAATTTCGCTTGTAAAACAAATTTTGGTGGGAAGTTGCACATTATCTACAAAGTCATCAGAGGAAGTGTTACCCTAAACGCGGTATTCAACTACGGTCTTCCTAATGCTAACAAGTCCGTATCCATAATTTTCAGGGTGCCCTTCCCTCCCCATATTTGTCCTAGGCCCCGAAATTCTGGAAAACTTCTCAAAACGCTTAACTTAGGCCGATGCGAACAAGCAGAGCCCGTTATTGCGAAAACAAGATTGGTGAACTCCGGACTGACCACACGAAAACCTTACACCTCTTCACACTAATAAGGATCAATCGACCTCAGCATCATCTGCTTGCTGCATCCAAGGGACATCATTTTAAGCAGGACCAGACCGCTCTTTGGCAACGGAATCCTGGTCTGCGTGTGAGGGGACTTATGTTGCCAGGTATTCTTTCCAGTAAACCAATTACCCTTTGTATATCACATACCACAGCCAGCAGCACCTCGATGATCTGAACGAAGTTGCTCGAAATTTTAACTTATACAACTTTACCCTAATTATCGACCGCACCACACATTGTCCCAGTCCTTCCAAGCTAACGGACCAAATACTTTTATCCTTCGCGTTTAAACAGAGGAAATAGGTGAAACTCGCCGTCGTTTAACTATCACATCGGCCTGGCTCAGGTGCTTCTCCTGCCTTATTTCGCTGCAGTGAGTACGACATAGTACTTTTATTACCAGACCGTTTTACGGCCTCCTTGTCAACTGGGGCATCCCTCGTTCAGTGGAAAATTTCAACTATTATTCGTCCCCGCGAAAATGAACCCACATAACTGTTGTCCAATAAATCACACACCGATTATGGCCGGCCTCATAGAAATGACTGTCACGGAACAGTAGAGGAAGGTAGATTAATTTCTCCAGATCGCTTGTTTAGTACAGTGTTGACCGCCTAGCGCGATTGCCATGTGCGCGTTTCTGAATGACGCCCGCTGGCACGTTCCTGCCAGAATATACTTAACCTTCTCCCGCTTTTGACCCTCTTTTCTTTGAGCCGGTCAATTATCGGAGTTTTCGGTGTCGCATTTGTACGGAGTCGATTAAGGTTGATACACACCAGAGCAAGCAAACGTAATATGAGATCCGCGGTAAGACAGAACAGCTAACTGTTCCTGTCGCGACCAACAACTTAGTTGGTCGGTCCCAGCACAGAATTCTTGAGTAACGATTTGATTTCTTCGATCTGGCCGATAGAGAAAAGGCCATTGAGATCACCTTCTACATGACCAAAATGTTTGATCGCGTGTCTCATTGGCGATTCCTAATGAAATTCATATCCCGCGGGTTAGCAAATCCGCTGTGCTCCTAGTCAAATTCCTATCTCTGTGATCGCTATCAACTCGTGGGTACCAACGAAACCTTACCTCGACCCAAACCAATCGCTAGCAGTGTTACGTAGGATAATATACGGGCCCCTTGTTATTTCCGCTTTATGCAAATGACATTTTTCGAGCGATATGCTGCGCATTATCTTTTCCACTCGCTGACGACATCAAGCTATTCTAGACCTTCGAGCCATCTTCCTCGCCCAAAACCACGGACAAAATTAGGGAAGATTTACACCTGCTAGACAGTTGATGTAGGCCACTGGTGATGCAATTCACCGCAGCCAAAAGCGCTACTATGGTCTGAAGATGTCACATTTCCTTGAGTGGAATCTTTACAAATGGTCTCCCAAAATTATCCACTCAATATCTGAAAGAACTAGGCTTCCGATAGTCTCGCTCATTCGAATTTCACAAGCAAGCGATTTTCCAAATCGCTAACGCGGACAGGACGGACGGGCCCATCGCATAAACACTTGACACTCAAATTGGTAAGCTAATGTCAGAAAACTCATCGCCTACCAAAAATGCCGTAATTTTTGATAGTTTCCTCGAACATTCTCAGAGTTAATCGTGTTGAAATAGAAAGAGTGCAATGAAACTCTCGGCATCACATCTGGCCTTAGTGAAATAGAATGAAGCAAACTTCTGCAGCTCCACCCCGTTTGGCTAAGTCGCGTCGAGCCGAACGTTATATTCCTTCTCAAACTCCTAAGGCAGCAAGCCTACAAAGCCGGAAGCGGCGTCCGATTCGCCGACGAGTCTTCTTACCCCTCAAGAACCCACCGTTACCCCCTACAGCACCAACTGCCAAATTGTCTTACAGGTAAAAATTATTCGCAATTTTTGCTCTGCTTTACCGGATAGATTATCAAAGTCTGTTTGTTCCTGTTAGTCTAACAAGTTTCAAGAGTTCCTTGCACAAATATTTCTACCTTTTCTTCTTCAGTAACATAACTGCGGCCAAAGTCTGCATAGACCAAGCTTCAGAACACTACCTGGACTTTCAGCTCCATCAGAAAGTATGAATGCGAAATTGTGCCATTCTATAGCGGTTTCCTTCCATTCAGCTTCTGTTTTGCAGCCAAACACTTCCGACTAAATCGTCTCCTTTTTCTTCCACAATGAACCATTTTCATACGCTATAAAATGCCGCACACTACCTCACCCCAAACTTTTCCGCCGGCGCGTTTCCGTTTAACATCGAAATAAAGGGAATGACAAAGAAATACAGGACACAAACCACTAGCTTCTTAAGGCAAATAGTGGTTGCCCACTATTCTAGAAGTGAAACGATGTCGGCTCTCCGCAAATTCTCTCCCTGTTGATCAGGTGAATTTATGAAGCTGTTCTTATGCATGTGAAACTGAACGTTTTGTTTGGAGCGTCCCGAAACTCCGTAGCTGCCACCCCGGCGTCTTGGTCGCCCACTCAAAGGGGGAATACCCTCGCTGGCGTTGACTTGGGGTGAGCAACTTTCCCCATACTAATCACCGTATTATACTGTTTAACCCAAGAAAAACCTACCAGCCAAAAGTCTTCACAGTGCTGGCTTCTGTGAAGAACAGCTTCAAGTTCTCTAACGCTTGCCGACCTGACCTGGCAATTTTGATTCTTACCTGCTAACGGTGCTTTTTCGTCCAAGATAGCTCTGTGCTTCCCGGATAACCCAAATTCCATTCAGCATTCCTGCATCCACCAGCCGCCATTCTCAACTTCGAAATCTCCGCACACTCCTTCATTGTAACCCTTCTGCACATACCGTAGCATTGTCGCCTGATGGCATTCCATACCGCTCCAGTCGTCTGTTAACCGTGATGACTATCTGTCAAGATCGCCTGATTTTCTAGCTGAAATATGACTAATAACCAATAACGTTCTTTTCGATACTTATACAGGTGCTTTATTACGGTTGATAATTTTGTCCTTACTTATGATTGTGACCCAGTCGTCGGAACGTCCCAGGTTTCATCACGAAAAAATATCTCTATGCATTAAGATTGGTATCAACAGTCTTCTTTCGTTTTAGTGAGCTGGTGATTCCCCTCGCTGCTGCTCTAAACTGTTCCATGATTAAATTGCGGTCGAAAGGTTTCGACCAGATAAGTGAGCGAATCCATTCCCATTTTTCATGTATTTTAATCAGGGCCTCTGAAAAAAATGAACGGGCGCTCACCTGATGCAGTAAACTCTGTTTACCGCGTTATGCGGAACACTAGAAATGCGAAATGACGTTGTGCCTAGAGCTGCACAGTTGGTTGCGTTGATCGCCATATTTTCACTCAGTTTGACGCTTATATACCTGCAATCGTTTTAATGGACTGGTTAGAACAGTAGCCTTCGATGCAGCTAAGCTATATCTGAACACGTTTCACAAAAAAGTGCAGTGTAAAGCTTTTTACTTTCGCGCTACGCGCTTTTCCCTTCTTACTGTTTCTGCAATCATCAGACGCCTTCCAAGAAAAGCATCACATCACCATTGACGTATGCACACAAGCACTGACAGTAATTTCTGATCCGCTGGCAATCAGGAAACAGCTCATTTGGGTTGCCGGTTGATTTCACTTTAGCAAAGCATCTGAATCATAGTGCCACGAAAGATCTAGCATCTTTCTCGACTTTTAATTCCCCTCAGTGTGCCAGAGACATGCTACAACAGCTCACTTCAGTCAGCTCTATCACCATAGCTCAGATTACAACGTCATCTCCCGTCAGCAAACATAGATTTCTTCACGCGTCTCAAAAGAGCCTTTCTGTCCAGCCTTATCGCATGCGCTTAAAAGTCCGCTAACTGACGTCCTACAAAACCAAGTAGAAAACACCACGCAACATCACAAAACTGCTCACGCGTTCTCCCAAGTTCAACCATTTCATTTCTTTATTGTCTCCTCTTTTTAACCGCTAGCCGGGGCATATTCCGGACTCTTCTTATCCCTTCCTTTCCCGTGTTTTGGGCCCCCCATACAGTCTCCGACAAACTTCCAGTCGCTACTCACCGGTTAGCTCTAGCAAATGCAATCCGCGCGGCGAAAACAAAGCTCCGACCCACCTCCTCCTACAAATACCTATAAATATATATGTATGCGTATATTTCTCGGATACTTCGAGAGGCATGCTTGGTTGCATGATCAAGTGTTACAAGGGTATTTCAAGTCACATTGAACAAGCAAGTAAATATTTGGGTACAAAATGAGAAGCAATAGCAAAACTGGCATATCAAGAGAAACGCGGTGTTTATACGCCCCACTGATGCCTGTCGCGGGTGCACAGTTTAACTTTGCGATGGCGGCGGGCGTGGTGTCTGCAGTATTTGGATTTAACGAGTCCATAAAAAAGACATGAATGCTAGACTGTGATGAAGAAGGTCTCCAAAGAACTTGAGGGTGAGGTGAAACTTGTCAACGGATCAAAACAGCTGGCGGAAATATTTCTGATGTCAGATAGGTGCCCGGTATTATAATGGATATGAAATAGTACGTCGATCATTTTACCATGGATCCTGGAGCCAAGAAAATTTTCAGAAGACTTTGAAAATGCGGAGG
Source organism: Fasciolopsis buskii (assembly GCA_008360955.1). Lineage (NCBI taxonomy): Eukaryota > Metazoa > Platyhelminthes > Trematoda > Plagiorchiida > Fasciolidae > Fasciolopsis > Fasciolopsis buskii. The sequence continues at coordinate 376,363 of LUCM01011081.1, forward strand.
GACGAAGAACACTGGTGAAGAGTTTTGGCTGACACTTTTGAATACATGAAGAATGGAAACGTCGGCGGCATTGAGGAGTGAGGATTGATATGATATGCGTTGAATAATATAGCTGACGCTGGTGAGCCAGCGTGAAACAAAAACGGGTTTCCTTGCTCTTTTGTTTGCATTTGACGGATTGGCTGATAGCAATTGCTGGTGTGATGATAGCCGCGGATTTAGAGGTGACGTTTGCGTTAGACAATGGCAGCCGCATCTGGAACAAGGATCCAAGTGTGTGTGCCTTCGTGGCGATTGGATGTCAACGTGGTGGGCATGTTAGCCACTAGCGGGTAGATCCAGCAGTAAATCTGTGCAATTGTGAGGACTTGTCCGCTCAAAGGGTCACAGGCCTCGTAGATCACATTATGTGGCCCCGATATTTAAACAGATTTGCAACAGGGTCATCGGTGTGCGTTGATGATTCATGCGAATTGGAAGCAATGTCCACTTCATCGCGGCCTTGGAGTAAGTCGTACTTGTCCGTCCTGGGATAAGTGATCTGAGCCTTGGGTCAGCTTGCGTTCACGATGTGTTGAGAAGTTCGCGGATGGGGCCAGAAACTGGATGGTAGACTCTTGGCGAGACATGATTGCAAAAGCAAATAAATACCACGAGAAAGGGAGAGATGGCAGTCTGGAGGTTTTCCAGCTGAGACTCATGGTGCGTGCAAACATAAGAACGAGAAGTGATGAATGTTATGTGGAGTGAGGCAGCAGTTGGTGCCGAACTTCTCGCTTGGGTTGATCTAATTATGAAATGCATGCATAAGAGGTTTAGGTTGGGACATTTACTATTAGTTTAGAAGTAAGTGAGAATTTGATGTGAGTATGTCATTTTATACACATTGCTACATACGCACTATACGAGATAGAAATTTAGGTGAAAAACTTGCGCCGGCTTGTTCAAGTGACGGAGTCTTCTGCCTATACCTACAGTGATTTGCACTTGTGGAAACTACTGGGAATGAAGAAGGGCTGATTTGAGCGTTGCATTCATTCAGTACCCTAGGCCCGACTCATAGGCTCTTTCTATTGGAATGTAAGGATCGTGCAAGTCCAGCAAATTTACAACGGTTATTACCTCCACAATTTCGTTTTCAAAGGTAACGGAGGCAGGAGCAATCATCTTAATGGGTTGGGGCAGTTTATTCCACAGGGAAAATATTTGATGATGAAGTTTTCCCAAGTGCTATTCTCAATATGAGAGCTGAAATCAAGAACTCAGCACGACGAAAGCCAAAGGGTAAATTATTTCTTATTTGCGGTGCGGAGATGCACACATTTTACCAATGATCCTGTGAAAACAAGAGATGTTGAGGCGAACTCGACGCAGCCATAAGGGATCAAGGTGTAGTTTTAAGCAACGTTCTATGTAATTTAGGGAGAGCCAAGCCAGGAGGAGGGTTGTGATACCATAGCTCTTAACTTTGATGAGAAGCTTACGATGGGATACGCGATCAACGGCCCTTGCCATTTCTAAGAAAATCACCATCACCGACTTTTCGTCGTTGGCAGCCGTTTTTGCTACGTTTAGGAAATCAATCATGCACGTAGAACAGGATTTAATTTGAAGGAAATCATGTTGGCCGGCATTAATGAGGTCATGATCTAATACGTAAGTTGTTGCCTAACTTGTTATTATTCTTTCCATAATGCGAGAGACAACTGGAGTGTGACTGATGGGTCTGTAATTAGATGGCTCCTTCTTTGAACCGTTTTTCTGAATTAGGACAATGACCGAAGTTCCTCATTGGTGGGGGAAATTGCCGAAATTTAATGAAAGATTAAATAGATTGCACGAATGTCTAAGGACGTCTGCACCCGCACCTAGCTGGCTATACTTTGTGCACGCCTTTCGACGATCGTTAGGCCGACGCCCCCATGCTACCACAAACGGGTATCGTATACCATCACCCATAACGGACAGTAATCCGGGAGCTACCTTAGGAAACAAAGCATGCACCTAGGGTCCCGTCAACTACTTACTGGTCTCCGCAATATTGCATCTTGCTGTCCAAAGCACTTGAGCTACAAGACCAAATAGCCATCACAGGCTCAATATTTTCAAAAAATCAAGGCATTCCACAGTCCAGCTCTCAGTTGCACAACTAGTGGATGGAAAAAAATACTTGTCAGTAAATACCGGTAACTCACACAAATCGCCCTTATTATTCAGTATCACCGTCACCTGCTGCTGTTTACTCGTCCATTCAGAAATTCCGCTCCCCCAATAAACAAAACAAAACCATTACAGCTTTTAATGAGCTACGGACACCGATCTAAGCATTTACTGCTGTCCAAAAAGCCAACATCGCTCATGTGTCCATCACGTCTATTGCTGCATTTTTTATGAAATCCGAGGGCTTTTTCTTCCCCACTTCATTGGAGCCCCTTTTTTAACTTCGGTTTTCCTGCCTTTCGCCATATCCGAACCTGACATTCCGGTTTTTACCATTTTTCCTAATGCGCACCTTTGATCAGTAATGTTCCTCTCTTTATTTCTTTCGCTTGTCATTCCTCCTTTTCACACCAGCTTGTCCTTCCTCCATATTCCTGACCGCAAGAACTATCTTCTAGATCATCCCGCCCATCGTGCGTGCCGTTAGATCAGCCTTATTTTCCAGTTCTGTAGAATTTCCTCTGCGATTTCCAGTTTGTCCTCCATCATGCCATGGGTGCATATAAACCTAACTGTGGTCTATGCCCCCTCCTAAACTCTCACTTTGTCCAAGCAAAGAGTTTTGTATCGTCTGCTGCACGACTCCAGCCAGTTATGCACGTAAAATGCCGTGCTCTTGCGCTAGCCGTCACTTTTGGTTGGTGCAGTTTTCCTTGATTTCTCTGGAATCCCCGATGGTCCTCGCACACACTTGCTCAGGATTGTGCCATATTTTGATTCTCCATTCCTCTCCACACCTTTGCATTCCTGCCACCGTTTTGCACTGTCTGTCATGTATGCTACATCGTCACTTTTCGATCTTCATTCAGGGCATGATTCTCGTGAACCACGATATGTACGCCCTATTATGACCATTATTATAACTAAAACCAATCGAATAGTTGGACAATCTATGGTCGGTGCCGTGCACTTTGCAACCAGAGAGTGCCACGACGTCAGGCAAAATGAAATTCGCGCTTATGAAAGTTTGCACTCGGTTTTGGCGTTTTGCGGCGTTGGAAGTTGACTTTGATCGGCGTCGCTGTCCTCCTAACTGTCTGGGCTAAATGGCCGGATCTGCCGTCTGCGATCCTTGCTTTCATTTCTAGGTAATCCCTTAAGCTCTGAAATTTGGACCCGCGATCATCCCGGCTTTTGGCTTTCGTTTCGTTTGTTGTGGAAGTGCAATGCCCAGTGACGAAATATGCCTTCCAACGTGCGCACTGCGCGCAGATTAAACCGGCAGCCCACGTGATCTAAGGCTATGAGTCAACTCGCTCTCTTTCACTAAATCCTGCAAGGAGAAATTGTCGCCATTGTGGCTTTTTTGGACAAGTCCTAAGATTAATAGGTGATGGGCTGTGGGATAGAAGCACGGAAGCGCTCGTCGGAAAATAACTCCAAGTCATCATACAGTGATGAATGTTCAGACGGCCTCAAGCTACCGGCAGGAGTTACTGCGTTAGAGCGCAATAATTCCTTGGAGGTGAAAAAGATTGAACTAGGTCAAGAACAGACAGTTCGGCGATTTTTGCTGTCAACAAGATATGGCTGCAAGAGGGCCAAGCCGGATTCCTTAAACAGTGTTTATTCCACTGTTGGCAAGGTAGATTTCACGGCCCTCAGGGAAACGAATTTAGCCGTCCGTGAACTCAAGTCATACACAGCACTACGTTTGCTGTAGTTAGCAAGTTAGTTTGCAAGGCAAATTTTGCTACATACGTCTAGGTAAGAGGTCTAAGGCAACGGTCTGCATTTGCGCGGCTTCCCAGAGATAAGGGATAAGGGATTCTGCACTGACATTGCTGCCACATAAATTAGCAAGCATATCGCCAACCCAAAACGAGGAGACTTTGACCCCGTGGGATCGACTAGGCCGACGAAACGCCTCCAAAAACCGCTCGTGGCGAGAACTCACCATAACTTCATTCCACGGTCTGGGGTTTTATACAAATAAAGGTAAGATTTGGAAATCGGTGGCAACCAAACACATTTAATCTAGTGACAACGTTACATCGAAACGATTTTGACAAAATGGTAATGAACGAAGTATCAGGTAAAACTGATCAACACCACACTGCAAACGTCACTGGCTAAAAACTTGCTGCCTCAAATTTAGAATTTTTTAGAAATTTCTTCCGGAACAAACAGCGATCAGAAAAATATAGCAACGACCTTCAGAAGGAGTAGTTGGTGTCCTGGTAAAAAGTTGGAAAGAGATATGCTGTGACGCTAGCAGTATTTTGCAGCCAAATGCTGATATTCTTTTACATTACGGAAGATAGGCGCCGTTCTCTTCGGTAAAGACGTAGGATAGAATAGGCGATAAGGTTCCGCAGTCAGTTTTCGGTTAACTGCAACGGCCCTACAAAACACGTAGCTTCGACGGCACATGCCATAGCCAGGAGTAGTGTCCGAGGGGTGCAATAGGACATAAATTTTAAAAACGAGAAAGTAACGAATGAATCAATGCATATCCCAGGAGAGTCGTTGCTTATAACCAGTGTAAGTAAGTCAAAGTTGAATCCGCCGAAACACAAAAGGGGATGTTGCTGAGTTCTCATCCACGGACATAAGTATTGCTATCCCTTCCCTGATTATTTAAGAGCGTTCCCGACCGGGCCGCGGAAACCAATGCTGTACAATCAAAATCTTCGTCTTGTCATCTGCATGCTTCCATGGCCTTTTTTTGACCTCCGCTCACCTCTAAATTTTCACATTCACTATTTCCAACCCGCAAGAACAAGGCGTTTTTTCCAGTGCACAGGCGAGGCCTTTCGGTTTGAGTCGTTGTGACCGCATATTTATGGGCTGTGTATGCTTGCAGGTGGATTAACTTTATGATCCAGCATTCCAGAATTTGTGAATTAATTGTGTTTCGGATTTCCCATTCGACTTTGGTTACGTATTGTTTAAATGCTCTTCGCACGCAATCTGGACAGCGACTCAGTGGGATACGGCAAATGCATGACGGATCAAATTACTGAGGATGGAAAAAGTACTAAACGGGCCTTAAACCTCAGGGCCACTTGGCCCCTACCCAACTACTATCTAGCCTTTACGGGATGCTCTGAGGAAAACTGTAACAGAAATGTGCAAAGCAGCCCTAAGGCTAAGATAGTTTGCTGCCAACTGAGGGATGGCTGCGGTAGTAGCAACAGAGAGGGCGTGTGACACCAAAAATCTCGCCGTGCTTGAGGCATCCCCAGGTTGTCCCAAATGTGCAAAAAATTTCAATCATATGGGCATACGTAGGCTCACTGCAAGGACGATGGAATTAGCCTGCGCCATGACAAGTGGGGCTAAGGTGCGGAAAACAAGGAATGGTAGAAATAAGAAATACCTAGAAAGAATTTGTTCCTGTGTGGAACTGTCAAAGCAAATGCCATATGGCCCGGGGGTTGCTACCACAATGGCTTTTAGGGATAGTCAATGCTAGCTAACGTATAACACTGCGCGGAAGAAAGGGAAACCGGAAGCAGTACGCAGACCTTAGGAACAGCACAATGTGAAAGGGCAATGTATTATTCAAGCTGGTCCGGTGTTCCAGGTGACAACAAAAACGCATTAGTCCTACGTGCTGGAGTAAGGAGTTCCCTCTGTCTGTTTACGGATACGGACCAGGCCATCAAGGGTGATCAGGCCAGAGCAAATTAACTGGCCAAGGAATCCGGCTATCTACAGACCGTTAGCGGCACCATTGCTGGCCCGGTGAACAAGCTACTCCAAAAGGACATAGAAAACAATGAAACAACGGGGGATTAGAGCGCCACAACCGTGGTACCTGCTGACGAAGGTGAAAATCGTTAAGACGGTCAGCCAAAATAGAATTCTAGGAAAGCCGGTAGATAATTTAACCAGACCACACATTTGTCAAAATCCAACAGAATGCAGAATACTCCACCCAGCTCAGTACGGCTTCATGAGGGATGGGTCTTGCCACATCAAGCTATTCGAGTTTCTTGATGAATTTTTACAAGTAGTGGATGGTGGAATGCAGCTTTATGTGTATTGGCCCGATTCTGCTGGGTCGTTTTTCCCAGTAAATCAATGCTTATCTCCAATCTAGGTGTAAACATCTAATATCCGAGTTTTGATATATCGGTTAAGAACTTTCTTACCAGAGAGACATGTTATTCTAGGGATAAATATGGATAATATAACAAACCAGAAGTTACAGTTGGCGTGCTGGAAGGGTCAACATTGGGGCTACCTTAGCTCTTCCTCTTCAGCGAGGATCTAGCTCCGGTTATAAAACAGCGGAGATTTTTCTCTGCCGATGGTGCCAAGGAAGTATGGTTCATCAGCAGACAGTTCCTCAGCAATAGTGCAGTGGTGGTCCCAGGTTGCGGTGGCAAGTGGGCCCTAATTCTGGAAGTGAGCAATAGTCACATTACTCTCAATCCCGGAAGTTCTAGGCGTATCCCCTGACCACGAGTTGCTTACTGTGGGTGCGGTTAGCTGGTCGAGATATTCAGGAGTAATAACCAAGGCAGATCTTAAATGAAAGCAGTAGTGCGCTTTGCCAGCTCGAGGAACCACAGGTGAACTAATCAGATTGAAGTCAGCGCTGTCCTGCCGTAATTTGGACGTGTTCGCACTGCTGTACAAGGCCATAGTAAGGCTTCCCATGGATTGCTGCCTGGAGGCTTGATCCCCCTTCTTCAAAGGGATGCCACTTGCTTTGAAAAGATCCAGCGATTAGCCGAAGAAACGTCTAAGGCGCTCGGTGGGAAGTCAAGCGACCGACGTCTGACATTTTTTCCCGTCGAACAGAAGGATAACACGAGGTGGCCATGTGGCGATCCTAAACGCCTTGTCGCTTCATATCCAAGGCTGCTTTTCATCGGGACTTAGACTTTTGGATATACGCCTATAAGAGGAGGAGTACAAAAACGTGTTGTAGGCTTTTGACTAAACGTAACTCTCTTGGAAACGAAACGACAAATATGCGGAGCTCGCCATCTCGTGGACTTGGTGACTTAAACAAAAGTGGCACAAAAACCTCAACCTGGGGTATGTCGACGCCAGGCAATAAGCAACAAGGCACCGTAATTAAGCACCCCTGATTTGAACTACGAATAGTTGCGACTCGTATGATTTCTCGCCGTCGGCGTGCAACAAGTTCTTCTTTTCAATGTTTCATTTAGCGAACCCAAATAACCTGGACCTGGAGAAGGTGAACGGTTGGCAGAAATGAATACCATCGGGCGAATTTTGGCGGCTTGAATTGTGAGAACCAAAGCTTGGTGCTTGAAAATTGGCGTCAGTAACAGGTAGAACCGACAGGGACTAAAGGGTAGAAGTTTGCTACCTGGACTCTCAGAAAGCCTTCGGTTTCTTGAATCACAGACTTTTGGACCAGAAGGTGAAGGCTTCCGGAGTTGACGCTAAAGTGAATAACCGGATAGCACAGAGTCTGAAGGGCAGATCTTTCGGCGTGAGAGTCGAGGGGTGTCTATCAGACAGAGGACTGTTACACAGCAAGGTGCCTCAGGGTCTGTCTTGGGGCCACCGCCCTTGCTTATGTATGCCAACGACGTAGCTAGTGAATTGGAACTTCTGTGTCTCATGTTTGCTGACCACATCAAACTTTTTAGGGACACCATACAGTAAGGCTATCCAGCGGGATTTTGATGAGGTTTATTGGTGATCATTGAGCTGGAATCTTCCGTTAAACTTAGACAAATGTCGGCGGATCATGGAAGGAAAAATAAATTCCTCTCCCCACATGGATCCGCCTAGGTATCGGGTTGCGGTGGACCAAACTCAGCAGGCAAGAGATGTCGCGATAGCCGTGAATGCAGACTTCAAACCTAGTCTGCGATGTCAGAAGGCAGTCAATGTGAACTACGCCAAATTAAAAGGACCATAGGATCTAAGAGGCTCAACGTACTTCTGTCGCTGTTCAAGGCATTTGTCCGACCGCCTTTGGAATACTGTGTCCAGACATGGAGACTATACGTGGTAAGAGCAAAATGCCGGAACAGGTTCGGCAGGATTTGGACATTTGAGGCACATGGGATATCAGCAGAGTCTGAGAGCTTGTACTCTCTAGAAAGACGTAGAGAATGAGATGACTTAACACAGGCCCTCAAGGTCATTACGAGTTGGGCCGAGATACGGGGTCACCGTGGAGTCTTATTCCAGGTATGGGGAGCGGAACACTTAGTGGTAACGAGGAGAAGATTATGCGAGATCATGTAACCACCGGGTTGAGGAGCAAATTGTTTGCAACACCAATTGTGAATGTTTGGAAGAATCTACCTGCTGAAGGGGTGGAGGCGAGGTCAGTGAGCAAATTCAAGAGGAGACCAGGCAATGCATGGCCAGCTATTTCTGGAGAGGACATATTGTGAATTGTGGGGTTGAGGAGACGGGCGACAGGAAATCATTTCAGTAATTGTTTCCTCCCTTGTCATAACTGAAGAGAACTTCCACCTTCCTGCTGTCGAAGCATCATCAGATCAAGGAACCTGGACGACCAGGCGTTTCGCCGTATAGTCCTCTAATCTAAGTGGAATTGGAACTGGAACTGGAACTGAGGTGAACTGGCTCGACCTTGAGAAGGTCATATGGAACTGGAGCATAAAATGTACTGAGTCGGGTTTTCCTCGCGTGCTAGTGAGGCTTCGGGTGCCACAGCAGGTGGCCCGCAGGTACGCTTTGGGGTTTCTTGGCGTTTCGTTAACATGTGGACTTCACGTAAAAACCGTTCATGAAATTGGCGGATTTTTCATTTAAACTTACATGGTACTGTTTCTTTCTAAACTCACTCCGATCACCCATAAGCTCATTTATATGCGTTCTCGTTTTGCTTGAGTATTTTTTGTCCACTATAATTAGTGGCATGGTTTGATCCTGCAATTATGGAATTTTCTGTTTTACTTTTGCGGTCGTGAAATCATCAGCCGTTCGGCTCTAACATTTCATTTCTAGTCTTAGTATAAAATAAATACTTGAAATATAATATTGACAAACTTATGTTTTCAAGTTACGCTTATGGGATACACTTACGCAATGCCGTGTTACGGTAATCGCTTTCATTGAGGCGATAGCTTTCCGGTTTTGCGTACCTGAAATCCAACCTTTTATTTTTGTCACCAGTGATGAGAACCGGGTATGACGCCAGTAGTCCAAAAGAGGAAAAGAGCGATCTGGTCACAACTATGTGATGCAGGCAATGTGCAGTAATTTTTACTGCTCTCCGTTGCATTTTTTGATTCGTGTAGACAGAGTCCTCTAAGTGAACTATGGTTTGGTTGTTTATCTCTTGCACCGTAAGACGTATTGTCTTATCGCGGTTCTCCAGTTATATTTGCTTGTCTTTAACCTTTATGGCTACTGGTGCGTGACTTTTACCCAGGGCCGTACGAACACATTCGACCGGTAAGACAAAAAGACAGTTGGTAGTGGTATGAGATTGAGTGCGGGCGCAGCGTGCATGAACGTGCAAGTAACAACCACGCTGGGTGATCAACACTCTGTTAAACAAGTGATCCGGAAGAAGAGATTCATCTTCCGCCACAGGGGCCCACTTCGGAAAAGAGCAAAAGCCGGAACTTCGTGGACTTTCTGGCGTCTTGGCATCTCTCACGAATGGAAAAAATTGCTGCTTGTTTGGTCGTCCCCTGGTTGCTAGTTTTCGGGACCTGACCGTGCGTCGGGCACCCTCCTGGAATACACCTTGAGACGAACTTGAGCCCGCGCACCGCTGCGGCCGAACTTCCCGCCCGACGTGCGCCAGTCAAAGCGGCGGATCTGACCATATCCCACACCCACGAGTCCCGCACGCTCGACAGGAATGTTCAGGCGGGTTGTACACGGGTGTCCGATCGTGGGTTGCCCTTGTCCTCCGATGCGTGGATGACGTCGAGGGTAGATATAACGGTTGGGATGCAGGAGTCAGTAGACATGCTAGATCTTACGGGCTCTCTTGAGAGAGGTTAAGAAAAAATCGTTTGGAAACGACGCTTGTGAGCACCGGTAGGTGCTCGACTTAGTGGCGGACGCCTAAATAGTGTTCGGTGCTGCCTTTGTCGGTGCACCATGGAGACCACATGCCCCTGAGCGCACGAATTATCGCGACATATTTTATCCCAGTTATAACAGCTGCACATTTACAAGCGTAATATCATTCAAAAATGTGGTATGACAGTAATAATAAAATGGAAAAAACGGACGGGTTGTTTTACCTTGCTTTCGCCACGGCTGCTTCGTATGTCCGGTACTTCCGGTGCGGTGGGTAGTACCGTTTGTTTTCATTAGAGGTCTCCACGGATGGCGCTGGTAGCGGCTGAGCTCGACTGGGATAGCGAGACTCGCGAGGATGAACATACTATGCGGAAGAACAAATCTATGTTCCGACACAATCTTCGGTTCGAGTGTTCTGTCTTTAAGTATCTCGTTGGTGACTGTATCAGAACAGCAGACGAACTGGAAAGCATGCCGTAGGCTTATTCTGACGACAGTAGGAATGGGTCTTTGGCTCTGAGCATTCCTTCACGCTGGTGGGAGAGAAATGTAATATTACTATCCTAATTAATTAATGACCGTGACCGTTACACATTTTCGTTTGGATCAGAGCGCAGTATTGCATTCATGGTGCCTATGTTGTGTTTAATCATCAAAGCTGTCTGTTTCATCCCTACCCAACCAAAAAATGTTGACAAAAGTGGACAGATGGGACAAATTTGTGAATAGGCTTTGCAGGATTCCGTGGGCCATCCTAAGATTTTCGCTCATTAAGACGATCAACGTCACCAGTTTGGTTTATGAACTGAATCACCAGAAGCGCTTTTTGTTTTGGTTTTACAGTGTACCTGGTTTCAGCGTTTTATTTTTTCACTTCGCATTGAAATTTTTTTACGAATTATAGAGTGTAGTCTCCTGCTCGAGTTAGGAAGAGAATGTGGAGCATTTTTATTGTGAATGATATAATATTAATAACACAGCGTTGTTGGTAGATGTAATGCGCCAACGTTTCGACTACCGTGGGTAGTCTTTCTCAAGGCAAGTTTTACAATCAAATGACTGAGGGAACGTTCACATGCCAACTGATGTTTAGTTGTGTTCGTGTATGTGTGTGCTTTGAAATGTGGGTCAGGTGAGTGATTAGTTGTCTTCCACGTCATGCGTCACCGTGGTGGTGGGGTCAACTAGCGCGGTGACCTTTGGTATGCTTGTTTCTTAATGATGTTAGGGCTGTTCATATCTCCGAGATCTCTGCTCCGTCGTTCCGATTTATGCATGTGGGGTGGGTGCTTATCGCCAGAGCCTCGGCAACCTTACGCTCAGTGCAGGTTCTGAATCCACGTTGAAGTATTTTTGCGTTTTCATAATCTATGTTATGCCCTTCTGCTATGGCATGCAGAGCGATGGCTGAATCGCGCTCAAGTTTTGATAAGGCCGCCTTATCTGTAGGTCTGCACTTTTCTTTCCTTCTGTGTTCAGTTATCCGCGTCATCAGTTGTCTGCTGGTTTGTCCAATGTATTCAGCCGGGCATTCCTTGCAACTGATTTTGTAGATGCAATTGTCGTGGTCTTGCACACCGACTTGATCTTTAGCTTTTGATAGGTGGCGCTTTAAAGTGTTATCCATCCGGAAGAAAGTGTGAATATCAAAGTCACTGAGGACCTTTCTTATTGCTTCCGAAGTACCTGATCTGTACGGAATTCCGACGGAGGCCGTTTTCTTCTTTTCTTTCTTCGTCATGTTTGTTGACACGCTAGTTTTCATTTGTTTTCTTATGAGGCGTGGTGGGTAGTGATTGTCCTGTAGGATGTCGTGTAGACGTCTTAGTTCTTCGTTGCGTTCGGTATCATCACTGCATAGCTTTTGAACTCTGTTGGCTAGCGAGCAAATAAGAGTCCGCTTCACGCATTGTGGATGAGCTGAACTGAAGTCCAAATACTTATCCGAATGTGTGGATTTTCTATGGATGCCGATATTGAATTTTCTTGAGTCATTAACTTTCAGACGACAGTCTAAGAAGTTGATGACTCTACTGGTGTCTTCCGATTCCATTGTGAATTTTATGGATCTGCATTGCTTGTTGAGAGCTTGAAGAAAGCTATCTTTTTTTGTGGACTTGATGATTGCAAATGTATCGTCGACATACCGCACGTACAGGCGTGGGGGGTGGACAAAATCCATTAGGGCTTTTGATTCAACCGAGTGCAGGAAAAGGTTTGCTACAATGGGGGATATGGGTGATCCCATGGCCACACCATCCGTTTGTTTGTACAACTCATGTTTGAACGTGAAGTATGTTGACATGAGACAAAGTTATTAAGGGTATAAAACTTTGTCTCATGTCAACATACTTCACGTTCAAACATGAGTTGTACAAACAAACGGATGGTGTGGCCATGGGATCACCCATATCCCCCATTGTAGCAAACCTTTTCCTGCACTCGGTTGAATCAAAAGCCCTAATGGATTTTGTCCACCCCCCACGCCTGTACGTGCGGTATGTCGACGATACATTTGCAATCATCAAGTCCACAAAAAAAGATAGCTTTCTTCAAGCTCTCAACAAGCAATGCAGATCCATAAAATTCACAATGGAATCGGAAGACACCAGTAGAGTCATCAACTTCTTAGACTGTCGTCTGAAAGTTAATGACTCAAGAAAATTCAATATCGGCATCCATAGAAAATCCACACATTCGGATAAGTATTTGGACTTCAGTTCAGCTCATCCACAATGCGTGAAGCGGACTCTTATTTGCTCGCTAGCCAACAGAGTTCAAAAGCTATGCAGTGATGATACCGAACGCAACGAAGAACTAAGACGTCTACACGACATCCTACAGGACAATCACTACCCACCACGCCTCATAAGAAAACAAATGAAAACTAGCGTGTCAACAAACATGACGAAGAAAGAAAAGAAGAAAACGGCCTCCGTCGGAATTCCGTACAGATCAGGTACTTCGGAAGCAATAAGAAAGGTCCTCAGTGACTTTGATATTCACACTTTCTTCCGGATGGATAACACTTTAAAGCGCCACCTATCAAAAGCTAAAGATCAAGTCGGTGTGCAAGACCACGACAATTGCATCTACAAAATCAGTTGCAAGGAATGCCCGGCTGAATACATTGGACAAACCAGCAGACAACTGATGACGCGGATAACTGAACACAGAAGGAAAGAAAAGTGCAGACCTACAGATAAGGCGGCCTTATCAAAACTTGAGCGCGATTCAGCCATCGCTCTGCATGCCATAGCAGAAGGGCATAACATAGATTATGAAAACGCAAAAATACTTCAACGTGGATTCAGAACCTGCACTGAGCGTAAGGTTGCCGAGGCTCTGGCGATAAGCACCCACCCCACATGCATAAATCGGAACGACGGAGCAGAGATCTCGGAGATATGAACAGCCCTAACATCATTAAGAAACAAGCATACCAAAGGTCACCGCGCTAGTTGACCCCACCACCACGGTGACGCATGACGTGGAAGACAACTAATCACTCACCTGACCCACATTTCAAAGCACACACATACACGAACACAACTAAACATCAGTTGGCATGTGAACGTTCCCTCAGTCATTTGATTGTAAAACTTGCCTTGAGAAAGACTACCCACGGTAGTCGAAACGTTGGCGCATTACATCTACCAACAACGCTGTGTTATTAATATTATATCATTCACAATAAAAACTAATACATGGCGCATCGATTTTTCGATACACTCCTTACGTTGTTTGGTCCGGAAATGTGGAGCATTGTTTTTAATGATGCAGCATCAAAGTTATCCCCTTACTTCATGCTGTTTTCTACCGTAACTCGACTGGTTTACCAAACGTTTTTGTCGATTCAGTGTATGGACGAGGGTCTTGCTGACTTTACGGTATAGACTACAGAAAAAGTTTCTTTTGTGACCCCAGGACATGTAATCTATCAGGTTGTGAAGCCGCAAGTTGAGGAAATCCTATCAATCGGTAGGACAGAGAAGATCTAAGTCAAATATTATTTCCGGACAATGTATTGTAAGGCTGTTATCACAGTGCATGAAATACCAGAAAACAGCAAATCTTCCGACTGGTAAAGAATCCGAGAAAGCAAACACTCTTGAATGTACCGGACCGGGCGAAAACGTACTGGTAGTACCCTTAAAACAAACGGCCTGTCGTCGTAAAGTGCGGTGATCATTTTGATAGTATTCGGAAGTGAACAGTTTGATTTGATTTTTCCGAATGATTCGTCGTACATTGTCAACAGCTAACTTGTCATTTTGCAGAGTTGGGTGTTAATGCATGACGAAACACTCGGGAAATCAAATCGAAGTTCTTACTACTGACCACCGTCAAGCGGCGGAATTCTGCAGGATTAAGTGTAGTGTCTTTGCCTGCGTTCAGGTAAGTCCGTCCTGACCTGGGGGTCGTCCAACTGATGTGGGATTGGTTTGTGGCCTGCAAGATCCAGCAACGGGCAAAGACGCTATATCATGTGTTGTTGTTGTTGTTGTTGTTGTTGTTGTTGTTGTTGTTGTTGTTCGATAAACCTTTGAGAATCATCCCGGTTAGCGTATTGACTGAGGTGTTTGACTCAATCGTTGAGTTCGGGTCCGCGTCTTAGTTTCGGCGCGGTAGATACGCACTGCTGATGATTCCCAACAAGGATGAAACAGCTGTGCAGTGCTCCCATGGTTTCCAGGGGCACGTTGAATGTTAACGCTGCACGGCAAGTCATTCAGAAAATGATCAAGCATTTGCCACCGAAAAGTCAGAAGTTAAACACCAAACACGCCGTTCACTTTGGTAGCAGACGGCAACCCGCTATCGTCCGGTTCGTTACCACCTGACATGTTGGGCGCTTTTGTGGTTTCATGCCATTCCAAGTTTCAGCGTCGCGGTTGTGAGCTTACCCTATCCCCCATGTGGTGAGCTGCAGTAGCTATGAGGCACACCCAGTTCCACTACATTTATGCCTGGTTCATGCCATAAAGAAAAGGACAGCACGAAGAAGCAAGCAGTTTATAAAAAAATCTTCATTTTTTGTGCAGAATAATGTGCAGAAAAAAAGGACTCGTAGATTGTGCGTGTGGGAACACTCAGGTTAGATTCAGTTTGTTGCTTCTGTTTTCAAAAGCAGAAAGATGGTAGGTTATTGAAAAAACAGAGGTAGGACGATTGCTCCAAAGTTTTGCGGTTCGCAGAATGAAGAAAAACTGAGTAGAAGAAGTTTGACCTCTAGGGATACGAATTTGATAAAGATGATTAACCTCCTGAAGGACGAACAAAACATGAGGAGAACTGCCGAAGTAAGTTCTGAAAAACAGAAATCAATATAAAAACGATAGGAAAGAGATAGTAAAGCAACCGCCCAACGTCGCTTAAGTGACTGCGGATTGGAGAACAGGGAAGACTTATTGGTCAACCGAACGGCCTTCGCTGCATCCGACCAACGAAAGAAACGCCCCCGGGACGATACGGTCGCGATTGATGTTGCTAGAGGCTTAGCGAGTAGTGGATTAAGAGAGTGGTGTTAGCGACAATAGTGAAGTGGTTGGGTAAGATGAAAAAGAGTGGGCGTATGTAGAAGAGTTTGGTAAACACCATCATTCATAAGAGATCGCCGAGACAAAGTCCCATGGACTCCTACAAAGATGGTTCGCTTGCTGAGTAAACATGACATCTACGATATGAGGGCCCAATGGGTCCCAAAGAAAGACTATTTCGACAGCAAACATCGTGGGATTAATTCATTTTCATTAGTTCTCAAGATTTTACCTTTGGTAATGCTGCACCGTCTCAAACCAGCTCGTAACGATGACATTCACGAACAAAAGGCCGGATTTCATCTTGGTCGAGGTTGCAGTAACCAGGTTTTTACTTTTTTGCAGTTATTCAAAACGCACCACAGACACCACCGCCAGCTTTTCTTCACTTGAAAGGCGCTTTCGGCTCAGTGGACCAGACAGTGCTATTCAGCTCTATTGACCGGAGTGGTATGCCAGCGAAGTTCGCGAACCTCCTACGAGCACCACTTGCATAACTATGGTTGTACGAGGTTATGCGGTGAACTATCAAGTTCATTCGAAACGACTAGCGGTGTTCGACCAGGCTGTCCCATCTCCATTCTTGTTCAGCTTCGTATTAGAGGAGGTAATGGGGACGCTTTAAAAGGTTTTTAGGATGTAGGCGTCGAACTACCAAATGGAGAAACTGTGTGACCTAGATTACACAGACGACTTCGTGTGCCTTTTCGAATCTTCACCATGTACGGTGTGCACTAGGCAGACTCTCGAGGGTTGTGGCTCCATTTGGCATGTGCTTTGCACCTTCAAAGTGTGAAATGCTGTTACAAAACTGGACGACAGTAGTCCCAAGCTTGATACTGGATGGAGGGGAACTAACGGTTGTTGACCGTTCCACTTACCTTGGTAGCTGTGCGTCGAACGTTGGTAGCACGGGAGTAGAGGTAAACACACGCATATCCAAGATCCAAGCGGCTTACGCTGGACTGAAGCATTTGTGACACTAGATTGAAACCTCACATAAGTTGAAAAGTCGTGTGTACTGTGCTGCAGTGCGCTCAGTTCTTTTGTATAGTTTCGAGACGTGGAGTGTGCGTGTCGGAGATGTTCGTCGCTTGGCGGTTTACGATCGCCGATGTTTACATAGTGTCGCCAGGATTGGAAAGAATAGCCGGGTTAGTAATGTGGAGATTCGGAATTTAGTATTAGGTGCCGGTTCCGGGAACAGCTTATCTCAGCATGTGAAGCTTAGTAGACCACGTTGGTTTGGTCGCATGTTGCGTATGTTGGGCATTCGTCTGCCGTACTATGTGCTCCATTTTGCGTTCCTCCTACGGAGTGGAAGAAGCCATGCGGAGGTCAGCAGGTGACGCGGCAACGTGGAACAAGAAAATGCACAGCGAACTCAGGCAAACCAGGTGTATCACGTCTTTGTGGTTAGCGTCCGAAAGACCCGTCAACTAGCTGGCTGAAGACTAAAGGATATAACGGGACCGTGAACAGTGGCGATCGTGTTGCCATTTTCTGCCTAATCAGGGTGATTGAAAAAGTGTGTTTGCATAGTTAGAATGTGTTCCGTAAGTTGGATGCTGCGGCATCCTTATCTTTTCCTGTCTTTGTGGATTCACTCTCTGTTCCTCTTGCATATTCACTCTTTTGATGGAAACATGTGACCCTGGGGGAAAAGCGGCGGTCAGTAAGGCTTTCTTGATGTTTGACTCTGAACGACGGTGATGATGATGATGCAGCATATCTTGCCAAACTCAGTCGAATGCCGTAGCGGTGTACTTGGAGACCGAATGAGTTTCTCCATAGTTTTCGTGTGCAGTCGATCAGGAATGTGAGACGACAAATAGTAGATCACCCGTAGAACGACGCAATGAGCATCCATATTTGCTGCCACTCAGCAAACCGTCACGTTCAAGGAACAGATGAAATTGATCGTCAAGCTGGCAATACACTTAAACGTGATGTTACAGCTTGCATGCTTCTGTGACCCGGCGAGCTGTGTGAGATGCAGTCATAACCGGAAGGCCAATGGTCAGGAGCGTAACGAAATGATTTCTTGGTCCCCCAAACGGGGCATTAGTTGGAGCTCGAAACTCAAGGAAATCAATTAGTGGAAAAATAAATGGTTCAAGTCACTCCACATTGGGTTGCGAACGGATTCTCGCTGGAACCAAAGACTTTCGTAGATAACTCTAGTCTTTATTCTTCTTCGGCTAGAATCCCTAGCATTACGCCTCCACCATCCTCCATGTATCCTATTTTCTGTCGTCGAGCAGGATACTCAAGATGGAAATGCCCATAGCATCGAGCAGTACGGTTGGTGAAACATGTTGTTACTCAGCTCCAGTGATGAGTTAACCCCCTACTATCTTGCAGGTCAAAGGCTTCAGTTATGGTTCCCAAATAAAAAGCCATTCTGCAGTTTGAGCAGCCGCGGAGTATCACTAGCCCACATAGCTGCAGCATCCTCTCTGTAGGATAGTTTACCAACCTTCCGATATAGACCACGCAATGGTGCACGAAAAATTGCGTCTCAACAAATGTACCTGATGGCGACGAATAATTTGGACGCATTGATCAAGCGGAAGTGTTTGCTTCACCTAGCTGCCTTATTGTCCACACGTCAAACCGGCGGTGGTCAAGTAGATTAGGCATCTGTCACCCAAAATGACTAGGTTCAAACTCCAGGTCTGCCGGTCACTTTGATGGTAGACTGCACATCAGTCACCCAAGTCGTTAGCACACTTGATCTAATGGGACATTTTGTGGTTCAGCACCACTCCGGGTTTCAGAGTCACAGAAGCCGGTCCCCATTCCAGTGCGATGGGTGCCAGTCGTTATGAAGCATGCTCTTTCCGCTGCACTGTTGTTTGTTTGATGTAATAAAAAGGTAGGGTAACAAGCTGCTTCAGCTACAGCTCCTGAAACGAATAGAATAGATTTATGTCATATCCCAAATGTGCATACATGACTGTGCTTCTGTGGTCACTCTTTGTAGCCTAGGTACAACCTTCGCGCATTAGGTGGTCATGTTTAGAGCTCTTGTGATCATCCTTGAGTCAGGATCGCTCTGAGCATGCGAATCGAGCGTGAATTGCTAAACCGGATTTCAACGGACAGTCGCGAGCAACTGTTCGCGTGAGTAGAAACGACCGAATCGTCGTTATCTGTTCACTGTATCTGTTTATGCACCCACCCACTGCAGCTTTGCTGAGGCCGAAGACGAGTTCTACCGGACCACATCTCGGTTACTCCGTAGTGTGCGTTCAACGGACATTATGCCTGTCGCTGGAGATTTTAATGCCCAATTTGGCTACTTAGCGGAAACCCATTTTATCTCCCGGCTAATCGCACCGAAAACAGTGATCGTCCCATCCAAGTTTGTTCTGACCGCAGACGGTTTCTGGCGAACATCAACTTTTGTCATAAGAAGCAGCATCGGCTAACCTGATACCTCATTCGCTTTCATAGCGTTGGTATGAGATTGATCGCATTGCAATCGGTCAAGGAGGCGTGGATCAGTCGAAGCCCGTCGATCATTGTTGTTCACACCTGTAGCCTCAGATCATGCTTTATTGCGTCATCGCTTTTGTTTGCGTCCGGTATGTATCCACACGAACAAGGGTACCATTTGTACCGCACAGCTGACTCTAGATGATAGTGGCTCACTTCAATTCCAATCGGAGCTATCAACGCAGTTATCATGACAACGAGATGCTTCGGATCAAAGCTAATCCCGAAAGTAGGCCAAAGAAGCCCTGCACTCAGCGCCAACAGCCACGAAAAAGTCCAAACCGTGTAAACCTCAGAAACGATGGATATCCTCGACTTCAGTTGCTCGGTTTGATGCTCGCAGATTCGTCCTTTCCGGATACCATACACAATTAGACGTGTAATTCGCTAAGACAGTCGACCAAGAACCAGAGAAATGACCGCGAGGAGTAGTATATATTGGAAAATAGGAACATGGTATGTCTTAGCAGTCGAGAGCAATTGCAATCTTTACAGACTGACTATGAGCGCTGATCCTCGGAACTAAGTGTAGACAAGATGATTGGGAAATCTAATTGCTCTTTGATTTATTTTCAAGCAGGGTGACTCAGGAAGAACCGTAATTGGTTTACTGTCGCAGTGGATCTACAATTTGTGCCAAGAAGTGAACCAATGCAGGTGGACGTTAGTCCTTCAGAAATGGAAGTCATCAGGGCAGCAGGTTTCCTGAAAAGTCACAGTGGCTAGAACAGGTGGATTGTCGCCATCTTCACTCAAGGACGGTGAACAAAACTCCTGGGATCACTTTGGACAAAAAAGGGACCTTAAGAAGTGGCG
This sequence comes from Fasciolopsis buskii, assembly GCA_008360955.1. Taxonomy (NCBI): domain Eukaryota; kingdom Metazoa; phylum Platyhelminthes; class Trematoda; order Plagiorchiida; family Fasciolidae; genus Fasciolopsis; species Fasciolopsis buskii. Next base: position 396,393 of record LUCM01011081.1, read on the forward strand.
GCAATAAGATAAGTGATAGACCTTCATCTGAAAATCACAGCGGGGTTCGTATGACAAGTATCACATCGAAGTTTCTGGCATGTTCTATTCACTGCCGATGATCTAGTTCTCCGGAGAGCTGTATACATAGAAACCAAGCCAGTTTAAAAAGCGGACGATCTTTTATTTCTCTAATATTCACTATTGTAACATCTCAGAACATAGACACCATGCGTAGGCCCACGACCTGTCTTTCTAGGCCTGAAAGCGACATTCGACTCAGTTAATCGTCCGCTTCTGTGACGCTGATTCTCGTTGAACTGTGTCGAGAGAAACTTACCTCATTTTTCTAATCTCTGTACGCGAGCACCCGGTGTCGAGTTCATGCTTTCGTCAATAGTTCACCCGAATTCACACTGAAAAATAGCATTCGTCAAAGTTGCTCACTTTCACCTTTTCTTGAGAACTGTCGTGGAGATGATTAGGGCGATAGCTCTATCATCATGTAAGAATAGTGGCATTGATGTTTTCCAAAACAGGGAGCAGTTTGACTTATAATCTGCAGCCGATGTTGTGCTACTGAGCGGAGACCCAAGCAAGTTACAATTTTTCTCGATCGTCTGAACAACGGTGTAGGTATATTTGGGATGCTTTTTAGGTGTTTGCCGATCAAAATGTCGGATTCGGTCAAAGCCAAACTTTTTTGATCAGCAAGAATGAGGCGAATAGTTGGGAACTGAAGGTGGAAGGGAGAAATGTGTGTTTTCATCTACGGTAAGGGAACGGAATGAGGGCCGGATAAAGTAGCATACATTTCGATTCAAACCGCGAATATTCGTGAAAATGATTATTCATTTGATTTTTTATACTCATCATCGTTCAGCGTTAAACAGCAAAGCAAGCCTCACTGGCCGCTGCCTTTTCCCCAAAGTGAATGTCCAAATGGAACAGCGGGTGGACCTACGCAGTCAACACAGTCTAACTGTGCAACCGCACTCTTTCAATCATTCTGATTCGATAGAAAATGTTAACACGATCGCCACTGCTCGCGATTCACTGCCACATCCTTCAGTGTCTCCGCCAGCTAGTTGACGGGCCTTTCGGACCCCAACCAACAAGACGTGAGACACCTGGTTTACCTATGTTCGTTGTACATTTTCTCATTCCTCTATACCACGTCGTCTGTTGATCTCCACATGGCTTCTTCCATTCTTTGGGAGGAACTCAAAATAGGGCATGGTACAGTAGACCGGTTTCATACGCTGAAATAAGGTATTCTGAGGGCTGGCACCTAGTACTAGATTCCTGACCTCAGTTGGTTTGGGCGTGGTAGTGAGCCGAATGACAAAAGAGCTGTTTTACACGTGCACTTTTGTGCTTGCTCTTCGTGGACACTAGGATGATTGGATCGTTTTTCGAGTCTTCTTGATTGCACTTGTTTACTGCAGGCATCAATCGACTCATCCATTAGCAGGATAGTTACTACTCCTTAGAAGCTTGTTTGGACACAACAAACTGATGTCATTTAGCCGCTGGCAGTCACTACCTCACTGCATTTAGGATTATTGAGTTACTTATCCTCCCTAGTCTACTTCAAATCATGCACAGTGATTCAGTCACAAAATCGAATACTAAACGGCCGCATCAGCTACTCATCTCGGGTCGGTGATTCTCGCCAGTCGCAGAGCACTTTGTAGACCAAACAGAATGCACATCAGCGGCCCCTCTCAGACGAAGTTCCTAACAGGCAACTTAATGCTGAATGTGTTTGCTCAAGTTTACGCGATACTGTTTGGTTTTGGCTCGTTGACATGTTTGTTCCTCATTTCCACGAAGCATGGCGCGCTGCTGGCTAACTTACTGCCTGTTAGTTTGATTTCCTACTTGTCCTCAGGAGCGGAAATAAATATTCGCCATCGGTCTTCTGGCTTATGAATTCGACCGTAGGAAACTGCTATACAACGTACCGAAACTTCAGGGGGACGTATTCGCTCTCACTTTCGGCTGTTGATTTGTTTTACTAACCGTAAGCCAACAAGAAATCTTCATATGATGTTCCGTATTTGAAGATTACTGTCTATTGATATCCAAAAGGAACTCCGGCTAGCGTTCATTAGTTTTCAGTAGCTCTACATGTAAATTATCCTTGTACATTTTCGATTCGTTGATTCATTTTGCAGTCAACTTTCTCGTAACGGTTAAATTGACTGTTATGTCCTAGTGGTGATATTGATTCACATTCTTTCCAGGCCTCTTTGTTTAGGTCAGGTGCTACCTCGTTCTTTCAATCGCTTACTACAATGACGTCTTCCATTGAAGCAGCCAAGCAAAGGGCTTGCGAACTTGCTGTGAATGAGTGGCTAAAGGTAGGACTTAAGCGCTTGGTAACGTTAGACTTTAGGATGGGCAGGTCGTTGGCGTGGGAAGTGGTACCACAGTTGAATATGCTGTAAAAGCTATTGGTGCGTTCTTTCCAATTACATACAGTTCCATATAGCAAAGAAAGTTGCGCAAGAAAAACTAAATATCAAATGCGTACCGACGTCCTTCCAGGTTTGTTCAGTTCGACTTTCAGCTTATCCTTTGTTGTAGGCCAAAGAACTGATTGTCCAGAACAAACTAAATCTTACCAGCTTAGACATTGATGAATCTGTGCGTCTTGTATTTGTGATTTTGAATTTCCCTAATGACAGCTCGATGTAGCGTTTGATGGTGCAGATGAAGTGTGTGAAGACTTTACGCTCATAAAAGGCGGTGGGGGTTGCCTGCTTCAAGAGAAGGTTGTAGCATCCTGCGCCTCCAATTTCATCGTGTTGGCTGATGAACGGTGAGTAAACTTTGCAAAATACACCCCGTCATATTCCGCAGCCCCTTTCATTGAAAATATTTTCCGATTATAATATTCGAGGGGTGTTTATTATGATGTACGTGGACATACCGTGACGTGTAATAATCGCTTCACAGTTTTCATGACCATTGAGCGACTCATTAGGATGAGTTTTGTATGTAAAATCTACTTCGGTGGTGAACTACCCCCAATAAACGTAAAAACCCACTGGCATTTGACGCTCCAAAAGCCACAGGTTTTTCCCGTGGTAACGTAATGATTACTCAAAACTGTTCACAAAGTTCTGTTTGATTAGAACTATTATCCTCCTAATCCCATTTTAAGTCATCGTAATGGGCAGTACCACTTCGGTTAACAACAGATATATGGGACACTAGTGATTTTAGTGACCCTCAGATCACCCTTGTTGCCTTGTTGGTTGAACTGTTTGGGTATGAGTTCGAGGTAGGCCTTTCCCGGTTCAGTCCTTTACTTCTCTTTAGAAAACCTTAGAATATCAGATCTGCTGACGAACCATGGGTCCTGATGGACAAACGATATTGTGGAGCTGCAGAATAGGCGAACTAACATGTGAGGAGCTCTACACAATACTTTTTTTTCTCTTCATCGCTGACTGCTTTCCTCTTTTGCCATGGCGCATGGTATGTACACAGGTTTATCCTAAATGTCATAACTGTAGCGCATTTCGTTACCGCATGTACAAATTCCTCCTTAATTTGTTGCAGGAAATGTTCAAAACGACTTGGCACTCAGTGGTCCAAAGGTTTGCCCATCGAAGTCATACCAATGGCGTTTCGTCCTGTTCAGTCGCGGATAGAGAAGTTATTTGGTGGAAAAGCTATCCTTCGCCCAGCAATAACAAAAATGGTAAGCGGCTGATTTATCCTTTTATTCGGTTTTTATGGTTACCAATTGTGTGTCTATGTGGATGTACTCGTAACACCTGATTTTCGTCCTGTTTTTCTCATTTGATTCATGCGCGTTTTTATTGCATGCTTGTGCAAGTACGAAAACTTAGGATGACCTAGCATCACAGTGGACCTCCCACTCAGCTGCAGGTGAAACAATGCGGGTATATACCAGTTCCCCATCCAAATTAAAAGTTACCAAAGAGGTGGGCTTTCTGAAAAGTAATAAACCAACTGGACCAGGTGGTCTGTCTTCATCCTTCTTTAAGAAAAGCTGGTAAACGTGGGATAAATTTAGAAAACGGCAACCGTATTCTGAGGATTGACGTTAACCGGCGATAGGTTCTCACGCCCGAATCCAAAATGTCATGATCACAACATAGACGAATTCCGTAGGCTCACGACCTGTCTTTCTAGGCCTGAAAGCGACATTCGACTCAGTTAATCGTCCGCTTCTGTGACGCTGATTCTCGTTGAACTGTGTCGAGAGAAACTTACCTCATTTTTCTAATCTCTGTACGCGAGCACCCGGTGTCGAGTTCATGCTTTCGTCAATAGTTCACCCGAATTCACACTGAAAAATAGCATTCGTCAAAGTTGCTCACTTTCACCTTTTCTTGAGAACTGTCGTGGAGATGATTAGGGCGATAGCTCTATCATCATGTAAGAATAGTGGCATTGATGTTTTCCAAAACAGGGAGCAGTTTGACTTATAATCTGCAGCCGATGTTGTGCTACTGAGCGGAGACCCAAGCAAGTTACAATTTTTCTCGATCGTCTGAACAACGGTGTAGGTATATTTGGGATGCTTTTTAGGTGTTTGCCGATCAAAATGTCGGATTCGGTCAAAGCCAATCGTCAAACTTCCAGGATAAGAATTTGGATGAAGCAGGTGGATTTACCTGCTTGAGTAGTTGTATCCTATTTGGTAGTTGTAGTAGTAGAGGACTCGAGTGGCATTCATCAACTGGAAGCATCTGTAGCTTCGCCGTGACATCCTGTTATCGATCAGAGATCCAGTGTACACCAAAGTAATAGACTCAGCACTATCGTGCGAATCAGAAATTGACCGTTGATGGCAGACGTGTGGAGATTATCTGCGTTTGAACGCCGCTGTTCGTAGCATTGCTAAAATATTGTGGGATAATTTTGTTAGTAACTTAGTTGTCAGACGTAAGGTACTGCGCCTTAGGGTTCAGTCAACAGAATGAGCACCGAACATACATAGACTAATGCGGTTGGACATGTTTTGCGCATGCCTGCAGAGCAGCTGTCTTAACGGATGGCGATATTCAGTTTTTTGTTGGTATTTTAAGTGGTTTTAAGAAATACCCTCTGTTTGCTGCCTATTTGGATTATTCATATAAAGCTGTTGTATCATTCTATGCTAGTTGTTTACTTCCTTGACCCAAGTGATACCAGACGCCAGAAGTTTTGCTAAGCAGCTGACATGGTTAAAAATATGGTCACACACGCCTGGAGTAACTTGTTTAGAAAATTTGCTCCTGTGCAGACGACATTGTAAACTCCCATTCGGTTTCCTGATATTGGTATTTCGTTCATGTTTGCTTTTCGGTGCTGAATTTTCCAGTTTTTGCTTCTCTTCGAGTTCTCCTTATTCGCTTTTAGGGTCCACAGTTGACAGACAATGGTAATTTCCTGATCGACTGGCAGTTCGATCCGGATCGTGATTATGATTGGCCTAAAGTGGAGATCGAACTCTTACGTATACCAGGTGATATATGACATTGTTATTGTACTTTTTGGCTTAAACTATAACAGCTGAAACTCGATTAATTTTTGTCAGTTTGGCTAAATCCTTCTTATTCATCCCTTGTTGATCAGACGTTTGTTAACTGTCAGTCGTTGCTAAACTACTAATTGACTCGCATACACAGTGCAAAACAACTCCCACGGTATCGGTGCCTCTCATTTTAACTTGGTACTGTCTTACAACGGATTTGAAAAAGGCGAGAACACCGTAGTGAGCTGGACCAGTCGGTTGTATATCTTCCCATCTAACAGCCTTCACGGACTGAATAGATTTGTCTTTGCCGTCTAGAAACCCGACTGCGTTCTACATATTATACGCGTGCTACCTGATCGATCATCACAGCCAAAGTTGATTGGATTTCACAGGATGGGATCCACATAGTTTGTTCATGTCTTGTGCGTTGTGCGCTGCTATTTTTTCGCCTGGCAGTTTCTTGCAAACTGGTATTCTGTCACAGGATTTCCTGTCAGTGCAAGCACTTTGTTTTGTTGTTTGCATGTATGCTGGCGACCGTCCCTGTTATTGGAGGGTGCGATTTCTGAAAAAAATTAGATATACGCGGGATTAATTTCAACCAAATTGCACGCAGACACATCTACGTTCATGTATAAATACGTACGCACATGCGCGCGCACACCCACATCCACCGGAAGTGTATCTCCCAGGGCCTTTTGCGCAACGCAGAAAATGACGTATACGAGTAGAGACCTTGTTCTAATCTGTATGCGATCATCGTTTTGCGAAATCGGAAAAAGATGGTTTATTGATTTCCCTCTTTGCAAGTTTTATTCACTCTTACTTTTTGTTGCATCACTAAAGTTAGATCTGTCTTTGTATCCACTAGAACATAGATAATACACCGAGGTCTTCATCGTTTCTGTCCCATCTTTTTGTGTTAAATTACTGTATCTCCGATCCCGGGGTTGCACGTTTGGAGCTACTGGCCGGTTTCTGAAAGAAACACGATCTGAAAGCGTGACCACAGCTAAACTTCTCTTTTCGTTGCTCATCGAGGCCTATGGTTCTTAAAATGGGCCGAAATCAAATTTCGAGAGTGTTAAAAATCGAAATCAGTAATTTTAGCAGACCCACCGAAAGTCTACAAATTTTAGCAGACGACCGTGGATTATGTTCGAACTTCTTCCTTGTGCACATACGTCTCGCCCATTACTTTTCTGTTCATTGGCATTGTGTTTTGGTTTACGTTTCTTTTGATCCAGTAGTTTTGTCAGGGAGTAGCGTCGGTTGGAACTGGCCCACAAGTGCATAAAGCTCATACACGAAAAAGAGAACTCTGTGATATAACGATGTGATCTCGATTGCCTGGATTCGGCGTAGGTTGCCAGCGTTTCGCATTAAGGATCAGTCTATACTGTTTGCCTTTAAATCATAAGCTCATCTCACTTGTTAGATCGCGGTATGTCTGACGAATGCAGACGTGGATGAAGTATCCCAGGTGGTTTCCTGCCTGTAGTCAGTTAGAAGCTCAATTTGAATTTTTACCTTAGCTCGTGATTCGGAATGCTTATTTCGTGGTCCGTTTATGTCACGATCAAATCGTTTTAAAAATTTTCAGCTGATTTTCTCGACGGTCCAGTTTTGCTGAAGTCCGTTAGGAAAATAGACGTCTCACGGTAGACATCCTTGAAGAATTTCATATTCCACTCACATTTGCTAGATCAACTTTCACTGTTGTGAACCGGTTTTTCGGTTCCGCTCGCCGACACTCATTGTCGTCCGATGTTCCAATTATGTATTCTGCACAGACGTGCTATCGAAATCATCAGGAAAGGCGAAAGCGGGGAACGATAGAAAAGTACAATGTGCAGAATTCACCGCGCACGGTAGTTCTAATCACCATCTCCATCTCCACTTCATCGGTCATCCATCGCAATCCCTGGCTTGGTACCATCCTTTCGCTCAAACCGAAGCGGTGGGTTGGCTTAGAGTATCTTACTCCGATCCTTTGATCATATGGTCTTTTCCGTCAGGCTGTAGGACGGTCTGAGGGTCACATAATCCACTGGGACCGGTGACTGACCACTCAGTTTATTCGCCCTTCGGATGGGGCTAGACATCCAGGGTCCCCAGTACACTCCTATGCCACAAATACCGCTGAGCACACAGCCGTTTGCTTCATACTTCACCCGTGGTTGGTTTGGCGTCGGTGCAGTCGATTTTCCTAGACTGATTATCAAAGACCAGTCAAATCAGTGGAAGGCGCTGGGCATTCGTCCCCGCCCTTTAGTTGGAACACCTGCCATGAAAAGGCAACGTGTAAGACTTCTTCAGCAAAAACCATTGGAAATGCGCGATCATTTGGGAGCATTTCGGAATTTGTTCAGCGCTAGTAGCCTACTGGAAGCTTGATGCACCCACCGCCGACCAAACAGAGGTATTTAGATTGTACATGTTCTCTCCCGTGTACGTAATTGAATGAAACGTCGAAAACAACTTGATATGGAGTTCAAAAGAGGTAGTCTGCTGAAATGGTCAATTTGCTAGTCCGACTTCTCTCGGGCAGACCTGTGGTACTGACTAATATGCTGCCGTCACAACGAGACTCCACCTTGACATGGTGTGTCGGCTTACGTGCGTCCATGACCCAACGAGCTATACAGCCGAAGATCCACTGATGCGTGAAAGGTCAGTGGGTAGAGGAGCCTGACGATGCAGTCTACTGGTCCTCTCGGTCGTAGGTTCATCTGAGCTGATAGCCCAGTCGCGAAAATTAGTGGAAGAATAATTGAACCCAGCAGATTGGCTTCCAATCAACCATGCCCCATCGCCATGCAGTCAGGTTCTTGTTAGAACCAAAGGCTTTGATTAAGAACCCCAATCGTTTTTCTGCTTAGCGTCTGGACTCCCTAGCAGTACCCGTCCATCAATCCCCATGAGTTACACGTCTACAAATAATTCCATACTGCATCGGTCGTCGCTCAGGATAACCAGTATCGCGCTGTCCATTGCATCGAACGTCGGTGGGTGGTGATAAGTATGCTGCTGCTCAAAGTCCCCTTTGTTTTATTCAACCTGTCTCTCCTGTCTCCAACCCAATCTCCTTGCCCCCCCCCTCTACCCATCCGTAATGTTCACCATTGATAACACGCCCGATACTCACATCTGTTAATTTCCAAATAGTGTAGTAAGTGGTTTTCAGTCTTCTGGCTCGCATTTTCTCAAATCTTGCAAGCCTCTGGATTTCGATTTATTCTATGTGCGCCGTCCAAAAGGCGTGTTTAGCTGCAACGGTGGACTCAATTACGATTGATGTCCCCTGCGTCAGTGAAACACGAATTCAAGATTCGAGTAGTGTATTCCAATTAGGTGCGCCTACTGTCTCGTCAAGATATTTCCTGCATACTTCAGAAAACGAAACAGCTCAAGCTGTAAGACAACCCAGTGTAGGAATAGTCTTAAGTGAGAAGGCTGAAGCGGCCCCCTTAGGTTGGATCCCGGTTAACAGTTGCTTGTGTGCCGTGAGACCGTAAGGATCAGTCGGTGTCCGGAAAAATAGTAGTGTTAAGCGCAGTTTATTTGTTATCTCTGACATTGTAGTGGTAGCAGGTGACTTTAATGCACAAGTTGGAAAACTGAGTGCATTGGAGTCCTGTTTAGGTGGGCGATGCGCCTTGCCTGCACAGCGAACAGACAACGGTGAACGACTTCTCCAATTCCGTGCAGATAATCATTTATTCCTATCTAGTACGAATTTCCGACACAGTTCGCGTCGCACAGCGACATGGCGGTCTAGCTCGACAGGTACATTGAGTCAGATTGACCATATCGCAGTTAGCTACCGTTGGCGCGGTTCTGTCCAGAACTGTAGATCATACTGCACCACGTACGTCGAATCGGACCATGCGTTAGTTTTGGTGCGATTTTTGCTGCAGCTGAATGGCCATCGACGCAGGCCACAAACCCCATTGGCTGTCGAACGTTTGTCTGATTCGGTTGTTCGCAACAGCTATGAGCAGAAACTATCCGAGGAACTAAGAACTTCGACGAGCAGCAATGTAGACGAGCAGTGGGATCAAATTAAGTAACCAATGCATTTGGCAGCAGATTTCGCCTGTGGTCCTAGGTCTAGCGTTCATCAAAGACACCGGATCTTGCGAGCGCCACTAAGTCTAATGGAGCAAAAATGCGAGCTGCCTAACTGCAAGGAAGTGATAAAGATGCGTCGACAGTTGTAGCGTCAGTTGACGATGAGTCCTAAGAATGACCGCGAAAACTGGCCGGTTAAGGTAGCCGAAGAGATGGAAGAAGCGGCCGCTTCAGGTAACAGTCAAAGACTGTTTAAGCTTATACGCGACAGCGGTGGGTGGCGAACTTCGGTTAGAGAAGTCCTGTGCGATAGGAATGGAGGGCTCATCCATTGTAGACAGCAAAGGCTGGACCGTTGGGCATAGCATTTCAAGGATCAGTTTAGCTGGCCACATGCTAACGCATTTAGTCCGACGTCTGGAGCTGTGAATCCTTGGGAGGTGTCACTTGATCCCCCAACGGAAGTGGAAGTGGAGTCGAATATTCGGCATCTGAAGAGGGGAAATGCTGCCGATCCCGACGACCTTCCTCCAGTTCTTCTCAAATTAGGTGGACAGGTGCTGGTGAAATCACTTACCTCCTTGCTTCGTGGTATATGAAACGAGGAGCGTATCCCGCTATCGTGGGGTGTCACTGATTATACCCATCTTCAAGAAGGGTACACAGAGTAACTGCAGCAATCATCGTGGGATTAGTTTAATTCCGATAGTTACTAAGGTGTTAGCTTCGATAATGCTGCACCGTTTGACACCGATTCGCGAGAGTGTTATCCGCGAACAGCAGGCTGGATTTCGTCCAGGTTGAGGTTGCATCGACCCGATGTTCACTTTTCGCCAAATACTCGAAATGCACCACACGCACACACACACACACAAGCGACCTACGATCGTACTCTTTCTGGACTTGAAAGTTGTGTTCGACTCAGTAGATGTGATAGCGGATAGCGCTATTCAGTTCTCTCCACCGGAGTGGTATGCCAGTGCAGTTCGTGAACCCGTTGTGATCATTGTATTCGCATACCATTGGTTGCGTGATTCCTAACTTCGGTCGCTGATGTCTGCGATATTGGGCACTATTAAAAGCGTAGCAAATTAATGGAAACTAAAAAATGCACTGAGTTTTGTTGCTCATGGAGATGTTGAAGTAATAACCAAGTTAAAATCTTTTGAAAGTTTCATGTAATTCTTTTGCAGGCGTTCTAATCATTTTGAACTGGTTGTGAATCTTTTTTTATTTTTTTTCCGAATTCTGAAGCCAAAGATCGATTTGAAACCTCATTTTGTCACTTGTCTTCAATTGGTAACAGTGATAATCATATCCCATTGAAATGTCTCCTAAGTGAAAGCATCTCCTTTTTTTCTTACCGTTTCTTATGCGGCTTCATAAGCTGAACGATGGTTGTCTCTGACTCTAACGAAGTCACTGATAAGTGATGAACTTTCCGAATACGGTGAAGAGAAGTCTGTTCTATTTTCGCTTTTATTCCGTATGAGAAACTCATTTTTACGATCGGTTCATGAGAGGACTTTCATGTGAAGGGTTTATGGTTTTACGCAATTTTTCGTTCCTTCCATAGGACTTAATCCCTTAAGAAATCTTACCGATTTTTGAGGGAGAATTTATGGTTTACATCTCTTAATTGCGTAAGGAATTTTCTCGCAAACACAAACGTTTGTCAGTCTTGTGATTCACGACTAAATTCACATGAAACGGAATATTCCCGTTTAAGAGCAAATAATAAAATGCCCTAACGTTACTGTCATCTCATCTCTTTTTTATCCTACCCACATGACCGTCATGGTTACGTAGGTGTTGTGGAAACCGGTCTTTTCATTCGCATGGCACGCAAAGTGTATATTGGCAATTTGGATGGTTCCACTAAGAGCTGGTCCTCCTCCGTTTGATTTCGTCATTTCTTCGTTTATTGTGGCCTTTCGTGATATTTGCTCTATTTTTAATTTCACTCGTTCTGTCCCTCACACTTTTCCTTCATTTCTTCCTCAGCAAACCGTTCCCTTTTATCATCCTTGTGATTTCAGCGCTTTCCGCTCATCCTGCCAACATCGTTAATTGTTGATTTTTTATAAGCGCCAGATTTCATGCAACAGATTATTTGTTGAATCATTATCGTTTATTGTGTTTCGTGTTTCGTGTTGTCTGTTCCAACAATCAGGGAAATTTTGATCCGCCATTATAGAAATGTTTAAGTTCGTACAACGGGCATTTAGCACAAACGAGGAGGGTTGGGCCAGTCTAATTGCTAGTTGTTTTTCGGGGCTTTGTCAAGGAATTTGCACTGAATTTAAGGTAATAGATTTTGGGCGTAGCCTGCCTCATTTGTTCGCCGACTGCTTCAAATCCAACCGAAGTTGTAGTTTTTCGAAATGGAGGTTACAGGGTAGCGTGTGAGTGTTGAGGCCCGAGAAGTTACTCGGAATACATGGCCAGGGAAAACGGCTATATTACTTTCTTTTCTGAATAAACCGAACACTTCGGGAAGCTTCATGCACATACTTCGTTTTTCTCTTCCAACGTCGATCAACTTTCTTGTTTTGAGATTGAAACGCAGTTCTCGGTGTGGTACTTTTACTGTCATGCTAACCCCGGAACTGAATAGTCGAATCCTAAGTGCTGATATCGGCCGCCATCGGCTAACGTAGGCTCGCTCAGGTTTCCAGTAAGGATTCTGTTATTCTGCTTATTGAAGTGCGTTTCCGAAATCTGCTTGAGAGGTCGGGTCTTTATCTGCCTTTTTTATTGACTCATATAGGCACCCATATCTGCTCAAACATACTGGTTTTCTCTGGGCTTTGATGTCAGTATAACCACAACGAAGTACATGAAACGACAGAAGATACAAGTTTTGCTCGTGATTTTGGGAGCCCACGATAGAGCCATCAGTGAATCGTGGATCTAACTCGATGCCCTTACACGAAGATATATCCACAACTTTTACACGATGGATAACTCCTTTAGGGTGCAGCCGGACTTCACAAAGACCAGTGACAGCGTTTCATCCATCACAATGCTGAGTCTATAATCATCCTCATAATTACCAAATGATAGCGAACTTCAGCGGTTTGTTTCTCATAAGCTGAGTCTCTGGTTCGGTTTGTTTGTCGAGTTTGCATATTCATCACTGACGGCAGTTCTGCTGGAGTTAAACAAGACTTATGCGGGGATTTATACTGGTTGAGGCATGGATTCAACAGACGTTGGTGGTTCCAATAATCAGTTTGATGGCTTGAAAAAAACAGGAAGGTACATCGGAGGCCCATTTTCGGTCTCGGCCGGTCGAGCTCACAGCAGCGATCGCCGCGTGCAAGTATATTCTGACCATAAGCTCTTTCTGATAGACATAGACTTTTGTCCCGGAATGCAAATTAGGCTCACTTAGTATCATTCTTCGTTTCACCGCCCTGGATTCAGAGTGACCACGGTAACATTGGCTTTTCATGATGTGTATCGGTCAAATATTGTCCACCATTCCGGTCCATGTCTGTGGATTCAAATGACGCCCAGTTCTCTGTTCGCTTTTGTTCACGTCTGGTCTGGGTTTGGACCTATACGAAAACCACTGGTCTCGAACAGCTGCTTCTAGGTGTCAGTGTCCAGTCGGAACTTTCTATGCAGTTATCCACACACTCAATTGTCCAGGATCCGAAAAAAACTGGGAGCAAATCAGGGAAACCGTGGTCGTATCTGAGGACAGCACGCATCATTAGTAGTCAAACGGATCGTACATATGAAGGATATCCTGAACCTTTGTTGCCCTTACAAGTGCTTGCAGAATCGTCTCTCAGGATGCCGCACGATGGGATTTGCAAATCCTTGGAAAATCAGCTGTGCAGAGGCTTGATAAATAACCGCGATCAGTAGTCGATAGGAAAATGGCAAGGTATTGGTTGGTATTAGTTCTCTATTAGCACCGGGTGTGATCAGAAAGATCGGTTTTTTAAAGTCGAATAGGTCTCCGGAACCAGCGGTACTGCCAGTCTCTTTCCAAGGAAAGTGAAGTAATTTGGCTAACGAATCCCTTGAGGTCGATTTGGAAAAAGAGGCACATTGCAAACGACTGATGCAAATCAGAGGTTGTGCCATTATTTGTGAAAGGTGATAGGTACTCCCGTGAAAATCACGGAAATTATCAGAATGTCATTATTCGGTAAACACAAAAATTCATTCTTGAGAAAGAAGTTTCTTATTGATCTGGTGAGCGTTGCCTTGATCACATTTTCGTCCCGTGGCAGATCGCCGGTTCACGATCTCCATCTTTATTGATCTGCTGCTACGTTTCACTTCATTATAAAGTGGGCTAGGAAAATTCGGTTCTCTTTTTCGATCTCTGTATACGAACAACCAAAGAAGAGTTTGTAGCAGTGGCAAACATTCATCTCAGATCATTGTGCGAAGTGATTTGCATCGTTGTTCCTCTTCACTTGTGTATCTCAGTCGATTATGGAAATAGCCTTATCCTAAACTGAGAATAGTGGCGCTAACATTCCCCCAGGTACTGTGTAGTCTACCTTCGGTTATTCGGACACTATCTTTTGAGTTGAGTTGCCAATATCACTATCGTCTTGTTGACCGTGTAAAAATTTCCCGGTTACTTTTCGCACCGAGAGGTATAATGCAGTACTAGATTGGGGCAAATCTAAGCCCTACTTTCGCAGAGTAAATGATAACTGTTGTAGGTATCTTTTTTACTTGGACAGTTGTATCTCATCAAATGGTTGTATATCATGTGAGCTGTTGCCGCGTACAGAGGAAGTTCATTTGGGTCTTACTAATATTAGACATCTGCGGTTTTAGAAGTGACAACCCATCTACAGACCATAAATCAGATTCACATTATGATTGTTTGGACGATATTTATATGGGTCCCAGATATGCCCATTAGACTGGAAGTGTGCGAAAATTCTTATTGGCTGAGGTACCATATTTAAAATGCAGCGTCGTAGGGTTCAGTGTTTAGTTGCTTAACCCTTGCCACTAGGTGACCTGCCTTTAAATTCTCTGAGGGGACATTGTTCGTACTGACGTTTGAGGTGTTCAGTTTATGACTGTATCGTTAAGTTTTACAACAATTAACGTTACACTAAAATGCTGTGGTTCTGATTTCTACCTCGCAGAGTTAATTACCATTACCTGCTTCGGAAATCAACGTATGAAGAAGCAGTCGTTCTGCGAGCATCTGCAAAACATGTCCAACCGCATTAGTCTATGTATGTTCGGTGCTCATTCTGTTGACTGAACCCTAAGGCGCAGTACCTTACGTCTGACAACTAAGTTACTAACAAAATTATCCCACAATATTTTAGCAATGCTACGAACAGCGGCGTTCAAACGCAGATAATCTCCACACGTCTGCCATCAACGGTCAATTTCTGATTCGCACGATAGTGCTGAGTCTATTGCTTTGGTGTACACTGGATCTCTGATCGATAACAGGATGTCACGGCGAAGCTACAGATGCTTCCAGTTGATGAATGCCACTCGAGTCCTCTACTACTACAACTACCAAATAGGATACAACTACTCAAGCAGGTAAATCCACCTGCTTCATCCAAATTCTTATCCTGGAAGTTTGACGATTGGCTTTGACCGAATCCGACATTTTGATCGGCAAACACCTAAAAAGCATCCCAAATATACCTACACCGTTGTTCAGACGATCGAGAAAAATTGTAACTTGCTTGGGTCTCCGCTCAGTAGCACAACATCGGCTGCAGATTATAAGTCAAACTGCTCCCTGTTTTGGAAAACATCAATGCCACTATTCTTACATGATGATAGAGCTATCGCCCTAATCATCTCCACGACAGTTCTCAAGAAAAGGTGAAAGTGAGCAACTTTGACGAATGCTATTTTTCAGTGTGAATTCGGGTGAACTATTGACGAAAGCATGAACTCGACACCGGGTGCTCGCGTACAGAGATTAGAAAAATGAGGTAAGTTTCTCTCGACACAGTTCAACGAGAATCAGCGTCACAGAAGCGGACGATTAACTGAGTCGAATGTCGCTTTCAGGCCTAGAAAGACAGGTCGTGGGCCTACGCATGGTGTCTATGTTCTGAGATGTTACAATAGTGAATATTAGAGAAATAAAAGATCGTCCGCTTTTTAAACTGGCTTGGTTTCTATGTATACAGCTCTCCGGAGAACTAGATCATCGGCAGTGAATAGAACATGCCAGAAACTTCGATGTGATACTTGTCATACGAACCCCGCTGTGATTTTCAGATGAAGGTCTATCACTTATCTTATTGCCGCCACTTCTTAAGGTCCCTTTTTTGTCCAAAGTGATCCCAGGAGTTTTGTTCACCGTCCTTGAGTGAAGATGGCGACAATCCACCTGTTCTAGCCACTGTGACTTTTCAGGAAACCTGCTGCCCTGATGACTTCCATTTCTGAAGGACTAACGTCCACCTGCATTGGTTCACTTCTTGGCACAAATTGTAGATCCACTGCGACAGTAAACCAATTACGGTTCTTCCTGAGTCACCCTGCTTGAAAATAAATCAAAGAGCAATTAGATTTCCCAATCATCTTGTCTACACTTAGTTCCGAGGATCAGCGCTCATAGTCAGTCTGTAAAGATTGCAATTGCTCTCGACTGCTAAGACATACCATGTTCCTATTTTCCAATATATACTACTCCTCGCGGTCATTTCTCTGGTTCTTGGTCGACTGTCTTAGCGAATTACACGTCTAATTGTGTATGGTATCCGGAAAGGACGAATCTGCGAGCATCAAACCGAGCAACTGAAGTCGAGGATATCCATCGTTTCTGAGGTTTACACGGTTTGGACTTTTTCGTGGCTGTTGGCGCTGAGTGCAGGGCTTCTTTGGCCTACTTTCGGGATTAGCTTTGATCCGAAGCATCTCGTTGTCATGATAACTGCGTTGATAGCTCCGATTGGAATTGAAGTGAGCCACTATCATCTAGAGTCAGCTGTGCGGTACAAATGGTACCCTTGTTCGTGTGGATACATACCGGACGCAAACAAAAGCGATGACGCAATAAAGCATGATCTGAGGCTACAGGTGTGAACAACAATGATCGACGGGCTTCGACTGATCCACGCCTCCTTGACCGATTGCAATGCGATCAATCTCATACCAACGCTATGAAAGCGAATGAGGTATCAGGTTAGCCGATGCTGCTTCTTATGACAAAAGTTGATGTTCGCCAGAAACCGTCTGCGGTCAGAACAAACTTGGATGGGACGATCACTGTTTTCGGTGCGATTAGCCGGGAGATAAAATGGGTTTCCGCTAAGTAGCCAAATTGGGCATTAAAATCTCCAGCGACAGGCATGATGTCCGTTGAACGCACACTACGGAGTAACCGAGATGTGGTCCGGTAGAACTCGTCTTCGGCCTCAGCAAAGCTGCAGTGGGTGGGTGCATAAACAGATACAGTGAACAGATAACGACGATTCGGTCGTTTCTACTCACGCGAACAGTTGCTCGCGACTGTCCGTTGAAATCCGGTTTAGCAATTCACGCTCGATTCGCATGCTCAGAGCGATCCTGACTCAAGGATGATCACAAGAGCTCTAAACATGACCACCTAATGCGCGAAGGTTGTACCTAGGCTACAAAGAGTGACCACAGAAGCACAGTCATGTATGCACATTTGGGATATGACATAAATCTATTCTATTCGTTTCAGGAGCTGTAGCTGAAGCAGCTTGTTACCCTACCTTTTTATTACATCAAACAAACAACAGTGCAGCGGAAAGAGCATGCTTCATAACGACTGGCACCCATCGCACTGGAATGGGGACCGGCTTCTGTGACTCTGAAACCCGGAGTGGTGCTGAACCACAAAATGTCCCATTAGATCAAGTGTGCTAACGACTTGGGTGACTGATGTGCAGTCTACCATCAAAGTGACCGGCAGACCTGGAGTTTGAACCTAGTCATTTTGGGTGACAGATGCCTAATCTACTTGACCACCGCCGGTTTGACGTGTGGACAATAAGGCAGCTAGGTGAAGCAAACACTTCCGCTTGATCAATGCGTCCAAATTATTCGTCGCCATCAGGTACATTTGTTGAGACGCAATTTTTCGTGCACCATTGCGTGGTCTATATCGGAAGGTTGGTAAACTATCCTACAGAGAGGATGCTGCAGCTATGTGGGCTAGTGATACTCCGCGGCTGCTCAAACCGCAGAATGGCTTTTTATTTAAGAACCATGGTCGAAGGTTTTACCCCAAAATCCAACCCGCAAGGCAGGGGAGCATTATCCCCCAATGGAACGTGTTAACAGAAATATGGTTATCACCGTCCACTGTGCTCGCAGTTCGTGACAACAGGGTCCTGATTATTCTGCGCGACGGCCGATGAAATATGAGAATTTTCATGTTTGTTTTTTCGTGGCATGAAGTGTACGGTCACCGTTGGGTAGTCTAATGGCTTAGGGGAAGGGTGATTATGTTTCTTAACCACACTCTTTGGTCCCAAAATGACTTTTGTTAATAAGACTGTTCCGTATGACAGAGTGGAACTCCATCTACTCCGACCAATTATCCTTGCGCTCACTTCTTCCGTTTGAGTTGCGGGTAACTTCCAACCTGAGCAACCAGGAGACCACGTCGTTAAACCTCAACCGATTGGTCTTCGAGCCGTGATTCGACTTCCGGTTTGTTATAAGCCACCGTATGCGGTTCCCCGGGTCACGGAATGAATCAGGCTCTGGCACCACGTCAAGGTGAACTTTCACTTTGGTGAGAAAGTACGTTAACCATAATCACTGGGCTGCCTCGTTTGCATCTACTTTGACCGCCGGCCTAGAATTCACGTGATCCCCGAAGGCCGTGGTTATTGGCGTACTTGTATTGTGCTTCAGTTGTTCTTTCGCCTTTGTTCGTTCATCTCCGTTTTGTATATACGGTGCCATGAAGTAGCCACAGTAACCAGAGCACATCATTACGTAGTTGATGGCTACCGATCTCGAAATATCATGGATTTCTTTATTGGAAACCCAATTTGCCTTTAGAATTGGGAAAGATGCAAATAGTTGGTAATACAAATAATGTGAGGATGCTCCAAAATTCAACAGTATCATAATAAAGGACTGAAATTATGAAGTCAAACTTCCAAGCGCAAATGCTCGATAAGGACGATTGACTATTTACATTCGAGTTTGACCATAGTATTTTCATCAGTTTAAGAGCATACCTTCTTATTCTCAGAAGCACCGATTTTAGTTTACTATAGAGACTGATTCTAAGTGGCGGCCACAGGAAGAGCTACACAAGGAGGAGATACTTAGGTAAGTTCCGATGGCCAGAAACAAGAAACCGATAGTGGTGCGATTGCCTCGCTCTGGCCCGCTGACGGAAAATTAATAGGGAAAGATCAGTCATCAGCCTGGTAATTTTTTGTTAGACTTAATTCGCAGAAGGACGGACGGACATATTTTAAAGGCGAAAATGATTGATTTATATGTAGAAGGACTTTACTTTTGCACACAAATGAGACTTATGGGAGGAAAAAAGTTCTGCCACAGAATAGAAAGCGAAATTAGCACTGCCGGCGAACATCGGTACAGATCGTCTTGGAGAAGAATTTATTTTTGATCCCATAAGAGCGAGCGAACATATAGTGCGAGAGGGAATCAGCCGAATTTAAATTATGGAGTGTACGGAAAATGTATAAAAGAAATGCAGTTTTTGAATCAGGTAGGCAGATGTTTCTGGCAAAACCCCAGGAGCAAGCCATTCGAAATTCGGAAGCATGTGATACACTAAGACCAACACAATCGTGCGTAATGTTGATGGTAAAAGGAGAAAGGAAAGTGCAACAGCAAATCGAATAGGAAGTTTCGCACAACGCATAGAAGGTGGTCGGAATAATAATGCTACAGGGAACACGACTATTTAGTGAAGGTGGCTGTGACAATATTCCTTGAATCGAAAAAGAGAGGTCACTTGCTGAAGGAATTACATAGGTATCTCAGTGAGCGGACAAAATCCGATCAAGGACAATTCCCGCAGAAAATATTCGTTCCATTCTCGGTCGGCGTTTCTTTAGATGTCCAATAGGATCAAGTCGTCACTAATGGCAGTTGATCAGGCGCAAAATGAGAAATACTGGACCATCCGCCAAATGACGCCAGCGAAATCTGTATTGACGGCCACTCGCATCAGAATTATCATCATTCAGTTTTAAGCAACACGGCGATCCTCACCGGACGTCACCTTTCCTATCGAGTTTCACTTTTTAACAGAAAGAATGAATATGCACATTGGACAGGGAGTGGACCCCTGTAGGGTCATATAAGTTTGGGCAACGGGTTTAATTGGTCTTAGGCTGTAGTTTCGAAAGCGCCGTATTGAAGGTGATGGGACTTTAGTTATTTGGAGCTTAATGGTAACCAATATCGCAGCTAACAATGGATAACTGTTTTCGACACCGTTTAAGTGTGTTCCCTGTCACCAATGTCATTGAAGACCGACCGGTTCATGGTTGAATTATAGCAACAACAAATTGATTTAGTGGTGCAAACGGAACAGTTAACGAAATCGAGATGTGCACAGCATCATGTGTTCGTAGCGAAATCCGCCCAGGTTTTCCAAACTAACCGCTGGTGCATTGTCACTGTTGATCTAAGGACCCCGGTTCAACTCACATTTGTTCCCCTTATTACAGTTAATTAGTTTGTGGATGACATGTGTTATGACACGCACCAAAATCGATGTTAGGTGGGTGAACTTTGTTCCTGCTGAAGGCTTACGAGGCTGATGGCAGTACAATAATGTTACTAATTTTTTTACCTGTCCAATTGGTGGAAAGAAAAACTAGCAACTGCTTATTACTACCTAGCTTAACTTAACGCTAAGGGCAGCGATGTTAGCCAATTACTCAACCCAGTCGTGTGCGTCCAAAATTCTATCGTTGCATTTTACAGCCAGCTCAGACATTAAACGACGATTTCCCCTCCACCTTCTGGTTACACACACGATTGGTTGAGGCTTTATATGGTTTCTTGAACCTCAAACTTTCAGGAACTTGGTTTCCAGTTCTCCATTCCCCGCGTACAGAGCCGTGGAGCTATAGGACACACCTTTCCACTACATTCGTTTAGTTACCATGTGATAAAAAGGTGTGGTTAAGCGACTAGGGATTTACTTGCCAGTGGAGAAGATATTACCACACGAAGCCCAATTAAAACGATCCTGAAAATGAATTAAGCGGTGAGGAACAGACGGCTTTTTCCGTACATAATCATTCAAAAACAATGGCTGACAATTACATTTTGGTCACCTTTTAGTTGAATGTTTGCTTAACTTTTAAGGTTTGGCTTTGCCCGAAACTGGTACTTAGCTATTCGCTATTTATCAGTTTCATTCGGTGACGCTGCTCCTCTTCCTTCTTTATTTTATCCTCCAATAAGTAGATCGTATACCTGCAGAATTCTACTGAGATTTCATGATGTTACTTCGACGGATAACACTTTATTGTGCTTCGCGCGGGGCGAGTAACATGCTGTCCTCTATGAAATTTCGAAATGATCGGCTTGCACTGATGTCATTAGTTTCAAATTGGATCTTTTGGATCCCGAGTTTCCCAGTTCTGGTTCAGCCTATGTGAAGCGGCCGAATGAACGATGACCATAGAGCGCTCCGAAGGTTCTGACGCTGACAACAGGGGAAAATCGTACTGTACGTTGCCTAAGAACTGCGGACACAGTCGAAAACAAGTGTCATCCGACCTAAGGGTATGTACTGAAAACTACATCATTGCAGCACAAATATGAAATATAATTCCAATTGTTTCGAGCAGTCAACATACGTAAACCCAACTACTCAGTAAAACGAAACCGCAATTAAGTGGTAGTTGCTGACTCTATAGTGTAAATGACAGCATGAACATGCAACTTTCCGGAATAAACTTCGTATTTCGTTTCAAATAAAAAGTAGTTAAATAAGTTTTTTCGCCTAAATTGTTCGTTATTTTCAGGACCTTTTGTTCTGTTCACTGTTTCCCGATAGTTTTGCGTGCATTGGTAGCGCGGATTGTGATCGACCATGGGAGTGAACGGAACCGAATCATCAGCACGCAGTCGAATATCTGCAACTCCAGACTACTCAGCTAGAGGTAGAAAGAAGACGTTGACAGCTGGAAAGCACTTTAACGCCTTCTTACAAGACATCCGCAGACCTGCTAACTAAACCGAAACACCATTGTCCGAATACCTTTATCCTAATGTTAGTCCTGGGATGTTCGTTTTTCAAGGTTATGCTTCGTCGCAGTTCTGGTTGGTTGCGTTTGCAAGCGGCAGCAATATCTACATCCTACTTTATCACGTGATTTGCATGTAGACTCATCATGCGATTCCCTATTTAGTGTAGCTTTATTAGAAGACTGACTTTGCGGGCTATACAATAATCGGACGTCTGTCCATAAAAGAAATCCAAATGCAGTCTCTTGCGTGAACTGTGAGCAATCACATTATCCGTCCCCATTTGAACTAAGGGGTAAATTTGGTACCATTCACAGCGAACCATGAAGGATATCTAAAATGCAATCTCTTCAATAAACAATCTGCGACTGAACAGACAAATAGTTAATTTACTAAGAATTAAGAGTACTCCATCTGGACTTTGAACAGACCGTTGTGTGATTTGAGGAGAATATTTACTTTGTTCATTTATTGCGTCGACCTGGTCTTCCAGTCGTCCATATGGAAATAAACTGTAAAGGTTCGGTTATTACGTAAATACTACCGTCGAACTTTTCTAGGTTGGCCTTCGTTTCTCGACGTGCAATGCATCGATTAGACCAGCTGTCTTTTTGCTCCCATGATCCCTTATGCGAACTAAACTCTGTTGTCTACCTGTCTGTAAAAGATGAAATCGATTTGCTCATTTCAGCAAATGCTTTTAGTAGACTGTAGGCGTGGATTTACTCTGATTCGCAACCGCCATTGTCAGGTGTAAAGTACTCGAAGTTTACCCTACAAATACAAGTGGAGACGACCGAGGGCACTTGGATCTTCCACAACATTTAGTTCAAATTGTGTGGTGTGAAACACAATAAACAAAAAGCAGTGACGAACAACGAGTATAGCGCACTTTTGACACAAGAGGTGGAAATGGACGGGTATCATATACCATCCACCCACCAAAAACTTTCAGCATAATGACACACAAGCACACCCAGACACTGAGTGTTTCGGTTCTGTTAATTTATTATGTCGTACCTCCTCTTGAAAAGTTACACTGTTTACTTCTGCCCCGACTTCCTCGCACGTTTCCCGTCACATAGACTGGTACGCAATTTTCCATTTTACGATTCTGTAAGACTACAACTGTAATGACGTACCTCACGGTCTCGAAAATCTATTCAATGAACAATCAGTTGCTATAACCATAAGAATTCAAGCGACAAGGTGGGAGGGTTACAGAGCTAAAAGCAAAAAATAATTGTTGTTTGACCATTAGGATTTGCGTATCGATTGATAAGAGCTGGTTGATTCCTGATGAAGCCCTGCGTTAAGTAGTTGAATTAAAAAGACTAATCACAGGGAATTTCTGTAAATGGTTTGCTCATATATTTTGAACGGACGACAAGTATGATCTAAGTGTGGGATTTCCGAAAACTCCTCGGTATGACCCCGAAACTCGGCTGTCAGAATGCAACTAGTGCTTGCTATAACACTGGAATAGCCATTCGTTTAATCCGGGTAGTTCAGTCAATCAATTCATTTCCTGTTCTGGTTGCTGAAACAGAAACTGTCAGCTGACTTCGGACCGGCTAACACAAGCCACTTTTATTGATGTAAACCACGGAGTATATATAACACAACAGGTAATCACTCTAAAGCATGGCAACTGATCAGTGTCTTGCCATTGGCTAACTGAATCTGTTTATAATCGTCTTCTGACTGATCCGAATCTTTTCCTGAAGATTTGTGGGGTCTTCCCGCTTGAATGGCTTACCATTTCACTGGGGTCATGTTTGACTTTGGTTCTCGATTTGCGAACCAGTTAATCCGATTTCAAGGGATCCGCTCCCTGCCCTTGGTTCGAGATACACGACGCTTCACAGTTGCACAATTCGTCGCTCGTAAACCAAGGCGGTAGGGGATTTCAGAAACGGCTAAAAATATCTCACCACAACTTGCGCGGTATCCATTACCAATTTCACATTTTGCCTCAGAGGGAGCCTCTTTGCATTTCCATCTAGATGCCGGTAGCTGGCTCTCCCTGGAGATGCCAGATATACCCGTATACCACTCTGTCACAACCGCTCGCCAGACCGTGACCGTGAAAATAAGTATAAGGCCTGCATGAGCTTAGGGCTCTTTTTGTATGACCAAGGGTACAAACCTTAACTCCGCAAGAGCTGCATGAGAAAGATTGTTTTGCGTGACGGTGATGCAGCCGTATATCGGACAACCTGAACAGTAATTATTCAGTCCTGTTTGATGAAGTAGCTACCATCTACTTACCCCAAGGCACCAACGTGAAATTTTTGGTTTTGGGTAGATGACTAACACCTGCATGGAGTTTTTTAGATTTCTCGGACAGTCACTATCGTGAAGTAATTTAAAGTCCATTTTTGCTGCGGTTGCTGCGACTGGCGACGTTCGGCAACCTCCAATGGTCCGCGACCCCTGTCTTGAGAATAATGTAGTTCGTCATATCAGCAATGAAGGAAGTAGAGAGGTAGACGATATTTTATTCTGAAATTAAAATCACAACAACAAACTGATCAAAAGTCGATCTCTTAGTTTATTTGGCGCGCATTTCAACAAATGATACTCACTGAACAAGTGGCCATCGTCGTGGCGCTTGGGCTCAAGTATTCAAAAATCGATTGTTCTCATCATCCGTTTTTTTGCTCATTTTCTTCTGCTTGGCTTCGACAAACGTCTAAAACTGATGCGGTGAATTAAGTGAAATGATTCAAAAATGGCCTCACAATCCAAGCATGTCATAACAAGGATTTGAATGTGATTGCAGCGAAAATCCAACTACGGAATAAAGAAGTATAAGAATAACTGGGTAGCAGTGTATGGGGTACGCATACTTGATGGGTGGCAATGAATGTGAAACTGATTGTAATTTTCCCATCCACACACCACTATTAATATAAAAGTCACAAATGGTTATTTTTAAATACAACCCCGTCAAAATGGAGATTATTACCAACTTTGCTCTGCTTGTTGACACGTAGAACCGACAATGCCCTTTAATAAGTTGAAGTGATTGCCGATTATTCAATGAGCACCAATAGATAAATCAGTAGCGGCCTCATCACTAGGTCTCCCGGTTTCTATTCTCTTCGATGCATCTATAACTGAAATTAAGCTTACCTACCATAAAGTAGGACTGAAGAACTCGTGCTGAATAGGAAAGCTTAGATAATCACTGTTTTGCTCCAGGATGGATAAATACATGCCACTTCAGGTAGCATATCAGTTTTGTGCCACGAGGTCCAGTGAGAATGCCTATGGAGAAATCAGTTATTGACAAAAGTGTGATGCAACTTCGGTTGAACTTCAGGAACACTTACCGATCCCGTTTGTCAGTAGGACAACTGTCCAATAAGCCAGAGAATCAAAAGTTACAGCCAGTTATCATACGCGATTAAACGGAATGCGATTCATCCCTTCAGTGAAAGCAACAGAAAAAACTTTAAAATATAGTCACTGACATTATTTTTAATTGTCAGGTGACAATCTGTTCAACTAACTGCAGGGTTTTCTGACTCAGTCCTTTCACTGGCGTACTGTTGTCAGTGAACTTTGTCTAAAGTCTTGTGCACGATTACGATTGTTAGCAGCAACAGAACGACCCAAAGTTATCATTTGAAATTTTGTTCACGTTGCTCGATGACTTGCGATTCCCACTAATCACACTAGTTTATTGTAGATTGATTGACTTCGAGTGACCGGTTTGCTTTCGAGCGCAAAGCGTATGTGATGAATGATTACATTCGCGAAACCGCGCCCACGTATCCTCCCATTACTCCCGTTCATTCTTGTTGATCGTCACCATTCTCCCTGCGTTCGTACCCAGCTACTTTTACGGTGTTATCATCAAACTGGATTGACTGAACCTCAGTCTGTCGTGATGCTGTTAACACAAACGCTTGTGTCCGTGCTCTCACTTTCCTGTGACACTGTTCCTTGATTAAATCGTTATACGTTTAAATATACGGCGTGCATAGTTTCGAGTTTAAACTACCTTTGCTGTAACCCCCCACGCATACACACTGTCATTTGTAATGGTTTTAATCTGAGGGACCATTAGTCAGCGATACAAGTGTACATTACAGAGCATAGTAATTACACAAGAGAGATGGAGAAAGACAGTTTAATGAATTAATTCATAAACAGATGTTCGTGTTTACAACAGATCAGCCACCCTGTATCTTTGTGTGCAAGTACTGAAGGACAACCATCCCTGTTGAATCAAAGTTGCAATCACATTCTTTTCTATGTGGCATGGATTGAATGTACATATACGTGTTTTTATTCTGTCAACCGGAAGTAATCGAGCAACCTTTGTAATGGCATTTCAATCGAAAGAGCTATCTTATTACTATTTCGATGGGTATGGGAGCACTTGAATCAAGTGAATTTCCAATGATGATGTCATTTGTTTCACAGGACTACTGGAAAACAAATAAACGCCCGGGGTCAAGGGGTGTTTGAAATTCTCGGCCTCGTATTTTGAATCAAACCATAGTTAGAAAAACTTTATTTATTCATTTATCATCAATGCTTCGTGTTGTTTTCCATCTAGAGCAGTAACAGTTTGGACACGATCATTTTGTAATTTCGAAATCTGGCTGCATGTTCAGTTATTCAGAAAGGACTTTGCATTTGACCGTAATCAGAGCAGACTGAATTTGTTCATTCAACACGAATACAAGCGTAGGATATACTCTCTCTCTCTCACACACACGCACACTTAAATGAGGACAGTCCGAACCTGGTCGAAAAGTCGACCGTTCAGCTGGATGATCCGTTCATTCGGCGTGGGTGCTGGTTCATTTTTTCGTCAATAAAAGCAGGCCAAGAAGAAGGAAACGGTTAGAAAGTAGAGTGTCTTGCGATCTTGAACCTCTTAACCCCAACATAAACATGAGTTTGCAAGTATTCCGAGAGAAAATACCACGATTAACATCATTACTCATTGTCGAAGCTGCTTTTTTCATACTTTTTAATGCTTCCTGCTGAGTGCTTATGCTAGTAATACGCATTTGCTGTTGCGCCGCTATTACACTGTTGCTAAATACAGTAGGCGGGATTTCATTCGTTTACTGTGCGCTTTGTTCAGCTACTAACAGTACTCAAATAACCGTAGGGAATAGTGAGCATTGTTTCATTATTTTCAGGTATCGTCATCAGTGAATCCTTCTTGTTGATACTGCAGGTTATCCAGTAGTGTAGTAATCTCTGATCATCATCTGTTAGCCCCTGCACATCGTCCAGAAGTCCATGATCGTCATTCGATTGACTTAGCCTGGAGTGCATGTTTCAACGTTTTTAGAGAGGCAAACGCCGCAGTTTAATAGCCTGGGAGAGATAAATGACTGATAGTTTTCTCCATTAAGCTGACACCTAAGGCTCTTAGTCTGAGGCGTTTGCTTCCTTAATGACGATGCAATCTATTCACCATCCCAGTCTACTAAAAGGTTCTCAGAGGCTACTAAGGGGTAGAAAAGTCCACAGATGTCAAAATAGACGATTGCGATTCGAGCATCTCAGTCTCCAGGTCATTTAAGCTCTCAATGAACAGTCTTCTGGTAATCAGAATCAGTGATTATGTTGTTTAATTCACGTAGAAGAGAATATCCGATGAAATTACGTGCTTAATCTTATTTAATCCGTACTGCGCTGACCGCCTAATGGGCATCCAAGATCGAGGAGAAGGCGCCCAGTAACAGCAAACTGGCGGATTTGACCTAAATTTACTCCGATATCACAAAGCGTATCCCACACTTTCTTAGTAGGTTTCGCTCCTTATTTTTCGGAATGTTTGCATGTTGCATCAGAGCTTCACATATTTATTGGTTTACTGGCAACTTCTGTTAGCATTCATATAAACTTCTCTACGTATGTCTTCGTTAATAACACTGAAGGACTTGATAACTCCCTCATGACAATATTTAGTTTACAAATTGTAGTTTGCCTATCTAATAGTCAAACTAACCAAAACCTTTTGCTGTCCAAGGAGGTAGACATCCGATCAGTTATAAATGCTATGTTCTGAAAGTTCACCCAAAAGTATCAATTAAGCAGAGCTAGGGGACTATTCACAATTTTGAATCAAGGAAATCGCAAGCACGTTGACGACGCAGTGTTCGGACGAGATTTGTATGCACTCCTCAGGAGGCCATCGAAGCTGAACGACGTTGATTGGCCGTGGATTAAACGTCTGTCAACAGGAATGTCAGAAGTTCGAGGCTCAGAAATGCCGGTCACTTTTGTTGTGGGCTGCAGACTGCTGTTTCCTGGTTTATTACTACATCTGATTTGGAAAGAATTTGTGTGATTCTATGGTACTCCAACTTCTAGGATAATGGTTACCGCAGCCCCATGTAATGGGTTTTGGTGGTTAATGGTATGCCTTTTTACTATGTTCATGCTTCAGGTGTGTCATAAAACATTCCTCACGCTCCTTTTCACTGAGTACATTCGGGAGCCAGTATCTTTCGTTCTCCTTATTCGTTGATAAATCGAGTAGTCCAAGCTGCATGAAAAAACATCGCTAACGGTCAAACAACTTGGTGAGGCATTTTTCAGCAACCTGTCATCGGTCACGCATGTGCAACGGACATTTTGTAAAGCTAAACGACTCCTTATTTGGACTGCGATTCTAATTCCTATCAGTTTAGGTACGACAATTTCGTGCTTGTAAATCTAACCGTTCCGCCTCACTGGTTTTATCGCTCTTCATTTGCACTCCGCGGCCAAGGAATATGCTTGCAAATATGATTCCCCAGGCACATCTCAAAATATTGTAATGACATCGAGAATGCGTTTGTAACCAAGGTCGTGGACTAGGATTGTAATTAATGTGCAGCTTCCAATTCTGGACTACGTTCACACTCGCAGCTTCTATGTACACGAAGAAATTCCTAAAGATACATGTGTGCAGATTCCTTACGTCCCGAATTTAAATTCTCACTACTTTGCGCATCTGGTTACCGAAACTTCGCTTTACTGCGAATATCGTGCGCGATTGCTTGTTGATGTGACAGCAACGTCTGCAGGACGGCACAACGACTGGGCCAGTTGAAGATACGGTTTTCTAAATTTCTTCTTCGTATTCTTGTTATTATGATCGTATATCTACAAATACGATTTAGGAAGGTGAAATTTATCAACTCCCATGATGACTAACTGGACATCACGAGCATTTGCAAGAAATAGAATTGCATAAACAGTCTAAGAATGTTTTGAACAGTGGTGAAATTGAACATACTACATAGATACATGATTTCCAATCAAGCTTCAGGTTCCGAGTTGCCGGTTTCATTCATGAGACCAACTCCCTCTATTGCATCATGAGAATATACCAAACAAAGCACAATAGAGTACCCGTTAACTCATTATTGATTTTTTGAAACCAGTTGAAACTCTTTTCGTCGACCCACTGTCTGCCGAATAACGGTCAGCTGAAAATTGTGGAAAGTGACGTTGTTTAACTGTAAACATGTGTCAACGAAAATAAACAATGGAGACGTCTATCAGTAGATAGAATAAATTGGTTTTCACCTGTGACTGGTGGGTGACCTAATCGTGTGTGAGCAATATTCGAACGCAAGATCCTGTCCGACGACTACTTGTGCAGGTTAATACTTACTCTGTCTCGCCGTATTTCGTGTAAAGTTTTGAAAAAGTGGATAGCTGCAACGATTAGTATCACATAGACCGCCCTATTTAGCTCAGCTAGATACCCTGCATAGACGGTGTTCACTCCATGAAGTATGTGAAATAAAACAATTTACCATAATCGTCCATCGCAAGGCAGGCTACTGGATGACGCTGTGCAATGTTAATGAAAGAATTTGGAAAAATAATAGATACAAAACTCACCGACACTCATCTTTCCTATTCTGACTGTTTGGGTTTGTGGATACATACTAAAACAGACGGCTTCCAACTAAAATAACCAAACTTCCGTACATTGTCAGTCAGTCGAAAAGTGTTGCCAAATATAACCAGGTCTATTGGCTATTTTCAATCCTGTCTCAAAGCCTAGAAAAATAAATCCAGAACGGACATTCGATAGCTTTGAGACAGTTAGCCTCTTTAGATACCTATGCAAATGTTTGTACTCGTTTGCTACTGTTGAAACTTGTCGATCGACTAGTCGAATGGACGGTTCGGTCCATCACCGGTCATTGATCTGATTCGCCAGCAATATCGACCGGCTCAATCGGTCTAAGTTTCTGCAGTGTCGCGTACCCTTTAGATCGGAGTTGGCACGGGCGATTTAGTATCCATGACCCTTACATACACTATGTCCATTAAATCTGTAGACGCTCTGATTAGGCCCTAGTCTGAAGCCCAATATTTTTATGCATTCCTGCAGGGAACTTAAAGTAAAATGCACCGGGGTTGGTCCAAAGCGCTGATTTTATTGTTCATAATTTTACACTATTCACCGTACACAATGGTCCTAAAACAAACTCAGAGTGTGCATTCATGCAGGTGCTACTTTTTCCTCTTCAAAATATGCCTATTTTGGCAAGGATATTACCAAAAAGCCTGTTTTTCAAACTCAAATATGGATTCCTAATGGTTAAAACTTCTCTGGTGGTTAATTGCCATTTATCGTAAATATTCTATTTGTCTTCATTGAAAGCTTGCCTCGAATTAAACCACTAAAGTGTTCTGGAAGCTAAATAAGAAAAATTACCGTAAAACACAAGCCTAACTTTGTGATACTGTTTCTAGTCCTTTAGGCACGGCAGTCTCTAATGCCTAATAAATCTAGTCAGACCGGAGAGAAAAAAACTGTCACGTCAGTTGATCCTCTACGGTGCCACATTCTTTTACTCTCTGTCACATGTTATTTGATGATCCTTGTTTTGAATCAGTCAAACACGTCTTGTTGTCAAATTTGAAGCCGATTCCAAAGCAATGAACTCATCGATGCTTCAATCTCTGTGACCTTTTTTACCACGTTCGATACTAGGCTGCAATCGATGTTAATTGTTGTAGACAAACTCTTCGACATAGGTGCTCCCTCGGATTTAGATGTTTCATTGGAATGTAAAAAGCAACTTAACATTTCTTGCATCATTTCAGTCACAGTTATCACATTCCAGAGTTGACTATTTTACAGAATGTACATTTCACTGAGAACAATAGTTCATCGTGTGCTTCCGCAAACGCGTACCGATAGGCAATTGCGGCACTTGGTTTACGAAACTATAACTGGCAGTTTTACCCGTCAGGGTCTCATGTAACGAACTATTGTCTCAGCTTTGTGCCACCGCAATCATAGTTGCAAATAATGACATTACGGAAACAAAGATCGGAGTTTTGAAACAGTTGGCCTCTTAAATTAATTTGAATGCAATGGACAGAAGGCACCTGCTCGCCAGTCAGTTGACCGAGGCAGTGATCTGTTCCGCCTATGCATGTCCCCACTACTGCAAGTGAACTGGTAAATTATGTGAGCCCCATTTAGGTTGGGTAGCATTGTGAACTGCGTGTTACGATTCAGTCCCTCGGTACTGTGTGAACGTTCAACTCAGCCAAAAATTAGGTGCGCAATAGCGCACATTTGGGGTTTTGGCTGATTTGGTCGAACAGACCATCATCCTTGAATGGCAAGGTGATCATGACTTGTTTTTCTCCACTGAATCTACTGGAGTTCCTTCAGATCAATCTCCAACGAATCTCAACGAACTCATCAGGGTATCTGTTTGCCCTGACAACCCCCGTTAGGAAGTCTTATTCTTACAACACTTGGTCTGCACCGCAGATATTCCCGATCCCATAAAAATATTTTTACGAGACCCTTTGTAGGCCACTGGTGCGAAGCTGAAGATTTTAGTGTATTACCCACTCCAAGATGCTTCAAGCCAAATTGTGTAGATTTTCGGAAAGCCTTTCAATCGCGGCGTTTGTGTGCCTATCGGTTTCAGTTAATCGTATAGGTCCTCCGATAAAAAACCATACATCAGTGGTATTTTGAGCTGTCTTAATATCTGTTTTTCTATAAGTATGTTGTTATCCATAGAGGCGTCAGGGAGCAATTGCCTCCTGCCTCTCACGATAATTTCTGTCTTATCGAGATAGTCTTGTTTCTTCATGATCACAGTTTTTGTCTTTTATCTGGTTGAAGGGACTGGATATCTTTTATCTCTTTTGGTTGCCTAAGTGCCGTATAATGGTCCCGTGTTAAGCAGCACTACCGTCGGAAAGGCCGTTAGATGAACATATAGGGCATGCCTACTAGTTTGGCTTTGAACTACCCAGCTTTGCCATCTAAGGTTTGAGTAACGTTTTCACATGGTCATACAGGTTTTCACATTCAACAACGGCTTGTAGTTAATGGATGTGCTTAGGTGGCAACTTGAACTTGAAACTCAATGATATAATTATTTTCGAGCATTCGTCAACTTAAAGTCAGCGAGATTATGAACAAACTTCTCTGTGCCACTGGGAAATCGGGGAGTTTCTTGAGGTTTGCAAATTCATCCTGTAAATTTATCCAAAGAGTTGATCCTGCTTTTTTGGGGCATTTCTTTTTAGAATTTTTCCAATTTTATGCGGCATACAGGAGCTATGCTTCACAAAATACAAGTGAAACGTTAGTTTCAATGAATTTTGTTATTCTGTCTCCTACCAAGCTTTCCGACTGATTCTACGGAAATCATGACCGAGACTGCTGGCCTCTTGTGAGGCATTATCGAACAAAAGACTGAAGCCAACACTATGCACGAAAGCTATTGACCGAAATTGAGCGCTTGCTTTGGCCTTAACCAATCGGCTTCCACCAAAAGTTTTCCTAAGTTTAGCTATGCTCTTTGTTTTTCATTGTGTTACTCCTCGTCTTATTCCAAGGTGAACTAACATGTTTTACACGCGCGACTGTGTTTATGAAAAGCGGTTGCATCTCGCAGTTTGTGCCTTCAAAATCACAGTGGCAGAAATTAGAACGAAATCCATCAGTTATAAGTGACTGTACACATTTTATCCTACTGTCAGATAATGAGCATATCGTGCGACCTCTATGAACAATAAAAAACCGGCATCACAAAATGCCTTCCTCAGTAACGCGTTTGTTTCATGTAGATCCTACTATCTAGATGAAATGCAGTTTCCCGCTTTTCCTTAAGGTGCTTAGCTTCACATCCAGATAAGTCACTTTCTCAGTAATATCCAATCCAAGAGTGAAAAGACATGGAACACGATTTTCACCTCAGAAAGTTTCCTATTCACTTCTCCGGTTCCTGTTTAGGTGCATGTCTCCAAGAATTTGTGATGACTTCTGCTATGCAAACCAAGATTTTTGACGAGTTGCATATAACAAATCAGTTTGTCAGACAACGTCGCTACCGTAGTCCGATTCAATATTTTTATTGATTAATAATGCACCCGAAGGCCGCCAGGTTTAGATGGTGCAAGCGCTGTCCAGAGTGGTCATCCTGTGACTCCGAAACAGTGGCTTATCCCTAAGCTTACTTTAAGATGCTTAGAAGACACTTGAAGGGACATGAAGCATTCAACTTCGAAGTGATCGCGTATCCCTTCATCAAGCAAGAATGCCTGGAGGTAAAAAGATTGGCTGGAGAGATATGATCACTTCGATGGCCAGTCATATACTTGGATTTGAACCTAGTAAGAAAAGTGCCAAATTTGTTTTCCGTTTCTTCCACCGTAATTCTCTTGCTCATGGCACGCATAAGCTTAATCACATTTAACGGGATTTGTGCGCTTTACGAAACGGGGATGTCTTCTGATGCTGCGTGTGTTAACGAATCCTTATTGTTATTGGATTAGTCGATAATCATCTTGTTGAACTGTGGATTTCTTTGCTGGTATAAATGCACTATCTTGCCTAATGTGAAGTGATAAGTTGGGCATTGCTGTTAGTATAAATGAATCAGTGAACTTGAATTCATGCAGACGAATTATCGCCTTACATTCCTGCTTGTGTCCAGTAATTGGATAAAATGCACAGACACAACTGGGTTTTTGTCCCAAACGCTTCCACCGTAACATTCCCTTTTGTGCAGATTCCCAGAATTCAGGTCAAGGTTGCAAGCTTTACATCGACGGTGTCCTTGGACTATGAAAGTACAAGCAAAAAGTGGTCAGATCGATTCATATGCTTTTGTCCAAGTTAGATTGTACATGATCATGACAAATAGTTGTAACGAGGTGTGGAATGTACGTGAAGTTGTTCGGCCACCTGCTGATCGAATCGACGAAAACCAGTGCTGCAATAAATTAGTCTAGAACTAGAAGTGAATGGTCAGCCAAAGGTAGCAAATTAATTGGAACAAGTGAACCTGCAAACCAAACTGTAATTGGCATGATGTTTTTTGCCAAAGAGAGACACCGTAAGCTGTCCGTAGGGTTATAAACTATTGCCCTAGTAGTGAACCTCGCAAACTGTCTGAGTATTTCAAAATCATGCTGTTTCCATACTGAAGGCATGCTGTAAACTAAACTTCAAAAATTATTAGGACGTTTCTGACTGGCAAGCCCCGTAATTGGAGACAAAACTTCGTTGGCCCTAGGAGCCTTTAAGTAACTCTTTCCAACCACCAGCAAAGAGATAATCTTCGCCTGACAGCACGAATTGCTTTACAAGTCATACTGCAGAGAACTGCGTTTGATTTGGCACGTTAAAACTTGTTGACTATGACCACTGTGATTAAGTAACCAGAAAGATTATGAAGGAATAGTATAAAGCAAGCTCAATTTCGCTGACGAGAGTGTCGATGGTGGACTCAGTGTCTGATCTAAAGCTGCTAATTGCTATTTTGATGAGTTCAGACAAACAAGACCATATGAAAACGGTTTCCCTTACG
Organism: Fasciolopsis buskii; assembly: GCA_008360955.1. NCBI lineage: Eukaryota > Metazoa > Platyhelminthes > Trematoda > Plagiorchiida > Fasciolidae > Fasciolopsis > Fasciolopsis buskii. Next base: position 430,983 of record LUCM01011081.1, read on the forward strand.
TGTTGTGCTTCTGTCATCTCACTGCCCAAGAAGGTAAAGAATTTTACACGAACACAGAAAACTAAATCTGTTTGAGAACCAAACTTAAGTCCTATTTAAAAACCACATTGAAAATCTGGTGTCACCATAGTCAAATATTGCATCCAATTAAATATTCCGAATTTCGCTTGTATGCTACATTTGTTCCGAGTAGAATGTTAAAGGACCGCATTCGAACCGGTCCTCAAGAAATTCTCAGATGCAGGCTCACTCATAAATTCAACTCACTAAAATTGTGTTCACATTAATTTACATCGGTCAGGAGGTGGGTGCAAACTTTCAGAGTTTTGATAGCAGCTATCTATTAGTGGGTTGCTGCCGTTCACTGAATAAACAATATTGTTATTCACTAAGCTTTTGGCTAATTTGATGTGTTGCATTCTCCACGTTCATCTAAGTAGTTGTGAATCAGTGACCTTCGCAGATACTCAGCAATCTTTGCTGATGTGTGAGTAGTTGGGGATTACATTTTTTCACGAGGTCAATCACCATGTGATATTAACGCTCAACTCGTCATTAAAAAAGTATGGGAGCACTGTACAGCTGTTTCATCCCTGTTAGGAATCATCAACAGTGCATATCACCTGCGCCCGAAGTGGGACGCGAACCAGAGATGAACGTTTCTGGGTGGCACGTCTTAGGAATTACGTTGTCGTGCAGGACCTTAACGGTTTGCACCTATCTCTGCTGGTTTGTTCTCTCATATTTTTATCATTCCAGGGACAGAGGAAGAATCAAAAGTCCAAAATCTGACAGCTTAAGATTCATCTGCCCCACAAAAGAGCCTTTGGAACGCGATGCTGCCAAAGTTCAGCAAACCACTTGACTGCTTGGTCGAATTAGCGGGTTGTGTTCCAAGCAGAAGCTTTGGTTCCTATTCGCAGTTAACCATATCGCTACTTTGTCCAATGCTTCTAATATTAAAAAAGAACTTTATGAAGATCAGACGCTGAAATTACTCAGCCTACAAAGAGTTTCTAATGACCTGATCTCAAAACCACCATCCGAGTATTTTTCCATCATATGATACATCCTTTTGTCCATGAGGCGACCGATGGTTATGATGAAGACCAGTGAGAGAATATCCCGTTTCTATGGTATTCTTTGTTATGCTAACCCACATTCGATTCCAGCTTCAAATTATGGTCATAATTGATGGCCAAGTGACGAAGAGGTTGAAACGCCTGCATTCAACCAGGAATATTGATCGAAAAGCCATTTCACAATGAACGCCCTATTTAACTGTTAAGAGTAAGTATCGGTTCACAGTAAACCAGAAATCGCTTTTGAGTATTTGCATGGGTTTGAAATATAATACTGGTTCCCGCAAGTTTCATCACTTAAAACAATGCAATTTCGCGACATCATACCAAAAGTTAGTTTTTAGTTTTGTTAGACCAATTTACAAGCAATTCATTAAAATGGACAAATTTTCCTCATCAGCTGAGAACCGGTTGAACATCATTTAGGGCGAACTTACCATTAGCATCAGTTGAACTGGATCTCTTTTAGTGACGAATTTTGGTGTGCAGTCCGTAATACCCTGTCGCCAGGACGGATTTTATAGAGTGCACTTATATTTCAGTAGAAAGCATTTTTCGTCCTAGCAACATGTTGGGCACTTTATTGCTGACTGTAGACCATCTGTTAGCAACGATCAACGTCTACCGGATGTTGAATGCATCTCACGGAACTCCGGTTGATCAAAGACTTTACAAAGTACACACAAACTTCAGAAAATGCGAAGATCTGTTTCAGTCAGCGTAGGCATCTCGTGAATATTTGTCTCTCTCACATGATTGTTTTTGTGCTCCGGCACGGCTGCCTAATGTAGATGTAAATGGCAGGACAGGTGGTTTTTTTGCATGATTAATTAGCAATGGACTGCATTGCAAAATGGCTAGAATAAATCCTACTGAAAAAGTTTACGGCCATGTAAATTTCTTTGATTTCGATATTTGAACTGTTGGTTACACCGAGATTACCGAAATTACATAACCTCAGAAATTATCAGTTTCTTGTGGAGAGGTTGGAAGACTCACGTGCGGTGTTTCTTTTTCAAATCCACGCGGACTAGGTGATTTAATTATCGATCAGTTGGGACGGCAGTGTAACACATGATGGCAGGCAGTGTGCAGATTAAACACTTGGTGGCTGCCTGAACTCCGCTTGTAACAGCCTTGTTAAAGCTTTCTTCCTGTTCAGACAACAGCTCTCGATTGATACGAAGTTTTGGGCCGACAGTGTGCCAACGAGCATGCAATCCAAAATTGTCCGAACCGTTGTCCAAAGGAGTTCAGCTAGCCACCAACAAAACGTGGTGAGACCACGGTACGAAGTTTGGGTGGGTCCAATCAAACCATTTGTTTCCTGTAACTATTTGAAACATGAAAAAGGCTTAGATCTCAAGGTATTTTTGAAAGAGCGTTGCAGGAAAAGAAAATGAAGACTGCGCTCTTGTCCGTCAAAAGCGCAGCAACTAACCAGCACTGGTGACAATTTGAACTGATTCAGTCACTTTGTCATTCAAATGTGTAGATCAGCAAAAGTCTAATTTATACACTGGCTGCACCCATGAGGTGCAGTTCAGCCACAATAGATCGACCTGCAAACCCTTTAGTCATTGTCTCTTGCGCAAACGCGCATCGTACCGATTAAGTGACAATAATAAAACGACAATAGTAGGGCTATAAACGGTTTTCATATTTTGAGGCATGCAGCTTTTGGATGTTTGTCAATAAATACAAATGCATCGATATCGTTATTTCGGTTTTCAAGCAAGAAATTCTTTGAGAGGAACAGAACTTAGTTACCCGTATAATCCCTGTGTTTGAAACAAAGTTAGAAGGTTGGTTTTTAGGAAGTTTTCTTCCTAGGTTACGTCATTCGTTGAGGTCTAAAATAAAGTGTCATGTCAAAACCTCCCATGTACTATTTATATGACAGCATTAGACTGATTCAAAAAACAGTTTTCGGTGTTTCAGCAAACGAAAGTTTTAAAATAAAATCAAGTCCGGCCACAGTGCGTTTAAAGGGTGAGTAGAGCAGTAAGCCAAAACAAACAATCAGTTTCAAGGTTCCTCTTAGGAGGGAGGAGGTTGGGTTAATGTTGTTCATAAGAACAACAATTCACTTTTCCTAGCAATCTTGAACATTTTTGTTGTTCTTCCAGGTATTCCCAGTTCTAGTTGCTTTATACCCGCAGATTACCGTTTACCCGCAAACTAAATCATCTCGAAATATCCGTGCAATTTTTTTCAAATGCACAGCCGTGTTTATCACAAGCACTTCGTCTTCAAAACGATCCTTTCTTTGTCGTGAAGCATGCTTTGTACAAGAGTGAGAATGAAAAGAAAACTTAAAAAATGTCGACCAACCAGTGAAGTGACCAATTTCTGCAGACCGATCCCATCAAAAATTACTGATGGGTGGTTTTGTCGAATAGTACCACCTAACTAGTACACGGATATTCTGACCGCTACTATGCAAGGAAATTCGAAAACGCATGATATAGCGAACGACCTATTTAATTGGTACCGGATTTCTCATATTTGGTGATTTCCATCAAAGTATTTGTCCTGCTTTCGTACTCACTAATGTGTTTCACATTGATGGATGAACAAAATTTCCCCGGAAGCACAAGACCGGTTTCGCGGTCATTGCCGCACTTCAGGTATGCGTACCCGGTATTCTTCTGTCCAACCATCCTTATACTAGTGCGCTCCTTTTCTAGTTTCTCACTAGAGTCGCATTTGAATCGTTAGGAACGTGAATGAATGATTAGTCCATTTGAGACTCACATGGTGATTCGTGGGTGGATTTTCGTCGGTCAGGCAAGGCTAACCTTGAGAAACGGGACAGAAGGCCCGATAGTATTGGTTTTTCTTCTCATTAATATCAAGGTTTGCGATGTCGGTACAACAGGCGATGATATCGGTGGTGATACTGTCTGAACCCTTCTACCTATCTAATTTCATACGGATAGCAGATGGGTTGGTACATCAGATGTGAAGTATCCCCGAAATTTCGATCCAGATACTACAAGTAAATTTATGATTCATTTGACGTCTGGTTTCTATTGCTACCAGGTTACATTCAATTTAAGGACTGGTATACGTGGAAACTCATACTATTCTTTTGCTTATAGTATTCTTGTTGTTATCGACACGCGGCACAATGAAAGCCACGCAACTCGATGACACTACAAATATCATCCGTACGGAATCGTGCATTTTCTGTGTTGTGTCTAAAAGTATACTAACTTGGTACTTTAAGAACCAGAACGAAGTGGTTTGCACGTATGATTCAAAAAATTGCAATACTGCTGTTTTCTTATATGATTTCAAGTTCCAGTCGTTGATTCTCACAGTCTTATAGCTGGTGGAATTCTTCCCCTGGATTCTGAGATGGGACAATCAATATTCTTCAAAGAGATCAGGAGTAATAGGAGGATGGATCTCGGTTTCGCTTCTGAGTGACCCATATTAGGAGATTTGTGTTACTATAAGAGTGGGATGCATGGCCAAAATATATCACGAAAAAGAAAACTGGAAAATTCATATCAGATGATTAACCGGGAAATAATCGATAAATTAGGAGTATTTAGGAAAATGCATAGAATCCCTGCAAGAATCATTAGATGTCTAAGCTGAAGTTAGACTGCTTAAACACTACCGACGCTTGGTTTAAATAGTTCATGATTGGCTACTAAATCTTATAGAGATATATTACTGAAGCTGGTCGCCCCTTAAGCTCGTGTGTTTCACCCAACTTTGATCGTTGTGGCTACGCAGGGATAATAAAGGTCACCACAAACCTAGTTTTAGATTCATTCTATTATGTAACTGTTGGGCAAATAACCCAAAACTTTGTTGTGCTTGACCGGAGAATTCATTTTCATAAACTTTGTAGGGTTTTCATTGGCGTTGACCTTCCGGAAGTTGATCAAGCGGTGAACTTCCTTGCGCTTTAAATTAGAAATCTTGGACCCGTAAACTTCCAGAATCAACCATTTGCCCTTTTCGGTGGTCTCTGGTTGGTTTATCTCCCATTTTAAGGATTTAGTGCGTCGTTAAACCAATAATAACCAAATAAAAGATGGGTAATATGTGGACGGCCGGCGTCAGACGACAGATCCTTTTAATTTGAGTCCATACGGGTTACTTGTGAGTAGCATAAAACAAACTACTATTTTGGAATCCCGTGGTTCCGTAAATATTTCATGGAACTTTCACGAAACGCCTACTTCATTAGGAATATTTTATTCTAATTTCAATCGTTAAATAAGAAAAAGATGAATTAGAGCATAAAACTAAGTTTTTAGAGCGAAATTTAGAAGGGTGACATACACAGGTATCACTGACTTTGACGCATACCGACGTTTCCCTTGGTACTCTTCTGTAGGTTCTATTACTAATGAGGTATGAAGTATCGGCAAACGTCATGAATTTATTTGCAGGTTTCTTTTATTAATCCTCTTTGTAAGCCTTAAAAGGGCCAGTTAAACATTCTCATCGAATTCGGAAACTTCACAACCTTGTTTCGAAGGTTCTTAAGATGTATATTAGATAATAGTAAAAAAAAATATGAAAAAGGTTGCTTGTGAAACGGAAGCACTTATTTCATTGAATATTCTACCCATAATTAAGCATGTTTTTCTAGGTCTAATAAGCATTGTTGACGGTTAACAGCAAGATTTTCATTTCACGGGGATCTGATGTGTACCAGGTTTAATCTCCCTTCAAGGTTATTCGAACGCACTAACTTCATTATGGCAGGAAAGTAGTGATTCAGAAACATCGAAATCTTTTGCTGCCATATTGTAGGAGTCAGTGAGTTGAGTAAAGGTTTTTGCTCAGCTTACTTTTTTGTGCTTAAGCATATTCAGCTTTTTAAACTAAATGTTAAACTGTGCGAGGCACATATCCGATGTGCAGCAAACTAACCATATCCAAAAAGCGTAGGTATTCATGTTTCTGTCCAAAGTTTATGACAGTTTTATTTCTAATCCTGAGGTAGATTATTATCAGTATTCAATGCAACTTCGTATGGATATGAAGGGAATTCATTTAAGTGGTTCAAATCTCAGCGGGCGTGGAATCTGAATTAATAGTCCACTGTATGATAGAATATTGTTATTCTGTACAGAGGGGGAAAATGTTGGGTGCGTTAATTCGATGACCCGTTAATTTTGTTGCCCCGGGGTATGACAACGTATGATCTTCAAAACATTCCTTACATGGACATTTTTAGCGGGAAATCCTTCAAAAATGTCTTCCAGCTTCTCAAATCCTCTCAAGCTGTTCACGCTGACAGCCGCAAACTGAGAGCCTCCTTTTCAACAAATCAATATACAAAAGTAAAATTTATTTAGGGTGACATTCCCTTAATTCTAAGAAAGTGGACAATAAAAAAATAGTATCCCTGAAAGAACTTCCGCTGTGCATTCCACTGCAATTTTGTAACCATCATGTACTAGGTAGAATGGTTTCCTTTCAAATTAAACTCATTGGAAGCGCACTTCGTACTAAATCACGATTCATATGAAAAACACCACAGCTTGAGTCGTGATGCCATCTAAAATGCTTCACAATCTGCAGTGCTAATTCAGTGACCTGCTTAATCAGCGGATATCGCCTTGGAAATCCTAAAAAGCCTCGAATTAAGAGGTGAAATATTTTGTTACTGTATTTGCTGGAAGCAACTTAAGGACGGCCAGGAAAATACTGGAAGCTAATGGCTAGCGTACCGATTACAAGCGCTTAGTAACCTTGTATTTACAGCAATGAATGCCTCAAATTGTCGTCAATAGACCTGATTTCGTTCTCTTTAGGAGCCTTAAAATGCTTCATAGTTGAGGTATTCGGTTGACTGCTGAAATTGGATAACCAAAACAATTTCTAGCACATCTGTTGGGTGCGTAACAGCAAAGCTCATGTTTTTTGTCGAAAAACTTTGCTCTGAACAGCTGGAATAAAAACTCAAGTACTTTACTGATTAAGCGGTAACGTACTGTCACGGAAGGTGTTCTTGTGAAGCCTGATGCAGTAGTTTTGGCAATAACTAGGTAAATGTAATTGCATATATATACATATATATATATATTCAAAAAGCAGATATTTATCCATCTGTTCACCTAAGCGTGAACCAATTTTTGTCTATCATTGTCATTCTATGAACCTACTTGTCATTTTGAGATTTGGTTACTTGAATTTACTTTTCACTTAATGATCACCGGGACATTCAAAGAAGCAGCTAATGAATAAGTTAATCACATCTTTCTCATGTCATTAATGTCCACGATTGTGATAATTGGTTTCTAGACCAAGGATACATGATGACGTCAAGTTGGAATCTGGTCGACTTACCCCTTCGGCTAATGATGTAGTGACCAGCCAATAGTCTGTCAAAAACCGGAAGCGGTATGATAATTTCTGAGCCAATTTTTAAGGACATTTGACCTAATCATTGTGGGCTTCACCGTTTCGTTATTTTTTCTTTACATTTATCTGTTGTCCATCCAATTTCACACGCCATAAACCAGTTGATGCAGCTGAAATTTGTAATTCTCGATCCAGAAAGCTTTATTGTATGGTCACCGACAAATTTCGTGGGAATTATCATAATGCGTTTTACTTGAACAACCAAAATAAATTTAAGCTTAGCCAAAGAAATAAATTAATATTTTCTGATATTCGTTCTTCGATCTCCATAGCTCTGCAGTTATGACGAAGTGTAATCAAATTCGGACCGCTTTTTTGTCAATTCTCCCAGACTCTTTCGGCTAGCTAAGCTGTGAACTAGAACGATTCGTGTCGTAAGGGAGCTGTTTGCTGGAAAAGTGCTCGTACGTCTGTGCATGCTCTCGTACTAGTCAGCAAAAGTCATCGAAGACAATTTTTCGCCATCATGGTCCTCTTACGTAACAGTGCACTGTGTTTGAAATAATGATTGATTGGTTTTTTCCGCTAAAATTTCCTGGGAAGAACTTGATTGTTTTGGTTGATTCGAGTGGGGAATTGAGTGATTTCATGGTTTCGCCGATCTGTGATAAAAAGCAATGATACGAAAGAAAAGTACAAAACTTGTGTGAAAGAAGCAGTGAGGAAATTTTGAACGACACACATTTAGCAAAATAGCTGTTTTTCACTTAAACCGACCTTGCTCACTCAGAATTATCACCCAAACAGGATAAGAGGGAGTTTTTCGGCAATTGCCTTTCAACATATTTTTCTCTATCGCGCAGTAGATCTAACCAAAACTTTCCTGGAAAAGTTTGCCGACTGTGCATCCTGAGAGCTGAATTTTGTGGGAAAGATGTAATTAGTTACCAGCTAGTTTTACTTTCCTTTAGGCCGTGGGTATCACATGGGAGTTTAACTGCTGTAGTGTTCCTGGTACCATCAATTAGGATGATAGAACTCAAAAACCACTGAGAATATCCGATCCGTCCGTTTTGACTAACCAGTCCTAAATATAGTATGGAGTTGATAAAGGTGAATTGTGCTATTGTATTCGTTGGTCATTAAAAACGTCACGGGTGACTGTCTCCAAGATGACGCTTCGCCTCATTCAACAAAGGTCAACCATTTTTATATCTTCATGAATAGGCGGAATGTAGTACAGCTTTAGACTTCAAATGTAGCGGTTATTAAGGTCGAAATAAAGCTGAGGAATTGCTGGTTGTGTGTCGACCTTGGAACTTTCATTGTCCTGAGGTTGGGAACTACGAGTGTAAATCCCTACTCGTCTGACTGTTTTTCATGCGGCACACGACAAATTACTGCCGACAATGAAGGACTTTATAGTCGAGCTCCGTCCACTTAATGAGCAAATCCCTGACCACCCACTTCGCATCCCGTCCAGAGAACACGATGTTGGTAATCAAGATGTACCATCAAAAAGTTGAACAAAACGAAATATAAAAACATACCTCAAAATCACGGCCGAATACGGCCACAACGGCCAGCAACAAGTGATGAAGGGTTCAGCGAACAATACTGAGGAAGTGAACGCGAAGACGGCTCCGGGGCAAGCTGCATTAAGCTTCAAAGCGCGACTGGGTACATGATCGAAAACTGAAAAGTCAGAAGAGAGACGGACGAGGGCGGCTGCTTGAGAGAAGAGAAAAATACGTTCCAAGGGACCAAAATATAGACTACCAGGTTCTGACACTGAAGAAGAGTAAGGTGGCATATTCCACGGTACGGTGGTTAATTTCAAAAACTCTCATGCATGAGCTGCGCAGGACGTTCGGTGTTGGAAAAACACGCACCACCTCCCACCATCCACTGGGAAACGGCCCGGTACAGCGCACCAAAAGGACGATCTTCAACAAATCCAAGGCTTTTTTGAACGAGAGACCGATTGGAACATAAAGCTACTCTGTTTATGTTTACTTGTCGTGCCTTGGTAAATTCACCAGCGAACCGAATGACATGTTTTCTATGGATCGGATGGGAGATCCGTGTTCCATCAGGCACACGACTCTCAGCCAACGACAAATGGAGTACGACAGTGACAGTGCACCAGCTTACTCCGCGACACGATAAGGAAAACAGAAGACCTCGCCCGAATTCATCTCCAAACTTGGCAAAGACGACAAAAATTAACTTAGTATCTCCGTAAGACCGGGTGATTTAGTAGGGTACCAATGAGTGACCTGCCTGTCAAATTATGCAGAACTTGGAAGGGACCATTCTGCGTCAATTAAATCCTCTCAGGAGAAAACTGATTTATCCGAAATATCAGTAAATGGCGACCCATCGATCGCGGTTCGTTATCATATGAAGGCACTATCCATGAAAGCGATAACGTACCATGTAGTAAAGTGGAAAGAGTAACTTCTCGCCACCAGTGCTGCCAGAGCTAGATCCGTGTTCAGCAGACCCGACTTTAGGGATCAACAGTGTCATAAATATGGAACAGGCCTCATTTGAAAAGGTAATTTCTCATAGGAAACTACCCCCAGAAAGCCATGCGCTTTTCTACATTTTCTTTCAAAGTTGTATAGTGATCAAATTCAAAAGGATTAATGTCTTGTAACAATCTGCGGCCGGAATCCTTTTACACCTCAGTCTTGTCATTCATCTAGGTTCATAGAGTTTGTCTGAAAATGAAATGGCCGATCCGAGTTCCATATGAAACACGTAGCACGTGGGCACTTTGTTTTATTCTATTTCCCTAAAGTTCTCACCACCACCGGAAATTCACATGCGCTTAACTCATCATACCTCGCCCATTAGTACTCGGGTTTTGCCGAGAACCTCTATTCGTGATAAGCATAGTTCTGCTTGGCTCATTTCTTTGTCTAGGTTGAAATGGAAACTAACGAGTGTAAGACTCGAACATATCTTAAATCATCCGGGTTTTTCTGAACCAACAGGACCTCGTTCGGTTTGCACATGATGTCGCAACCCAGAGTGCCACGTGGATTTCATTGCCGAGTTAGCGTGCAGCAAACGGGTAAAGATAGTGTGTGGCTAAGTTTACGCTGAGATGAAAGGTTAATGATTTTCTTTGTGCTGCTGTTTCAAACCATTTTTCCGTTTACAACAGAGCTCATAAATTTGACAGTTAAATTGTGCTGGAGGCATTGCCATTAGATTGAGCAGGAATTGTCATCAATGCATCCCTAAAGTTTATACAATCGTATTATGAAGATTGCATTCTGTCAACGAGGAAGAACAAAGACCTTAAACGTAGAACAACCGTAGTGTTTCATGATACAGTATGCTTCATGTAGCATTGGCCTTTTGCATTCTTCCGTGTGTTGTTGGCTTCGCGCTGTGACGCGACAGTGTCTACTTTATTCAACTAAAGCTGGGACAGAGATGCTTACGCGAAAGGAAGCCGTGAACCAGTGCCTGTAAACTTCGTGCGGTACATTTATTGACAGCATTCGTCTCGAAAACCGGTGGGTGGAGAATTCACGAATGCAGACGATTTTGTATTAGCAACATATCACAAAATAGTGGTAATGATCAAGAGACCGACGGCTAAAATAGTAGATCGTGGAGATTAATTATAGTTTGACTTCCACCACCACCTGTTAATTCCTCAATTTGTAACTGTTGGTAGACCATGGTCCCAAGCTTGAAACATTGTAAAACACTGAGAAATGACGAATGAAAAAGATACCACCTTATTGAAGCTGGCATGCTCGTTCAAAGAAACCAAGCAACATATACATATACATATGCATATACATATACACATATATATATATATATGAATATATATATATATTTAGTCAACTATGTTTTGATTTTTTCTTAATTATTCGTCTGAAATATTTATTTGTTCCCTGTTGTTATGTAGTGTTTGTTGCGTTTTATGCACAAACAGATCCAGGGAAAAACAATTATAAGAAAGAGTGTACTTACGTATTTATATATTAATATTTGTGAATACATACACATGGTTGAGCGCATATTTATATACAGACAGCTCACAACTCACTGTATGCCTAGAATGTTTCCTCGATTTTTAAACTGAACTGCCGATATTATCGCTTGTACTACGCACATTTGGACGCAATAGGAAGTCTTCCCCAAGCGCTCTCGTGATCTGCTTGAGTACCGGTTTTTTCTTTTACTACTGCTTATAAAATAATATCGTCCAAAAAAGCAATAAATGCAATTCACTTGTGCTTTCAGAGAGGGCGAGGAAAATTGCTGATGCGCTGTGCCGACGAATGCACCATGAACGAATGAATGATGCGCATCACGGACAATCTAAGCACAAAACTCAGCTTAATCGGTTTGAAACAAAGGCCTCAAGAATCCTTGATGAAAACTGGATGGCACGGCTAGAGAACACCATAACGATGGCATCGAACACAAGTTGATCTAGGACGAGAAAAAAGTCAACAGAGAAATTCAACGCCTTAAGTTCGGTGGAATATGCATTCGCTGAACCGATCCATAGGGTAACAAAAAACCAGTTGCTACCAACCAAGAAATTTATTCTACACGGGGGACCGAAACTTAACTACACCAATGCTAATCAAGTTTCCTATGAAGGAAGACGCATGCCAACAATTGAGGACCAAAGTTTGTAAACAACTCATAAAACAGACGCAACACTCCATTACAGACATGCTGAGAAAAAACAAAAGGATAGTCTTCCTTCCCGAAGACAGGTATAACATGATGGCTGTAATGGATGACGCCGACTACGAAGAACAAAATGCGTCAATTAATGAGCGACGGAACAACTTATCAACCGGTCTCAGAAAACCCTACAAAACAGCTAAGAGCCAAAATCTCAAAGACATCAGTGGGACTCCAGAATGCCAAGAAGTTCACAGAAGAAATATACAAATGGTCCATTTCTAAGACTTACAAGATTATCTGGGCTGCATTAGCCGCAAGTTCCATGGCGGCTAATTGGCGCGTAGACAAGATCTTCAAACTATCATTTAGCCAAGTACTTCATTCCGTATCCTCCTACGAATGTACCTGCGAGAGTTCGACTACAGTACTAAAGGCTCCGCCACCTATGTCAGCGATCAATGACTTCAAACTGAACACAGAAATGTTGGCTTTTTTGACGTGACATCGTTGTTCACGAGAACCTCAAGAGAGATTGCACTAGATGGGATTCGACACCCGACGGAGGACGATGCTAGTCTCCCCGAGAGGACTCCGATGCCGACGAAGACCATAATGAATCTGGTTGATTGAAGCTTAGGAAATTATCTACAGTTCGACAGAAAGACACACAAACAACTGAGGGGCGCACCGATAGGATCGCCGCCCTCAGGTATGCTTACAGATGCAGCTGTGAAATAATTTGAGACCAAAGCCTTCAAAATATCCCGACTTCTCCAGTGAACTACATACATAGATGACACATTTCTGGTGATGAAGTTTACACCGAAACGCGCTTGTGCTCGGTTTCGAATTCACAAGAAAGGAAGAGTGCGAAACAACGCCATCGTTCCCGGACTTTCCGTTCATGAGGCGAACCGACTGCAGCACAGAAACGACAGTCTATCGAAAGCCGACAACAAAGGATTTGGAACAAGAAAGTGAAGGTGAAGAGCAACACAAGACACACGATCATGCTGTCGTACATACGTGGAACATCGGAGGTTACAAGGCGTCTGCTAAAACCCTTGAGTATTCAAATCTGTCACAAATCCATTGGGACATTTCTTGCGTTCAACAGACGTTGTGTAGGGAAGACAGGAAAATCGGAGGCCCTTTTGCCATATATATTATATATATATATATCCTTGTGCTCATGAAAATCTCGTTTTTTTGACTTTAGCTTGAATGAATCGGGAGTTGGTTTGTTGAACCATATTGATAATCGTTGCTTTTTAAGTGGATTAGTCACTGCAGAACGTGGACGATATGTATACTTAATTATATATGTACAAAGGTTACCCATAATTTATTTATATAACGGACGGATCCAGTTTTTGACCAAGATGGTTATTTTAGATTCCTTGCTTTGAAGTACTTTCAGTCACACATATTGGATGCAAGAATGATGATAAGGGGAACAGTTGGTAAGTCCGTGGATAGTCTTCGATTCGGCGAGGGTTACTGGCTTTTATATACGGACAGTTTTACTGGTTAGTACGTCAGTCTACCTATTTGTCTTTGGTCAAACTGGTCGACCTATTGATTATTTTTCAAAAAAAAACAGTTTGATGAATGTCGTCATGAATGAAGTCGTTAGTTAATCATTTCGGGTCAACATTTGTTCAGCTACCACCGCTCTTCTTCCTCTTTCTCAGATAGGGGATAGATAGACAAACCGATCGAATGATACTCCAACTGGGTAACCTAATCGAATAAATGCGCACCTGTTCTATTGATAAAACCATGATCCCAAACATTTTAAACAATGCATCAAAAAAGAACTTCAGGTTGCACTGCACGTTTATTCAGATGCTACTGAATTGCTGAAACATGACAATGTGAAAATTTCTTCTCCTGGGATGCGTGAGAAATGTTTTCTTTATCGTTTTCAAGTCTCGATATTTCCGGGACAACTGACGGTCAGCTGGGTAGGCAATCCCAGAAAGCAAGTCAGAAGAACGAAAACGCAGTCTGCATTGCAAGTATTTCTGGATTCTTAAACACTCGATCGAACGATCAGTGAAATACACGTCCAAGCGTGTGCACGCAAACAAGTCAACAGGAAAGTCACGGGGGCATTAAATGACTTGACAATGCTGGGAATAAATAACAGACCACTCATCCCGTAAACACTTAAATTTATGATACGAGAAAGTCAGTGACTTCACCAAAATTAGCGGTCGGATGTGCATCGACGGAAGTAAGATCCCATGGGAGCAAAGCTGACGAAAGAGCCGAGATTCCAATAAAGACGGATCACGAATAAACGAAAGTAACTAACGAATTCAGGGTGACTTGAAGTGAACAACATCCTGTCACTAAACAAGTGGAGAAACTAAAAACAGAACCGATACTCCAGAAAATTAGCACAAGTAAACTTGACCTATTTACCCCTGATAACACTTTGCAAGAGTGTATGTAGATGAAAACGAGTCTCAAAGTGATAAGGCAGATATCTGCACGTTGCGTTTCTCTCTCCTACTCGAGAGCAAGGAAATTCATCGGTGGGAGATGTCAAATGTCTAGAACATTAGGTCATATGCTGTGCTCCACTTGGAGAACCTATATGCTGGATACTTGATGGTTACTCGATTTTCACCATAACCACTAAACTCCAACCACGAACTAGTAAGAATCCTTGAGATAAAGGAAAAATTAAATTTAATAACAATTGGATTCCACATGGAGTGGCATAAATAAAACGTGCATATGATCTGTTGTTAGTTGGATTTGCCTTAGTCTTTGATACTTTTCAAGATCCTTTTGACTTGAAGTACGCTTGTCCAATTAGGAAACAGTTTTTCTATCTTATAGGCCATGAAATGTCACAAATTTGAATTCATGGTTTGCTGACTAGATAGTTAGATGGTTTTTCTTTTTGGATATCAAAAATATCAGTCCAGTTCGCTTTGCGCAATCAACAATCCCATGAAAACGTGCTCTGGTTTTGATGGCTACCTCAGTGCACCG
The DNA here is from genome assembly GCA_008360955.1 of Fasciolopsis buskii. Classification (NCBI taxonomy): domain Eukaryota; kingdom Metazoa; phylum Platyhelminthes; class Trematoda; order Plagiorchiida; family Fasciolidae; genus Fasciolopsis; species Fasciolopsis buskii. Next base: position 446,087 of record LUCM01011081.1, read on the forward strand.
AATAACAAGAAAACAAAAACCGTAAGACCATAGATCAAAAGTACTATTTGTAAGCAGAACCATTTCGAATGCAAGAACTTCTTTCATTATGTGCGGTCTCCAACTGTCGCTTTGGGGTGTCTCGTGGAGCCCAATACGGTAACCCAATTCAAACCACTCAGTACAGCCCACTGGTTAGGGATTTATAAATACTGCACCGTATACCGATCATCTTTACCCGTGTCACAGTGATTAATTGTCTCAGTGACTATCGCATAGCAACAGAATCGTTCAGAAGGGCGTGCGCAAAGCATGTGGTGACCAGATTAACTTTCGGCAGTATAATGCCTTTTCGACAAACTGAAAACTACCAATGCCCTTTGCCCAAACTCGTCACTGGTAGCAGTTCTTCAACCGTGTTTAGTCAGCACCACGAAGACATCAACTCTGCATATCTTCTGTCCTCGCTCAGTGTTCTTGAGCCATATAGCGAAATCAGCCTTACGCTGCAATACACCGATGGTAAATACATATCTAGCCGCTTGTGCATGCGAACGTGATTCATTCGATGTACAAGACGAGGTAAGATATGACGGCCCAGTTACCAAACCTTATTTACTTCGTCCAACTTCCCCCATGCGACAACAACAAGGCTTGGTCTTTTTTCCACCACTGCCCTGAATAAACATTTTGAGCTTTGAGGGTAATAAATGCATTTCGAATGTGTTTTCATTATCGTCGAGTAGGTGAATAAAAACCTGCAAATTAAATACGTTTTTATTCAGAAGCAAATCATAAACTTTATTTTGAATACAATAAACTAGTGCATGACCAATTATCAATTCTACAAATCTCAAATATGAATGGAACTGTCTAAATGATCATTCCAATCAAAAATTTGAATAGAAAAGCTGAAATTGGGCAACTCTGATGGGAAACATTTGCGATACTGAACTCATTTGAAAGATAGCTATAAGCACGATCACGGCTTCGGATGTTCGCATGCAAAAGTTGGAAAAGTGAAACGAATTTCTATGCCACGCCAACCTGCACGAATTAGCATCAACTGACTTGATTGCTGCTTTTAGATAAAAGAAGACAGAAGTTGCAAGAATACGGAGTACAAAACCTGGCACATGGAAATGTGACCCAAGCCACCTAGGTCAATTTTGAATCCAGCTTGACTATCATTTATGCGATCTTCGCCCTCACTGGATTACCTTCAAAGATTAATGCCATCAAAATGTCTGGGTGCAGTAAATGCCACTCTAATTCCTTTGTGATTTTCGAATCAGGATCTATTGCCTCCCTTGTAATTCGGCCGAACTACGGATCCACTTAACCTCTAGATATTTACCAACTTTGCCAAATCTACCTAAGAGTTACGGTTACTCGAGTGTTAAAACGTACTCATCAGCTTTGAAAGGGTGCGGTGATAACTCAGTTGCTCTAGCAAACTTTTGCCTATTAACGAAACATACATCCCTGGATAGAGAACTGGTATCTACCTAGATTGTTACACTGGTCACCACAAACTGAAGGCTCACTTTAGCAGAAGGTCAACTAGACTGCTCCCTGAAATACCTTTCCCAGTCATCCAGATAACGTTGGCGATGGGGACTCAGTGCGTCTTCAGATTCTGGGAGCGCCTCAATTATACTTGGGTTTCCCGGACCAGTACTCCTAGTGAGTCGACAAGGATTGCCGATCCCCACAAGATTCTCCACTTCCCTATTCCCCAGTGCTCTTGGTTGTCTCCCAAGTTCTTGCTTAGTTGACGTGAAATTCTGGGACATTCTGAAGAACGAATATCTGTGTAGCTAATAAAACAAAAGATTTCGAAGATGTCCACTGTTCCTGATATTCACATAGCCATGATCCCTGCATGGTGCCCGACACTGCATGTATGACATTTTCAATCTGCGTTGAATATTTGCTCGGATACTGGGTGTTTGTTTGTGTCGATGACCACGTAGAAAGCGAGGACCATAGCTCAATTTTCCGTTCTCCAGAAACAGTCCATGATAAGAATAAACCTGGTTAGGAAGATTGGCATTGTCTATTCAACGAGCAGGAACAGCCATCGGGCCTCAGATTTTCTTTCATGTCACCGTTGCACAGCCAACTGAGGTAGCGAAATCAACTGCAGGTGACCTGTTGTCAACGAATGCATGGAAAACACCATAAGCAAACATTGGCATTTCAGTCAATTTTTGATGAACCACACAAAATCGTCTAACCGACATCCAAACAAACGAAAGCGACCTGGGATCCAGCATAACAGTGCAGTGCTAAAGATGATTTCAACATCACCATGGCTATGAGCCTCAGAAAAATAGTCCATAAATTCCTAAGAGTTGAGCTAGAAAAAGAGATCACAACAGAGCTACTAACAAGGATTATGGACGAGTCGTACGTGGGCATTCCGGAGGCGCCCCACGCATTTATCAAACTCATTTGAAGGATTCCAGTTCGAGTACTTTGTTGCCCTATCCGTTTTCATTTGTGAAAGTTAAAGATAACCAGTTGAACGTGAGGAGTTATGCTTACAGTGCGTGATTAATTTATTTTTTAGACCTTTTTTGAGGCCATTAGATAACTCCCATGACCCGCAGTTAAAGGAACAATCTTATACTGGCTCTAAGTCAGATTCTTCAAAAAAGAGTGCAGTCTTAATTCCATGCTACCAAACGTCTTCGATAATCTGGATATTCATACTATGGTGTTGGCAAGTAAACCTAAGCAAGGAGTCAAAAAATTCATGTAAATGCATTAAACTGTAAGTAAAACGCCATGCTCTTTTCTACACTTTAGCTACGTTCGGGTGAAGCGTAACTCAGACTATCTTCAAGACTTATTTCCACGTGGGAATTTATTGCCCAGTAAAACTTTTACATAAAACAATTCACATGACTTACAAATCCTTCCATTTATCTTGACCAATATAGATTTACTTATTGCTCATTTAAAAGAAATCCTCCTTGTCACTGACCATCAGAAAGGACGTTCATATGCTTCCTTTTCAAATGAACAACTTTGATGAAAGTTTGACAGACAGCCGAATTTTCGTGCAGAAATAGCCTTTGGTAACCCATGTGCAAGTCACTGCTGACCATGTATTCGCCGTTAAAATAATCCGGTCCCCAAGATTAGGACAAAATTTATACATATCCTAGTTTTTTGCATGATCACTGCTATTGTTCTTCTTTCTTTGGAGATAAATGTAAGAAAGGCTAGTTATATCGTGCTATTTTGTGAAGTATCATTTTTTCGCGAGTCCAACTTTATTGAAAAGTGAACGATTAAAGTAAAACCGTGAAGCTAACGAATGGTTAACCAGAGTATTTTCTTTGAGGGATTAATCTTGGAACAGAATATTTATTAAAAGAAAAAATTCTATTAGACAAGCGAGCTATTTGACATTCATAGACAAGGTCTAGCATGTACACTATGTTCCGCACCCTTGTTGGTCATCAATCTATATGTTCATCTTTGTTAAATTTTAAAGAATGTTGACGCAATTCCGCAACCTGCCACAATGAAATTTACAAATGGATTAAGTATGCGAAAGATGCTGATATATATATTCATGACGCCCCTTGATGCAGCGATATATCCTAAAGATAATGGGAACCCCGGATAGCCTCGTTCAATTATGACACAACCGGTCCTCAATCTAACGTTCTGTTCAAACACCAACTTGCGCTCAGTGCAGTGAACGGTTAGTTACCAAGTTAGCTACCAACTGAGCTATGCCACATAAGAGCTAATCAAATGTATTGATTCCTTTTGAAATCACACTTGAATTCTCCCGAATTTGCTTTATAATCGTTCATCTTAACCTGATTGTGTTTGGGTTCATTCATTATACATTCTGTTTGAAGTAGCGTTGAAACAAGTCCTTTGTTGTAAAGAATTTTTCTTTTAGGCCTGTTTACTGCAGTTGACAGTTGAATGTCACATGATTCCTCGATTGTTTTGCATAAACAGTTAAAAAGTATAATATGAACTGTCAATAATCGTCACTAAGTTTCTTATTTCTCTACTCAATTTCTAAGCACGAAGGTTGGTTGAAGAGCTTGTTGAAACAAGCGAAATCTTCTAAATAGGTCTTCTGGGCTATATTAAATTGAGCACATGTGTGAATATGCAACACCAGTAATTCCGAATAGAGCCAGAATAATAGACAGATACAGATTTTTGACGTCTTTTGATGAGAAAGATGTCATGCTGCGTTTCTTCATCCATTGTGAAAACAAATGTAACTTTATTTGATTAGTCAATTTCAACAGACAGAAGTAAACTAAAAACACGTGGTAGAAAAGTCGGGTTTCAGGGCACTGCAATAAATGGCACCAAAAGAATTGCTTTTTATCACTCCAGGACGAAAGTGGTAATTATTTCTAGAATCTAAAGCTAGTCGGGGATGCCTCCGTGAGAAGTTCAAGGTGTGTTCATTTACCATGATTTACGTTTCAGTGGTGCAAGACAGCTGGAAAGCAAGCTTCAACAACCGGATATGATCACACCTCTTCTTTTTCAATACTGATTTAACAAGCTGAAATTGACAGGCCTCAAATTATGAGCGACCTAAAGACAGAATTTCACTGGGTTGTGTGTGAACTATACAAGAATGCAGAAGTGCGATAAAGCATCCCGATTTATTTTACTGAGCAATTTTCCGACAATTTTCTCCAAATTTCAATGTCAACCTGAAAAGGTTAAATCGAATTGCGACACTAATAGGTAAAAAACGGCGCGAACTTCGTGGATAAATTCCGCCTAATACGTCCAAGTGTTGCAACAAGCACGGACGACAATTGTACGTTGTCCGATATTGAACTTGTTCGTAAATATTAGATTGGAAATTGAACCAATAGTGTTCCACATTAAATGCAACTCAAGATGTTCATCTAGTTGGATTGCGTTCACGGGCTCCGTGGGCGACAGAGCAGTGCCCACTGCAAAATGCTAGACAGCTCCAGGGCCTTTCATACGGTTCCGGCTGGCAAAATTATTTTTTGGAATGGTAATACGCCACAAGTCTTATCCATTTCAAAGCATATATAAGCCAAAGACCAAAATCATTGGTGATAACGGTCAGAAAAAGGGGAAGTTGAGCCATCAGTGGAGTGCACCTCTGTAAGATGCCCTGCGAATGGTCGGATAATACAGAATAACATGACAGTTGATTAACATATTTTGAGTCGAAAAGGCAGACCACATAGAATTTCCGGAGCTTCAGTTTTCTTGCACATTAGCCCGTGAACACTAGTCAAGTAAGTCAACTAAAATGCGTCTCTTAATTTGACCCTAAAAATGTAGAGTTTGACCAAAGTCGGAAATGAATGACCAGTGAGTGAACACGAGTGTGAAATTATACATACCTCGAAAGTTTGCCACATATTTGCCTCTGCAATTTGATATTTGACCACGATAAGCGAGTACTGGTGGGCTTGTTCCCATAAAAATTGTCACTGCACAGCTAAACAGATCATTCGCAAGAAAAAGCCTAGGTAAACCTATGTTGTTGAATAACAGTCCTCTTAATTTTGGGGATGGTGACTAATAACTAATATCAGCAATGGTCATGCATATATTTTGTATTACGTTTTCTCAGCTTGTTCTTATCAGATTTTGTCATTCAGACTGCGATTCTAATAATACTGCTAAGCATGAGTAGTGTGTGACGAGCATCACCATATTCCTTAGATGTAGCGATTTTCTGTGGAGCTGATAAGTCACTCGAATCTCCTCTATTATGAGAAGCAAATATTTCACAAGTAAAGAAAAATTCATTATCGGTTACCATATAGTCGATTCAAAATTTCGAAAGAATGAGAATCTTGAGAAAGAATTCGAACCATCACCTTGCGTGTGTAAAATATGCTCTCAGTCAGTATGGTTCAGGTTCTCCCATTTAGTCAGCAATGTAGCCAAATAATTCTGGACAAATCCGTGAGCCTAGACCTCGACCAACAATTCCAAGCGTAGTAGAATTTGACGAAATGAAAATAAATCTTCGCAGAATTGGAAGTAGCGGAATGCGAACCCCATTCACGTCCAGACCCTCTTGATCCGGTTGGGAGAGCGAAACTTTCAAGCCTGTCCAGATTCATTCAGACTGCAAAAATTATACACAGGTATGCATGCCTATGTCTATGATAAGTTTTCCACAATTCTCAACTTAAGGATCGATTAATTCAATCCCGTGCTTTCTTGGTATATTTTTTCTGTTGAAGAACGCTTATTGACTACTTGACTGATACAAGGAAAACATTCATTTGATGAATCATTTTTTCTTCTCAGGATATTCCCGCACAGGTTTGTTGACTTTGACTGACCTAACCATGAGGAATGCACAGTCAACGCGTGCCCGTCAAGGTAATTGCAGAATTTTCGGTAAGAGTTGTGCAGCCTTTATGCCGCTGCTCGAAAATCCGGTCTTCTTTTGTATGACACAACATTCTACAGTGATCTGCAACAGTAGTGTTTAACCTAAGCAACTTCTAACCTCCTAACTGGCAAATATTTTATGGGCAGCTTCTCAATATTTTGTCGCATTTCGTTTGATACCATCAGCATTTGCCAACCGCATGCCACACCCAGATTAGCTCATCCGAAATGACAAACATCGCCAATTCCTGTTCACGCGGCAATGATTGCTTTGCACATTATTACCAAATCACTCACAATCTGTCTGTTTGCTCGTCACGGATAATCAAACATATTGTGAAGTTTGATTTACAAGCCCGAATGAACTGGTGGAACTTGTGGACTTAGTTATTCACTTTATTGCACCCAGGACTTGGAGAAAAATGGACCATTTCAGTGTTGGGTGGGAATATTTCGTACAATCTACCTAAGTCGGGGAGTGGTTCTTTCGAAATCCATTTTTTGTTGCAGCAGATTTATTGAACCGGACAAGTCGGAGTCACCCAAACCACCTGATGATTCAACTGAATTTTCCCACGAACATCAACAACGTTGTTTTTCACATTTATATCGATGTTCTGCCAAATGGATAACCTAATACCATCGCAAATGGCTTGAGTGAAACATCATCAACCTCATCAAGGTTAAGGTTAGAATAAAGTACAATTTTTTTCACGACGTACAGACGAAATTATCATGAGAAATTCAGGTAGAAAAAAACGCAAGCGGCTTGGAAAAGCCAGATATATTATAAAACTTTGTAAACTGAGAAACGTCAATTATTGACCGCGTGCTCTCAACGATTAAAGGAACCGCAACAAGGGCTTAGTTTGCATGGTCATGTCTGGTACATGTGAATGAGTGATCACTGTTATACTTTGATCACGCAAAATAGCCGTTTCGGACCATCAAACTGATTCCAGTAAGAGATTCAGTTTGCTGTAGTTCATTCGGTACAGTTTGATGGGATACTGAGTCGTTCTCGTCGTTCTCTTTGTCGCCTGGAGCAGAACTGTTTACAATTAAGCGTCAGACTGTGTTTAACGTAGGGAAACGCCAGACAGTATTACCCATATTTGCATAAGCACCTTAAAGCCATATCGAGCATTACCACAGTCAGAACGGTATTACCGATAATGACAAGTGGCTTTCATTCATAGCACGACAATGAGATTGCTCTGCATTTTTACCGCACGGATCACATCATGGCCACAAGAGCCCTACACGTGACCGGAGCTAACATAATCTTTACTATTCTGATTACAAACATTTCACATTATCCTTTGCTTGAACTTTTAAATTCCGGCATACTGCCCTAAAATGTCAGGGGAAAATAATTCATACCGCCTTGCCAAGCTTTAATCTAGTAGGTTAAATGTTCTATGGGTGAAGGTTTGTAAAAGAAGTTGTACAGAAATTGTATAGGTAAAAGGCGAAAAAAGGATGTATAGATAGTGGGGAACTTAATTGCTTTCGTGCACTTGGAAAATGCCTTTGGATACTTAGGTTTCAGTGACATCTGCGGATCAAAGTATATTTTAGTGGCCCACCTTCGAGAAACGGTCAGATGTATGACAATGGTGGAACCCGTTACGCTAACGTAGTTTCATAGGGTGGATAGACAACTGGATCCACGCGTCAGGCAACGGGGATCATACTGGAATCGATTAAAACCACGCGCAGATTGAATGACGTGGTATTTAAGTGGCCAGGGCAGCTAATAGGAAAATAACTGCAACTATTCTACTCTGATTCCACAATAGATGATGTGAAGATAGTCCGAAATCCTTTGCCGTTCATTCACGTGAACGCAGGTTTCTCTTTATTTGTATATTGACCTCCTACCTTTTACGTCTCAAATTCGTACCCGATACCAACTTGTCTTGCGAAGTGCTGTCTTCCACATACCGTACTGCACTGGCTGTGTAGTTCGTATGCTGTTTTCCCCGAACTACTCTTCAGAATTAAATTACCTACTTCACTCTGTTTCTGTGAGTCAGCCGGTGATTTACATCGACGGTCGCTTGCTCACTTCGGCCCATCTCATGCAAAGTGATTTTTCTCCAATATGTCGGTCAGTAATTTATTTGGATTTTACTCGTCTCATTTGAGAGAGGCCACTAGGTACGTGTTCTCCACGCGGTCCTAATTACTAATCGTGGGGTTCAGGCGTTTGGCTCAGCGATAGCAAACTGTTGGGAACCAACATGCTGAACGGTCTACTCACTCATCTTACATAGGAAATCAGACATGCTGCTGAAAGTCTGAATACTGTGCTTCCATGATTTTCTACTTTCAACCATTTTCTGCACAGTCCGTTATTTGTTTATTGTGACTAACCATGGCATTCCCCCCCAACATGGGCACTTACTAGTTATCATCATGTGCTGATTTTAGATTATGTAGCTGGTCGCTTCGTCCTTAGAGGAAACACGGTTAGATCAATGCAGATATTCACTCCGTGTGGCACACCAAATATCTCCTTTACTTGAGTTTGATTTCCCAACTATAAGGAAATCAAAACACGTTCTCGGATGTTTAAACATTCTTGTCAAAGGAAGTTCGATTTAGAAATTTCTAGGACAAATTTGCAGAGAAAGTAATAATACAGACTTCAACCCGACCAACGAACTGGTGAAATGAACCTCAACACAGCGCGTCCTGCAGTTCACTGTCTGGGCTTCTTCGGTCAGAAATATGAAACCCAAAGATTTACCCTACAATCGATTAATCGAACGCTACCAGATAATATAAGTTTTAATGAAATTTGCCCTCATATTTCCCAAAACACGTGAAATGATAAATATTGAGAGTTTTACCGATCCCAATATCGGGTGATTTGGTTTCTTAAAAATTTGAACTAATTTCTCACGAACCAGCGATGTAATCCGGTGTTCCAGACTGCGCTTCGTAAAAAAGTGAACAAAGTTAACATATTTCCCCACTAGTTAATTGAATGAGTTCCTAGATGTCAATGAAACATGGAATGCACAAGCCTATAACTCTCAGTTAACGAGGGGCAGTGTGATCTATTGATATCTGTTTTTACACATCTGATAAATAGCGCACAACGAACCATGAATTCCTTTGATCGCGGTGGACGCAATAATAACCCCTCAAGCGTACAAGCCAGATTTGTGACTGACCTCGTAATTGTGCCGCTACGAAACCACCCTTCTTTGTAAAAGCTAGTTACCACTTACGTCTATCTTCTTGGGTTTTTGCCTGCATCCTGGCAGTGGTTTTCACAAAATTCTTTTCCGTCCTTCCTGCCCCAAAAACCAAAACAAATCATTGAGTTACAGCGTAATGCCCAGCCGGCAAGTTTGCCATACTTTAGGTATATAAAGCATGTCCCTATGAGGTATGTGATTATTGCAAATGTTTGCAGTAGTAAGTAAATGAAAGAAAGTGGATTGACAAAAATATCCTTCAAGTTTGCTTCTTCTCGAGCTTCCGACTGCCTCCAGTAAACGAGCTGCACAGTCACCTTTCTGAGCCGGCCAAACTTGTATTTCAACTCAAACCTAGATATATCTACGCAAATCCGAAATCAGTCATCAATAATCGTCAGCGAAAAACTTCATTTGCTACTTCAGATGACTGTTGCTATGATAACAGTGTCTTCTACAGTGTGTGATCAGTGGAGTTGGATAGAACTCTAGAAATTAGAGTCCCAAAACAAAACAGGTAAAGGGAGCTTTGTTTTTGGCCAACAGTGCACAACTGCTTCTAGTTATTAAATAGTACTTATGTGTATATTCGGAACCGTGGAAGGATGCTTCAAACAATCCTGTCTGCAAAATAGTCTGTTAGAAAAACTGGATTTATAAAATGTAAAAGTCTCTTCTTTCCTCGGGAATAGATGTTTGGGCTTCTTTAAAATCAATAGATCTTTCCTTTATCCCCGTTTGTCAGCAGAAGAAGGGGCTGTATAATTTACTAATGACTGTTTGGTAAAAGTTCCCAGGATAAACTGCAACACATTCGCTGGCGACACTAAGTTGGTAAGTGTGGCCCATCAAATGAATAAGTTTATCACATTCCACCGACCCTCTAAGGTTTACGGGCGAGAGGGACAAGGCCCGGATAAATGGTTACTGGCTCGCTCGGAACTGTTGGCTTTTAGATTCGGTTATCCAAAGGCTGGAGATGCATACTTGAGTAAAAAGACCTACTCTGGACCGGATGATCGCTTAGTATGATAGACCATATTTTGAACAACCGATTAATTCGAATCCTTCCCTCATGCATGGAAAGAATCACTCAACAAACAAAACTATTTGTCCTAAATACCCTTTGAAACCAGACATACTTAAACTGAAAATGCTGATGCCTATAGAACAACAGGCATGGATACTGTAGTCTTTGTTGTGTTGTATAACAGAGACTCGCATTCAAAACTCCTACTCTTATCCGATTTACGTTCTCGTCCGACCTCTCGGAGAATTTTCATCTATGGACCATGAAGACGCGACTTCTGTATGAATCTGACTGAGAGAGTTGATCCTGCAAAGCTTGACTGGATTCCAGTTTGGTATGATGAAAGTTAAACGTCTGCGCTCCTCGATTAACCGCTGTTCTGGTGAACGCACCATGTTGCTGTCTCATTAAACGCATCTGAAGAGAGAATTAAGGTTAACTTCCTCCAAAAGCTGCACAAACTCTTGCCTAAAGTAAGACGGAGTTGTGCCTTCATTTAAAAAAGAGGAATTTGCACTTCAGTGGGCCGGCTGTTCTCGAATAGGGTGATTTTGGTCTTCGTTTCAGTCATTTAGAGAAAAGGGAACGTTTGGTGTCCTTGTGTTATGATTACCGCTGATTAGTTGCTAGTGTGAATTTAGGACGTTCCAATCTCCGGTAGACTATCCATAGCCTCCATCCTTAACGAATCACCGCACTGCTGAATCACAGAGTTTGAGGCTGAACACAAGGTTGTCAGTCGTGTTGCAGCAGGCACTTCGACTCCGATTGCACGTTAATTCGCACTAGACTGTTCATGATCCTTAATGGTCTCCTTAAACACTTAGAAAGCAATAATCTGTCAGGTGCAGCTTACCCATCGATTTTCCGAAGGGCACTAGTTGAAAAGCTAAAACTATTCTATCGCACGACCCAGAGTTCAAAATACACACTCTCACAAACACACACAGACAACTTAACATCAGGTGGCATCTGAACGTTCCCAGTCATTTGATTGTAAAACTTGCTTTGTGAAAGACTACCCACGGTAGTCGAAACGTTGGCGCATTACACCTACTAACAGCGCTGTTTTATTAACATATCATTCACAATTAAAACCAATACATGGCGCATCGATTTTTCGATACACTCCTTACATCATTTGGTCCTAAAATTGACTTTTCTTCATGACAACAATTAGAACTAGTCTTTTGCCAAGGATGAATTCATTTCTGCCGGTCCAGTGAGTTGCGACTCGACCAGTCATGTAGTTTCACCTTAGACGCCACTGTGCTTTACCGACACCTGGCAGTTCATTCCGGCTGATAGGCGCATAAAGAAGCACGAGCAGTAACGAATTGCAGACTACCCATTTTCGCGCACGTTATCATATTAGGTCCAAATGTATGGAGTACAAGTGAGAATATCAGCAGTTTGGGTTGCATATTGAGCTGTGAGATGTCTACACATAGATATGGTTACTTATTCTGTCCTTGCTTGTTCACGAAATGCAACAAACATTATATACATCAAAAGCAAACAAATAAATATGTGAGGAAAATAATTAAGAAGCGGTTATAACTTCGCTGGTGATTTATACTGCTTGTGAGAAGAACCGTTTACATTCACTAGGCTATGACAAAGCAAAGTATTCTATGGAACTGAGGTTTTTCCCTTAACCCAGTCAATAGTTTCGTGAAGAACCGGATACAGCCTAATAGATTTAAATAACTGACGAAATGCATTCGTACAATGACGTAAAAAAACAATGATGGCCATTTTCATCTGATTTGGTTTTCTAAGATGCTGAATGCTGACTGAATTGGACTAATGATTTTTGCTTATCGAGTTAAAGTGCTTCTAATTGCTATTGTTCACGGAAGAACAAACTGAGAAGTGAAAGCAATGACATTCACTTTTGAAATATTTGGCTAGACAATTGAATGTGATCAGGGGATTAGTTAGTCAGCTTTTTCAACTGCCAAACCCGATTCATCTTCGGCTTATTTTTGCATCAAAATGGTCTTCCCCTATTATTGCCTGATATGAGCTCAATAGTTGCTCTGAATCGCCACAATTCACGACTCCTGTCTCGCAGGTCAGTCCGCGGATTGCGTGACTTATCCATACTGGTTTGGCCCAAATGGATGTGACCTGCAAGTGGATTCTCGAGCGGCCGAACTGTATGGCGATAGTGAAGACCAGTATAAAATCTATTGAAACTAATGAAAACTCCGTAATTTTTCCGAGAATTCTAACTCGACTATTTAAATTTATTTGTTGAACCGGTTTAAATGATTTGGCCATCTCAAAATGTATTCTTTCTAGGATAACGGTAGAGAATCACAACAGAATAGCACATATTTGCCATACACTGTTGGCATTTCGAACAAATTCATTTTAACTTTCTCGCATCAGAACAACTGCCCAGTCAGCCATTCCAATGCTTGTTTTGTTACTCAATAGATTTGTTTACGGCAATTCCACATGCCTACGAAAACACTTACGGATATTCAGTACTATTCAAAACTTGCGGAAAATACCGGTGGAATGAGACTTTGGTGCGATGGCCTGGAATGCCGTTGGGAAATGAAATGTTTTCCCTTATTGTTAATACCCAGATCAACCGCGGATGGTGTCCCTCCAAATCACGCATTATGTTTACACTGCCGTTAAACACTGGCGAGCACCTCACATGTATCCAGTTGAATCGTCCCTTAATATGGTCTGTTTGAAATATTTGTGTTCTCACCATATGATTGGTCAAATTCGATGACTTGTGTAATTAATCATTTGTACGCATCTAATCATCCATACACTGTTTGCCCCGTTCGACAGTCTAGTTGGAATTAACTGCGCAATCCTGACTCCAATCAGCTGGTTGCGGTACTAACCTCCACATATTTTTCCCCGACTCACGCAGTTACTCCGCTTTGTCGGATGTTCTTCTATGAGTGCCTGATTGGACAATGGAAGGTGGATTCCTCCGGTTGATTTTGTAATGCACACACGTCTGCAATGATAAATCTTATGTACGCATATTCATGTATGTACGTCTGTATGTATGTATGTATGTATGTATACAGTCACTGTTCACGGTATTGAGAATGAACGGTAATTGTCCCTATGGATGAAGTTGCCTGAAACAAAATGAACGGTTTCAAGGTAGTTGCCGCTTATCAGTTATATGCCTCTGGTTCACTCATCCGCATGTGCGCAAGTTATACGGTTGTTTACTCTAGTCTTGATCGACCTTAACTATTATTTTCCATTTTTTCTTTAGTTTCACATGTTTGGTTTCTAACCGGAACTGCTGATAGTCTTGATTGCCAGGATTCAAATGGGGTTCTAACCAGAGGCGAATGAAATTTGGTCAAGTGTGCTGAAATTCCCCATTGATTACATCAACCGTAGATAGAGAACAGATGGGACAAGAAATTCGCAATTTTGCATTATTTTTCCTCCTAGCAGCAAGGACTAAATGAAGTGCATCACGCAGTACTCTGCGACAACCATGAGGTTGAGTTTAAACCTCCCGGATGACTGCATGTGATTCAGTCAGGCGAGTTTTCACCTCGATTTGTCTCCTAAATGAGGATGAGTTAAAGGGCGGACTTTGATCTACACGTTTGTTGTCGGCGTTGTTAACTCCGGAGCTTTCAGTCAGTCGTCTTGAACTAAATTTAATCTCACTCCGACCGATCAAGAGAGTACAATAAAATTGGCTTCCGACCGGAATTCATGACGGTTTCGTTTATTTGTCACCAACAAACGATTTATGGTTGGTTCAAATCAAAAGTCGTTTGCCAGTTGCCTAAATGTAACGTGCTCCATGGTTATCCCCTGGTCTTCAAATCGAATGCTGTCCCCGATGGCCTGCAAACGCATCACTAAATCAGAAGACCATCACTCCGTTCGTGAACCACAGTGCCTAGCTGGTATCGTGCTTTTCCTCATGCATGCAGTCGATCGAATTCCAAGTCTGTGCGTCGGTCATCAGACCTCAGAAGAGCTTGGTCGTCAGTCCTGTTCATCGAGGTTTGAAGGGGCTTGGTCCTATTTTGACTCATCGCACCTAAGCATGCCACCTTAAGCATTTCGTAGTCTCAATTAGCCTTTCCCACAGATATGTTAAATCCAAATTGCACTACTGTTCACGCCTCAGACGTATACAGATGACGTTCCTAAATGGTCTAAAGGCACCAGTATTTCTATGCTCAAATTATGCTGAATTCAAGCACAGATTTACATCGGATTTCTGCCAATATTCCGATCATTCAGATCAGACACTGCCTGACCCTTGAGAATTCAACTTTGGGGCAATCATAAAACGAGTAAAACAGATTTGTTAGACCACAAATGTTGCGCAGATAATTTTCCGGGTTAGGGGCTGATGTTTTAATCAAACCGATTTCAACGTATGCTACATTTCGAGTTTCAATTCTACGCCAAAAAACTTAATAAGTAATATGTTGTTTTGTGACTTGCAGTAAGTTAAGATGCAACGGGATCGATCTAGACATAAATCACACAGTGTTGTTCACTTGGATTTTTGTTTTCTTTTCCAAATCGTTCTGTCGGCTTCGCCGAAAACATACTTTGCTTTTGGCCTTCTGTTTTGCGACGGCTGGTCTACGAGGAACCACGTGACAGCGTTCGGTTCGAATTTCGAGTTCAGTGAACAAAAGAAGCGTCCATCATTTCTGAGGCAAAAACTTCCCACAGCCGCTACTTTCGAACGAGTACCTTACTATTTACAAAGGCAACTGATTATCGCCTGTTATCTGAAAGTGAGTCACATTATGACTATATGCAAGCAGGCGTTCTCATTCCCTGTGTCTGTGGACATAAGCTTGAAATCGTCTGATTAACGAGGTTTATAATAAATGTGAAAAATGCGTGATTCCATAAAGGTTTGAGGGCGAACTGAATCCGTTGATTTTCTGTTTGTTGTAGCTCATCCACTGGTGAATATGGACTGGTACTAGCTCGCTGGGCTCAGGGGGCGGAGTACTTTGTAAGAATAGGTCCTTTCGCAGTTGTGAAATAGCGCCAAGCCTGTGACAAGAAAAAGACGGTGATAGGAGTTGTCCTCGTAAATCTACAACTGATGGATAATCGTTCATCCGAATCCAACCTAACGACAAATAACTAGTTAAATTGCGGATAGACAAAACAATTAAGGTGACTTTGCCGAAAGAAGAATAATTTTATTCTGTACTTAAAATAGTGTCGCAAAAGCAATGACAAATTGCGTATGCACAATTTGCCTGCCGCTAACTCGGTGATGACAGTCGCGGCTCGCAAACACTGGTTTGTTTTTCGATCATCAACTAATTCCCGGATTCTCCTGATGAACGATACTTCTATTCCTACTTGATAACCTGGCAGATCCTGATTGTGTATATTCTTATTGATTGTGGCATCTCTTCCGCCTTGTTCCAATTGTGTTCAATCCGGATCGTGGTCTGTCACGAATGTCAATCATGGCTTTTAAAAATCGGATTGTATTGTTTTTTGCTAGTCACACTAAGTTTTTAGCTTTAAAACTGAATTTGTCAATGAACTTGCTAACTCTTTTGAACCGTGATACTTAGGTATACACTGATCACACAGATCAACCAGCAAGTGTTTTTCTCGATCACATATCAAGTGGGTTTCCCAAGTGTCTCTTTCAAAACGATTATTTATACTTAAAAGGGATTTTCAATAAAAATTTAAAAATTCAATTGAACGCGATAAGTGCGCGAAAAGCCTCGCACACGGTAAATTCGCCTGTTTTTATGTTGTTACATTGTACGATTTTGAGCTACATTTTATAAGAGACGAAACTTGTTGCGTGGGATAATCACAAACCGATCTGACAACAAATGGAGAAGAGAAAGTGAAACTTCTGTTCAAAGGAAATGTCGAAATCTGTATCGACAAATCGGGCAGAAAAATTGCTCGTTAAGCAGGTCTTGTGAATCAGTGTCCAATCCGATTTTACGCAAGCATAAAAAAATTTAATTTTACTCATTTAGTCTGGTAATTTTAATCCCTGCCACTAGTACTCAGTCGTCTGCCGTCTCTCCACCCGACTAGTAGTTTCTTATAAATCAAGTTGACTGGATGATTTCACTGGTTTATTGACCGTTGTTTTATCGAGTAACTATTATTTTGTCTGTACATATGTTGGACTATTGCTTTCAAACACTAGTTCTGACGCAACCAGCCAACTAACTGACGAGCGCTAAAATGTTCAGTAGCCAATGTATCCTAACGGTGCAGAATGAAACACTACACATTTCGTAAGTTGTTTGTCCATAGCCTTGTTACACGCTAAGTCACTTTCTAGGATAAATGTTCCATTTTTGTGAGGAAAAATACGCTTTTATGAGTAGGTGATCTATGATGCAATGAGGAATGTTAAGCGTATTGTTAGTGGTACTGTAACTTGATTTTATTCCCATGACTCATAATAGGTGTTCATTTTTCCTGCCACGCCAATCACCTTTTTGGCCAGACTCAATGATCCCTAATGTGAATGTTTGAACGTCCTCCGTTATGATCTCTTGGTGCACGTTGTGGAACGTACGGCATATGGACGCACTGGAGATGTCCGTACGTGGTCTAGTGGCTATCCCGAGGAGAAGACATTTCAATTTTGGATAAGTTTCAAAGAAGTGTCATCTGATTCCGTGATTCACGAGCAATTGTTGAAACGACCACGGTTAGAATTTGCTGCATTTTTCTAAGCTAAGCTGAATTACTGATGAAAAAGATGCTTTCGACTTACAAAAAAGCACTTTGTTTCCAAAGAAGTAGGGCTACCTTAATTAGACTGATAATAAAAAATTTTGTCTATTAGTTTTCCATTGTTTACTAAGAAAAATCGCTTAAAAAGCCTATCGTTGATAAATCGCTGTGCAGAAACTGACTGTCATCACAGTAGAAAGCTGGTTTTCGTGAAATGTCTGCCAGGACCGCTTATTCAACGAATACACTGTTCTTTAACCAAACAAAAATTTGACATCAGAAAGGCCTGTTCGGATATTCGGTTTTGAATGCAACTTAAACCATTACCTGTGGACGCTTCATTTCTTTCAAGCACAATAGGCTAAATTAACCCAATCTGGAATAGGTAGATAGTGCCGATTTGGGATTGTTCCATAGAATTTACTCGTAAAATGGACGGGGAGACCGAAAATAGACAAAGCGGTTGCTTTAGTTACAGTAAGTGATTACACAACAGTTCTGCCATTGAAGTTACAGATGAGATTTACACAGTATAATAACTCAAGGGTCCAAAATGAGTTTGCGAATTTCCGGTGTCTTCAATTGGTACATTTTTGAACTTAGTTTCCCGTATTGTCAAAGCGAATAAATTAAGGAATTTGATCATAAAGTGAGGAATTCTTGACATAACAGTCTCATTGATTCCATTCAAACAATTTAATCGACCTATTCTGGCATCGATAATTCGAAGGAGAGATGTGATTCAAAACCGACACAGCATCAGGTTTCGCCATACTGACACTCGCTACTGCAAACGACTAATCGCTTTAATATCGATCAAATGAAATTTAATCTAAATGGGCAAAACAGGGAAGCTAGAGACGCCTAATACAACTCTTTCATGGATTAATTAAAAACCGTTTATAAGCTAAATTGGTTAAAACTTCGTCCACGCTCATGTACCCGGTCTCTGAAAAGGGAACTGAGAAACACTGGGTTTCTATTCGCAAACTTCCTAAGCAAAAGGATGGAAATACACGTGAAATAAATTGGTCGAAGTATGAGCCACTTGGAATGGATCGAAATTCGACAATAGGGTCACCCTGGCAAAATCCCTATCCAAGGATGGACTCCACCCATTAATTAGTGATGCGTGAGCTCCCCAAAAACATTTTCGGAAATTCTGTATGGTCGTTATGTTTGTTACTCGGTTAAATAAAGTAGGCAAATGACAGCCAATTGGACAACGTCTCTTAATGAATCGTTTAGCATTCTCCGTTACAACAGGATATGAACTTCGGTCTGCCAGGTCTTGGCAAACGATGAAAGTGGTCCACTTTCAAAGCCTTTGTCCCTGGCTCTGTGAATTCAGTGGCTATTGGCAAGTCTCTAGTATAGACGTCACAAGATCACCTTGTTGTACTTTGGAGTGGTAAGTGTTATATTTTTGATTGGAGACTGCCAAATGCAGCTTCTGATTTGCTTACCGAAGCCGCCATAAGTGGCAATTATTTTCATTGCTAACAGCCGTTTAGGAACAAATTGATGGCTAAACACAAAAGAATATGAGTAAGGGGGCAGGATATCCCGCGCTAAATCCGACAAACTAATTGATTGATAGAGTTAATGTGCAAATTGTAATGTCGTTTGGTGCAATGGAAAATCGACAGTTCAACTAAAGTTCGATGCTTATTCGGACAAACAAATTATTTAAGTATGCTGAACAATAAGCTCCCCATGGGATTGAAATTCTTTGGAATGTCGGACGAGTTGATGAGTTAGTTCATCTGGATGCAGTGAAGCCAACAAAAATATATTGAGGAAAGGTTGACGGAAACTGTACAAATTCAAACAAAGAAAATTACGCATTTACTGACTTGAGACAGTGACGCTATTGCCAAGCACGGAGCAGCTCCAAGCTTTTTAAGTAAGGATTATTGTCGTTTGGCATTTGTTATCAGTCTTGGGTGCTGGACAGAGTGATATTCAATGGCACGAATGACCTCTAATTGTTTTTCACCTTGATACATTCGGATAAGAATCTATGGGAGAACCAAACGGGGATCAGAATTATTCGTTCGGAAAGAACCTGTCAAACGTGATGGACACTGGATCAGATTTATTTACGGATCATCGATGAGGTAAACGGGAAACCCTCGGCTTATCTTGATATGTAAGTCAGTAACATGGGATACACTTTTGACAATGGGCTTGATTGGGGTCAGTACTTCCGCGGAGATATCGGGAACGAATCCTAGTTATTGATGGGCAGTGCTGAATTTAATTAAGGCGTCATACAAATATCATGCGGAACCGGTGTCAAGACAAATGAAGACCCCTGAAAATACCGGAACCGGTCACAGTTGTCACCTTCCTAATCAATTTATGGACATCAGCAGGTCCGTCGTTATGCATGAAATACCTTGCACTCAGACTGCGTAGTTCATACAATATGTTGTTTCATTCGTCCTATTTCTTCCCTCGGACGGCAAAATCAGCTGATAAGGGGCAGTCAACTAGGGGGGAAAAATGTCTGGCAACTAATGGCTAGATGAAACTTATCCTTCCAGAATGGAAAATTTAAGGCGATGATCTTTCAGCGTTTCCTTTCTCGACCTGGAAATATTTAGCGCATCAGAGTCTACTTGGTCAGGAAAGATCAGAGGGCGGTTTCAGGAAATTACAAATAGGACGAATAATCCGCGTACGTTTTGCGCATTCAGAGGCTGACTTGGGGAATAGCGATGGGGCCGTCGATCTTCAATTGCGGGACAGATGCAAAAATCGCTTCGTGCACGGTTCTTGGATCTGAGTTAGTCACTGAGATTTTAAGTCGCAGATCTAAACAAAGTATTTCAATCGGTGGTCCACACGGCCAGTGTATTTGCGTAGGTTGCCAGTCATTGTCTACTGGGAAAATTTAAGTGTCTGTAGAATTTTAACAGACAGAACCTAGCCTGAGATATTTCATGACACCTGGGGGAACCATTTTGGAAAAGACTCGATTCATCGAGTTCCCTTTTAGAAGTAACAAAACCGAGTGCAACGACTGACCAGGTTATCTGCATATGTTCAGCAAGGACAAACGTCGATGAGTATTTTTCAGGGCACCAAATATTATATATGAGGACTAAGCAAAGTCGCCTAATGTGATAACGTGCCATCTTAGGAATATCTGCAATAATACTCACTTGAGTCAAAAAAAAGAAAGCATTTAAGACCAACCATGAAATTTCGCGCAAGGAAATGGAGCCATCTCAAATCTTATTCTTGTCCACCCAGTAGAAATTCAATGTGCTGTTACTTATCGTGTCCTCCGGACAAGTTAAAAGCCGTCAAAGCGCTTTCTTTGTCAACAGCGGAGACGATAGCCATCCGTTTTCCAGGACTACATCTGTGTGCAATGAAAGTTCATTTAAGCAAAGCTGAAACTTTGAACGAACTTATTTTCGTTCACGATCCGATCACACCAGTAAGCCCGTGAATAATATTACCACTGACCTCCATGCTCTCCGGTGAGAACAAATTCACCTAGATTATCTATCAAAATTAACATCACTTGGATAAGTACCTTTTCATCACCCGGTCGCTATTATACACGATTTTGCAGGGTTGATGTAAGATTCACTGTAAATACGTTCACCGAGATCCTGCGCTGCAAAACGGAAATGAGCTGGTTTTGTCAATTGACGGGTGCCGCTTTTTGTATCTCTCTTAATATTTGTATGGAAGCACGTACTGTTTTCTGGGAGGACACTAAGGTCACTTGTTGGAACAGGAATAGGTAAAATTCACGTCTAGAGACCGAGATACTGACCGCCTGGTCATTGCCAGTTGCGTTCCTTTGACTAACGTAAATTTGACGTGATGTTTGCTGACAGTAAGCCCAGTTTCTGTTTTTTTTTAATTTCGAATAAATTTCAGACTCATTCGGGCTTTTTTCGTCTATATATTTTCTTTATGCATGCATAAGTAGATATATATATCTATGTACACTTCGACCCATTAAATCTGACTGCTTTTGATAACCGCAAAAGATTCTGAAATTTTGGTGCTTACCGAACTGGTTGTTAGCAACCGGGCTGCTCGTTTTCAGTTACGTTCTCTTAAAATGTTTGCATTCACTGTTTCTTCAAGAGGTAATCCAGAAAATCCTTTTGCGGCCTGCAGTCAAGAGGGTGTAACACAAATTGTCCTCGTAAACGAATGAAAGTAAGCAACTGAAACAGAACCATCGGTCGCACACATCCGAATCGCTTAAGCTCCTGCATCTGAAAGGTGAAAATCAAAAATCGTGCGTCGTCGAAAGTCCCACTGACAACGCTGAATATTTAGCCCTATGAAATGTTAGAACAAAAAGTTAGACTGGGAGATGATTTCAGATATTATGATGGGTCACAAATGAAAGAAAAAATAGTACCAAGGCCAACACTGGCAGGTTTTCACGAGCTCGATTTAACAACGTAATCAAGGGTTCTGAGAAAAGTCTTCTGACTCACGCAACGAGAGTAAACGAGATATTTGAACTATGAAAAAATGTGCCGAAAATGAAAGCTAAAAGCGATAAATTCAACATAAAGAAACCTGAGGCAAATTAAGTTAGTCGGTTCTCATCTAAACAGCACAAAGTGAAATCATTACCAATTTAATGCTTTCTATGCGGCAGAACAGAAACTGTGCTTTGGTGAAATGCCTAGAGTGGCCAAAGATCCCTAAAATTAATTCTGTTACCAGTAATTCGAAAATGACATATAAGAAGACTATGGTCAGATAGGTCTCATTAGATCTCAATGCTGACAGTAGAAAAAGCGAAACGAGTTTGCCTTTCCGATTCGGGCTTCACAGTTCGCGAAATCCATAACGCGTAAATTAGTTCACCAAGTAAAACCATCGCTCAACTCACCATAAAGAAACCAGGGAAGCACTGTACAGCTGTTTCATCCTTGTTAGGAATCATCAGCAGTGCATATCCACCGCACCCGAACTGGGACGCGAACCCGGGACGAACGATTCTGAGTCGAACACCTCAGCCATTACGCTACCGGGCAGGCTCGAACGGTGGTGAACTCTGACGTGAGAAAATTTATTTCCTGCTACTAACACATACACTGACGCGTCGCAACTCGCGCAACAGACGTCCCACGAACACCGTTTATTTTGTGCATGACAAGGTAGTGGCGAAAGAGTTGTTTCAAGAGTCATCATCTAGCTACATGTGGCAAACAGCTAGAATCTTAAATCATGTAAGTTGTTGTTCTTTGCCTCCTAGAAATGCTACAGATTTAGCTGACATCCAGTTCTTCCATTATTAACAAATCGCAGTCAGCTAGGGAGGTAAAATCAAATCTAACTGTAACGTATTAGGGAATGTATTTGTAAATATACAGCGTCCCCGCACGTTTTTAATCAGTTAACCCACCACTAGCCCCCACAATTCTATCGGTCATTTGACAACGACGTTACCTGGCTCGATTCCAAAGCGATTTTTCGTCGCGTGCTAAGTACCGCTGGAATCTTTCTTTTAATGCCTAGTGTACAAATAGTCAGTTAAATTTTTATCTTAGAACACTGAAACTTGCCTTGGACAATCTCATATTCCAAAATGGTGGTATGAAGTCGGACGAAACGGACCCCAGAGAAAAGTGTGCTTTCAGCTGCGCAAACGGTGGAAGTTCAATCTTATATAGGCTAAAGTAACACTAAAATCCCGTGAAATGCAAACTCTCTTTTAGAACTTTCAGCTCTTAGGAATTCGGGCGATATTTATTGTCATCGTGGTGAGTTAGCCTCCATCCGAGTGTATTCCTGTCGAAACCCATAGGAGAGGTCGCTCAGTTCTGCTCCTGTCCAAATGAACAACTTGGAGAAGCATGGAGATTAAGCTGATTTCTTTCAAATAATTTACTTTTGTAAAGGAAGTTTAGCACATCACTCGCAGGGTGCCAGTTCACATGCATCCATCGACAAAACCAACCCTTCGCAAGATTATCACGCCTAGCATCTTCAGCTGATACGCAAGACCAGTAAATGTTGTGGTTAGCTGGGTTGGTTTGCTTCTATCTCGTTTTTTCTGACACTTGAACTATTTCTTGTTGCTCCTTATAAGTGCTAGTGTGTATGAAATGACTTTGTTATTCAGCCACCAGACCGAGTAGAAGATTGTTTGTCACTATTCCCTCTGTGAAATTACAAATAGGTTTTTTTCTCTCAAACCAATGGATTTTCTGCCACTAGCTTATATGCTTGAAGAGTTCTGGGTTATTATCATGCAACTATCAGTCACGTTCCAAGTAAAGCTTTGAACATGGTCTGAAATACGAATCCACAGTTTAGAAATGGAAATTCAACAATTGCTTCATTATCAAATTACCAATTTTGCAGATCGGTGCTGCGTTTTTACGTAAGCAACATCAACGATAAACAACACATCCAGGTGGTCCTCACAACAAGGATAACCTCGATGTAAATCGCAAATTTCTGTTAGAAAACTCATAATTGCACTGTCATGATCCTCGTGTCTACACGACTTGCAATTAGTTTTACCGGATGTACGCGTCCTCCTTTTAGTCGAAAACTTCCGACTATAGTATTCAATAGAAATAGGTATTTTATCAACCATATGAGCTAGCTGGCTTTGACGAAAATCACAGAATACATCCGTACGTGTTCTAGACACCGATTTCAAAATCGTATCAGCTTTTGGCTTCCCGCTTCCCAATGTGCTCATCTTGACAACGAATGACACCCCGTACAATTAGACACAGTAAGTTTTCTAATCAGATGAATGACAAGAGATGTGCGAACAAACTCACGATGCATGTGGATACTTTTGTCTATCCTAAAATTGTCAGGAACAAAGTTTTGGAGGCGCATGCAATATATACGTCCAGTATTCTGCTTCTGGGTATTTCTGCTGGCCTATAAAATCCCCCTTCCATTCTTCGTCATTTTGGCCGTCATTAGCATATCGGTTAATTTTTCGCAAGGAATTACTGGTTCTAAGCATTGCATTTTTGGTTGTCGACCGCAAAGTGTACTGGCGGTATCATTGGCAAACTCCCAACCAAACAACCATGGCAACGCTGCGTGGCTGTTTCATTCTTGTTGAAGTTCATGACTGATACACTAGTTGACCAAGAAATCTGTTGCAAACACCGGTCGAGCAGCCAAGCTCTGTAGGTCTTCTTCAAATAATTTGGTTGTACTTACTGTAAGGGCAGTGGGTTTTGTTCCGGCTCATCTAGTACCCTGGTCAATGATCAACACTGTGCGGCGACATGGCACCAATTGCGTTAATCTATAATCTAAGTAAAAAGGTGCACGAGAATGTCGGTGAATAAAACTAGACCGAATTAGCCTGCAGAAAAATCGATCAGTGAGTGTCAATCATGAAGTCCAACATGAGCGATTCGATTTTGACTACCGAACGAACATTTTTGTCTGCTCGACTTTGTTTTTCTCGCCAGAGTTAGTGGTAAGGAACGATAATGAACGGGAGTCACTATCGACTAAAAAGTTCCGACCGAAATAGAGCAGATGTCTTCTTCCATTTTTTCGTTACGTAATATGGTGTCAGAGATTAGAGACGGACCCACAGATATCATTCAGGCAAGCTCATCGTACGCAGATATCGTTCAGCTTGCTGAACCATTGGACTTGAACGATACAAGTTGACTGTAAGAATTATGGGAATACGGGAAACATTTTTTCAGTTTCGCGGGGATGATAAATTTATCTGTCAAATCAGATGCATATCAGTTGGCACTGCTGCGATACAGCAGAGGCAATGCTAGAAGAATTTAGCTTTAATGATGAAGCTAAAAAATCTGAACCTCCAACGGCATTGAAGAAGATGCATGAATTATGCATGGGCCATTCAGCAGAACTGACAAAGCGATACCTATTTTGTTGCATTGATGAGTTTATTGATTTTGCAGTATTTATGCTTCAGGATGTGATGATTTCCAAAACAAACTTTATGATTTCATGGACGACAGTCAGATAACTGAGAAAGTGAATCTGGTTATCGAGACTGAGGGAGTATTCAACAAACCGAAAACCAAGGAGACGAAACATCCTTGGGTGTGCAGCTCACTGATCAACAAGAACCTAAAACTTCTAAAACAGCGGTAGTTGTCCACAATGCACGCTGCGCAGGAGGTAAAATACGACTGAAATTTCAACGCTCTGTGAACAGTAAACACTTCACCAAGTGTTTCGCATGAGTGAGGAGAAAAAGAGGCTGGTTGAAATATCGAGGCGGATTAGTGCAGCTGCAGAAAATAGCCAAACATATGCGAAAGAAGCAAAAGGGAAAGCACCATGTCGGGGAACCAGAAAGTGAAAAAACCTGGTAGGAAACAGAAACAAGAATCAAGTGGCTTTGTCAAAAAATGAAGGATGCAAGTTGGCATTGACCCCTCAAAAGAATCACCCTGATCATATATTAACGACAACCGTTTCTCGTCTCCACTTACATCAGTGACTTATCAACTAGCTCCCCTGTCATCTGTTTAAATATGCTGATGAAGTTGCCCTCAAGCTGTTTCGAACAACGGTGATTTTCAAAGTTTTCCACCAACCTATGTTCTGTTTAAGATTTCTCTGCACGAGATGGTTTGACATCTAAATGTTTCGAATGTCTGTTCTGTATCTCTCTCATTCAGCCTACCCATCCGAAACGCACTTCGTCAACTCAAAATCTCTTACCAGGGTTGATTCTGTGAAATATCTAGGAGTGACCATGGCTAAAAATCTGAAGTGGAGTTTCCTCATTTCTACGTGTGTACAGAATCTCCGAAGATTGTCATTTCAAATCAGGAAGCTTCGGCACTACAAGGTGAAACAAAACACCATCCCTTGATTTGCATACCAATGTGTTTTTATAATCCTTCTTCGCCGTTCTCCGGTTATATTTCCAGGTTTACTTAAAAAGACTTTAAAATTCTTCGCCGGGGGTTATCAGTTATTAGCCGTATGTCTTTCATAACACTAGCTGAGTTGCCCTTCAATCTATATGATCAACACTTATCAGCATATACGAAATTTGCTCACAAAATACTGTCAGATTCCACACATTCTCTGTACAACACGATCTTTCAAAGTGTCACTTTCATATTTCGACACGATCCGATTTTTGTTTCATACCCTCTAGAACCAATGTCTATGGGAAATCCACTGTCCAATATTTGGCACGCGTTTTGACAAATCGTGACCGTGTTTTAGCCGAATTCCTAAGCAACGTTTCATAATATACTTTGGTTATTCCTCGATGATTTTTGTTTTCACATTGTTACAACGTGATGGATGTAACTGCTTTCTACTTTTTCATTCTTTACCCTCACATTTCTTGACTGAAATGCGCCATTATTTTGTACGCAAAGGTCTACACAATACAATGCAACAAAGCATAGCTGCAGAGACTCCCACTGATTACACCAATCGTTGACCTGAGCGAAAACGTTGTATGACCGAATTATCCGGCAGAAGAATCTATGTGTGAGGGCTCGTCATGAAAGACCAACATAAGGCAGTTGATTCTGAATAATAAATGGACTTTTGTTTGCTCAGTTTTTGGTTTTTCTTCTTACGGTTGGCGGAAACTGAAGATAGCTTCGGCGATAAACATCAACCGAGAATTCACGGCGGAAGTAGCGCAGACATCTTCTTCCCTTCTGTCCGTTACGAAACACTTAGATTATCTGCAAGAAAGTTATCTGTCCTTGGGATAAAATATCTGTATGAATACGGTCTCTAGACGGGTACCAAGTTTCAGCCTCCCTGGTAAAATAATCGCTAAAGGGTTTGACTAGTAATCGTTCGTTCTAAGCTCGTGTCCCAGTTCCGGCGAGGTGGACATTCAGCGGCTTTCATTCCTAACAAGAATTATTCAATTGAATATTGTTTTCATGGTTTTCACTAATATCTTCGATGTAGACATTTTTTGGTGGGTCGTCAACCTCAGGGAGTAAAAGGCTATAGCAAATCGTTCAGTGATGTACCAATACGACTTAGGCAGCACTTGAAAACGTCAACACTAAACTGGGTCAGTTTTTGCCACATGATATTGCTGGATTAAAGCGCAAATGAAGGAATCTACAGGGATAATAATCATGATGATGATAATATCAATAATAATGGGAATGTAAGATATAGTGAACAGTTTTCTTGGGACGGATAATGATTTCGTTTCTCAGACTGAGAGATCATTGTCGTACTGACCTTGGACTAGTTGTGGTTTTTGGATGGCAACCAAATTTTATTTGGTTGTTTAACCGATACTGTTTGGGCAAACAACCATAGATCTGTCACTTCTATTACTTCGAATCTACTTGCGGAAGAAGTTGATGCTATTTAGCAAGGTAGAGTTAGACGGGATGGCTTCGCAGTACACGTTGTCACCCTACCCCACTATTTTCAACGTATTCGCCGGGTTGTCATACAACTATAGAATAACTCAAGCGCCAGTAACTTACCAGTGCCTTATTTGGAAATGTCCATATACCAAAATTAGTCCACCGCTCGTAATATGTTTGTCGAACAATACAATTTGCTAAGTTATTTTTGTCATATTCAAACAAAATTCCAGTCTCTTATGCTGATTTTGATCTATTTAAAGTGCAAACTTTTGAGTTAATTGACCAATGTCGATGACACCAGAAAGGTTTCCAAATCTGACTCTATTGACCAGATTTCACCAGGACTCCACCCTGGAAAGAAACTGGCTTCCGAAGGAAGAAATGTTTACGACTGAGTATTTGTATGCTTATCCATAAAGATGCGGGGAATTTGATAATTGTTTACCCTTGATATTTTTAATACGCAAATCGGCGTACACTAAAGACAAAGGGTTGATGACCACAGTCTAAGCTAACCGTTTTCGATTCACTACTCCTTAGTTTCGTTTGGCTCAGAAGGCGGGAGGAAAAGTAATGCCCTCTTTTTTTGCACGCTGACATAAACATGATAAGGAGACAGCGAGCATGATTTTTTACCTGTAACATAGAGCTATTTTGAAGCACGACGAATTTGCTTGTTATCGAGCCGTAATAAGTGCAGCGATAGGGGGCTGACCTTCCCATTTAATTTGAAAATAAATGGGCGCCAGTTCTGCTCGGAGATCGCAGTCACTGAAGGACTGCCGGATGAAGAAGTGACCAACGTTAATGGGGACTCGTATCCGAGACCCACAGATCCAACTGTTAGGATAATAACCACGTGATCACCACCTATCCTGTTCAAGGCTATTTGAAAAGGGCGCTTATTTACTTAAAAATCCGGTTTACCAAAACATTTAAATTTGGACAAAATAGAACGCAGTGGCATTTTCTCGTCAAATCCTCGACCTCGTAGGCCGGAATCGAACCAGAGAACTTCCATTCACCAGGCTTAAATATATGCACCGTTAAACGAGACGTCTGCAAGACAATTTCCGTATTGCGCAAACCATTGGTAAGGAAACAAATGGTCAGTTCTTTTCGAAAGTGTCCTTCGGCCACAAGAAGCATACATTTTTCTGGCTTGTCATTTTCGCCAACACGACGCTAGATTCTTCAGTTATTTAGAACGATCTAACTTTAAGTTTCTGAATTTACCTCACTAGAATTGCGTTCGAATTTCTGGAAGTGTGCCTGAACATTGAATCACTTTACGGATTACAATGGGAGTTTGCGTAACATTTTTTCGTCTGTTAATCAACAACACTCGTTGGAAAGGAGGAGAAGTAACCGAATTTTTGGTTTCGTTGTCGTTTTCGTTTTTGTTCTTGTTATAGGCAGCAATAAGTACGGATGAAATTTTTTCTTTCATTGGTAAAACATTTTGTCTACAAATAAAACACCAAAACTTTCTGCTAATGAACTAACTTTATTCGGAGAATTCTGAGAGCATCGCTGGCGGCTTAATTGATATAAATGAGTCTATCACTTCTTAAACTGATTAGACACTTTCATTCATCTTCGAATATAATCGATGCAATTAGTTATCAGTTTTCCCACAAAATCAAGAATTATTAATCGAACTGGGCTCACTGTCGGGAAACCTTATTTCTGCCAAAATCCGGTTCCGCATTTTCTGTATAAATTGAAATTCAATTTTTTCACAGTAATCGTTATTCTACTACTTTCAACTAACTAAAAGTACTAGATTTTCTGAATCGGTAAACTGCTACCGTTTTGGCTTTGTTTTCTATTCGCTTCTGAAAAATACCGACAACAGACGGGTCTGTTATAAGTCCATTGCTAACCGATGGAAACATTTTATTCGATTGTTGTATTTAGAAGCCCCGTGACTGTCCAGTTGTGAATTACTCGATTGTCGTGAACAAAACTTTCTAAAAATGAGCTGCGTATCGCGTTTGCATGTACGATTTGAAATGATTACCTTTTTCTATGCATTTAGACGATACGGCTTAGAACGTCTGTTTTGCTGATGGGTGACCGATAAGATTAGCGCTTGCCTAATAATTAGAAAAGAATTTTCTTGTTCGAAACGAGTACACACAGACACATTAACTGATTTTCTGTGAACCTCCTGGATTTGACGAACGCTCATTTTTCGAATCTACCTACACAATGAAATTTGACTATCGTCTCGGATAAGTACGGAAGTCTTGTCAAAAAATTTCGCACGATAGTTTCGTCTTGGGACGAACTAACGTTTACTTGGTCACATGTCATAGTTCAGATATTTATTGCGATTAGTTGATCTTACGCAACTAGTTATGAGTCAGTGTATTCCAGTTTCATACCCATTACAAATAATTTCCAAATGATTCATTGATAGAAATACTTTGCAAAACATGCTAACCACTTGGGCTACGTAAAACTCACTATCATGCAAAGCTGCTGTTATACAACTAGACTGCCTTCATGCATCTGTCTAGCACCCGTTTCGGACAAAAATCAGACTTGCTCCGTTCATCCTTATCGTCGTCGTTATTGTCACATTAAGATATTCCCCGTCATTAGCTAGAAATCCGTGCATGCCTCCAACTTACTATATACGGGCAAACGAGAAACATCGATAACTGATAGACCGTGAACTGACAAATTTGCGACGGCTAGCAGCACCTCACACATGGTATGGCCAATTAGGTTCATGCAATATCTAAGACAATCGTCGGCGATTTTCGCATCATCTTTACGACCAACACCAACACCACGACAGCCAGTTGGAGGCAAACAAGCAATCCAGAAGTGCAAAACGCGTGATGCTATTTCGTTGTTTTAAACGCTCCAGCGAAACTGAAAATAATTTTTACGGATGCATGAGCGTCCACATTTTGAACTGCGGTTGGGTCCTGGCGACCGAAAACATGTTGCCATTATCCAGAACCAGTGAATTTGGGACTCACCGTTTTGGAAACCATATTATCCGGTCAAGTGGTTTAGCCCAACATGTTCATTATTGATCGAATCATATTTCTTGGACGAAATTAGGAGCACCCCAACTGATATGGATTTTTTGAGGTTCAATTCCGGATCTGCCGGTCACTTTAGGTGGTAGACGACAACTCGTTGTTGCTCGGCTCGTTACCACTTCTGAATTAACGATACCTTACGTTGCTCCATGCCGCTTCACGTTTCAGAATAGATGTTGTTGGTCCCACCCCTTTCGTTTAGGTGACATCGTCAATAATGACGACATCACGGCTGGTGATGGAGCGTTTGGAACCAAATTGCTCAATACCATATATATATGTATTGCAGTGTAGTAATAATTTTCCATTTTGGAGCACCACATAATTTTGTCTTTGCGAAGTCCTTTCTCAGTCACCCAAATGATCCGGACATCAAGATCCCCCTCGAGACATCACTTAATTGCAAATAATGCGGTTTTTCATCAGAAATACTTGTCAAACAATATTTGGCAAAGAATCATCACAGTAGTGGATGTATATATTTGATCCAAATTTATAAATATCTGTGAACGGAATACTCAAGAGGCGACCAATTACTAACAGAGTCAAGCTATCAATCATATGTGAGTAAAACCTATGATAAATACTAACATTCTCCAGCACGATGATAAACCGTTCACAACTGATCAGGTCATCATTTTTCACGTACAGTTGAGTTTATCCCAGCAGCCTAGGTCATTCGTGTTCAACTGCACAAAAACATTTGCTACCCGATTTCTATGAAAAATACAGTAAACAAAAACACTGTATTCTGGGTTCTTCTGCCTACCCTATCAAACATTCCGATGAATAAGGGAGGAAAAGGCTTGACTACACCAATATCTATAAGTGCAGTGCACTGATTTTGCCCAAACTTGTGGAACAAGCATCACGTGAGCACTTTCTGCACCAGATGAGATCAAAACATCTGGGTTTGCATTTCGGTTATTCAGCTGGAACTGACAGAACGTTTCGATTGTAAGCCGTAAACTTTGGTGTTACTCACCAAACAGATATACTGGAAATTCATCCGGTATTCCATTTTGGTCTTCATCTGCCCACCCTGACGATGACACTACCGGCCCGTTAAGAAGAATAAAGCAAAATTAGTTCGCAACCATTTGAAGTGTGTAATGCTTGAAATGCGGTATATATAAACACTGGTAATCGGTAAACCTGTCATCATGATCTAGAAGTGTTCCGGTCATTTTCAAGTAGGTCTCAGCAATTAGAGTACGAAATCGTTTTTAACTGATGAGTCAAAATGTTCCCGAAATTGGACGTTAACTTCCTTACAGTAGGTGGTGAATTATCACGTCTGGCTATCAAACACGACTTAGAGAAGTTCAAGCTTCAAGTGATGGTGTATACTAACAGTTTCTGCTTGATTTGAGGCAAATGGGAAGAAAACCACTCTACTCAAGAAACCACGTTTACTAAATTCCGGTCAGGTGCAACATAGAGCTTTTTTCTTAGGATTAAGGGAATATCTCAGTCATCCAGACGAATAGTTTTCCACTAATCTCAGTGTCTCCTAATTTTATATGCTGAAAAGTCTTCTCTCGGTTTATTCGTGTCAGAGTGGAGAAGAAAGTGGGACAAAATTTTCGAAGAATTTACCAGCAGAAGTGTCCAATTCCCAAGCATTTTACGGGTCATCACACACCAAGCATCCAACAATAAAATTGATTGATCATTTCAACTGTTTCAACTACTGTGCGGGACGACTGTATACCCTGATCCGTTGCGCTACCAAACCACAGCGCATACCGTCTGACATTTGAAACTCTAAGATATTTTCGATTCTTGTTGGGGCAAGTGTGAGCCAAATACTGGTGATAATCAATCTCAAAATTAAAGAACAGAGCTTCTGTTGCACAACTTTAAAAAGGATGTAAATATTTCTGAGTTCTTTTTTTCGATGTCGTCTGTTTTATACACGAACAGCATGCGCTTGGTATAGTTTTTCTCCCGGTATTATGTAAGTGGTGCTTTTGTTAATTTTAAAACGCAATCAAAGCGGTGCGCTCAAATGGTCTTGACTCAGGGTGAACTCGGACATAAATCAAGATTATTCCTAAATGAAAACTCTCCTGTTCATAACCAGTAACAGTTATTTAACCCAGGTAACGCAAAATATCCTAATTATTAAACGGTAAAATTTGGTCCGAAATCTCAGCTTATTCGTGATCGAAATATTCAATAACATAAGCACATCTGTCGAACTAGAAAGCTAGTTATTATTTAGGAATTTAAACTGAGAGGAATCGCAGCATCTTTCCAAACAAGTTTATGGAAACTTTGTGCACCATTAATGCGTCATTTTTCACATTCCTAGGAGGTAATTTTGACAATCAAGGTTATTCATGTTTGATCAGTTTTATAAAAGATGCACTAATAAAAACCTCTGAATAAATTCATCATTGCTACTAGTGTTTTTTGTAAGTCGCAAGTGATAAAACCTTCGGAATATTATGAAGGGAAATCTTGGCGGTGGCCGAACGAATAAGGTCGTGACATTTTCGCGTGAAGGTCACGGGTTCCAATCCTCCCACCGCCGATCAACTTCCCCACTTGGCAGCTCTCTGCTGGCCGCGGACCCCTTCCTGAAAATTGATGCGCATCGTTGTTTCATTAATAAAGGAATTAAAAGATAAGGGATAAAAGATTGACGATATCTGTCTCCTCCTTCGCTATTTCATTCCTTATATATACTTATATATACATCCATATATAACTGTTGAGACTAATGCGGAGAACGACTACCTTACTAAGTGAAACGGCGAGTAGATTGGGGATTTCACTCTTGACAACATTCCCACGATCCGCTCGGAGACGAAATTAAGAAATCCCGGGTATCTCAAACTTTTCTTGAGTCCTCTTCAGCAAGCGAATCTTGTAGCCGATTCTCAAATCACTAATTGGAGACCGTTATGCTTTAGGTTACTCTTAGACGGAGTTCGGTGTCAGTAAACAGTTATGATATGCAAAATTCCATGAGTTCCCTGAATTCGTATGTAATTTTTGATAGTGCAGTTCCCACCAGCGATCTCCGACTACAAACAAAATTTCTCCAACATTCCTAGCGGAAAAACTTCAGTGCTTTCCCCGTTAAATTTAAGGGATCACACTGTTAAGCACAGTTATCCAGTTCTGTCCGTCGAAGTTCACACACGATTGAATATCCGAAGGCGAATTGTAGACTTGTACAACCGACTTTTCCGAGGAAAGCGGAAGGAACCAACAAGCTAGTTAAAATAGTGAGTAAAGGACATTTATTCAGGTGAGAAACAAAAGAACTATTCTAACAGAAAGATACGAATCCATAATCTAAAACTACTCAATTCATCGCGTTTCATTCCAGTACCAGTTCCGAAGTCAATCCGGCACGCATACCGAGTTGATGAAGAATGCTTGAGGGAGAAATGCTATGGTGAGTTTGCGTGCAAGCCAAGTAATGCCTCACACTGGTCTGCGTAGACAAGCAGCCAATGAGAATTGTAGTGACAACTGGTCCTGAAACCCAAACATGCAGCGAAAATTGACTGTAGAGACTGGATTTTGCCAATCGGAGTATTTTCAGTCTTGCATATGAATCCATGAACTGTAAATATAACGCGAACTTATTTCCGTTTTGTTGTGATCTTCTTGTTGACTTCATTCAAGTAGCTTTGCCTGGAGTCAGCTCAGTGTTTACTTGTAATTCGTATTCGTTCGTTACCATGACAGACCGAATTCCGTATACTAATTCCGAGTGGAAATGTTAAAGATGATTTCATTCATTCAGCCGACTAATAGTCTGCAGCTGTTTTTCTATGTGCCACCTATTTCTTTGTACTTGTTATTGTGTTCGTGATAGCGCTGAACCAGAATCAATGTAAATGTCCTTGCACGAATGCTTAATATTTGGCATTGTTTTTCGCGAATATAATAACTGCCAAAAATAAATTGATTTTCGTGGCCAGATTTCCAACTAAACAAGTGCTTTGCAACAGTTAAGGTACGGATTTTTCCGTACATGACGCGCCAAAACACAATCGCCCAAAACAAAGCACCAAAAGTACGTGCTTCATCGCTTTTTGGGGACTATGGGCTTACACAAAATGGAATGGAATAGAAGAAAACTTACCAAAAAGTAAACTCAGTCCATCTTATCACACTGTCTCACTATTAAGTATTGCGTGCGCTCGAAAGATCAGGCAGTGCTGATAAATCAGTTTGAACTGCGATGAGCAACAGTTAGTGGTCCAGCCGAATTTCAGTGGAGAAAAAGTGAATAGCAATACCAACGAATAGTTCCCTTTTAAAAGCTTGCTTGCTGCATCTTTGTATATGTCAAATCAGAAAACATCAACGCATTTGATTAAGTGTCAACATGACGATTGTCCAAACAATTTAGCAGCTTGGACGAAAAAGCAGACCGATACAAATTATGCTTTTGAGGTCCGAAAGTGATCAACTTATGTAGTTTCCTCAGCAGGTAGCAGCATCTGAATTTGTCGAATTGCCAGGGTGATGACTTTGCCAGGCTTGTGCACAAATGCTAAGCCAACTTGCTTGACTTGGAACCCATTCGAACTACCTGAACAGTAGATGATAATTTCACGAAAAATTCAACCTCTGCATTGCACATAAGTCCTGGTAACTCTCCAATCTTGTTCGCCTTAGGCCTGAGGAAAGATAGCAGAAATAGTCAACTTGCTTGATGACATTTCGTGACTAAATAATAACAATCAGGTAGGCAAACGGAACTATCACGTGGTTTTTCACCAAACCTATCTAGATAGAATCCACTTAATAACCTAGCCCAAGGTTACTGATGTGCGTAACGTCTTTTCGTGATCCCCCAACTTGTTCATTGCGGTGTAACACATTAAAGCATACGTTTTAACGCTTAAATTGCAAAGACTATTTTGTAATTAGTTAACTAAAACTCTAAATAGCGTGCAAAATCCTGCAATTGTAACTAAAGCACGGTCTAAATCTAACTTGGCGTGGCACACGTTCAACTCAACAGGAGAAGAAAAGGCGTCGCAAGACAGCGTGCGTCTCGAATTCTAGATGTAGAAATCCGACCTCAATGAAACCCATCCACTATTGTGATTCATCTCATTATTCAATGTCGTTCCGTGAACTTATGGTTTGAAATATATCATTGCCAAAAAGGAATGCTCTCAAAAATTTTGACGCATTCCGGACAACAGAACAGGTAGCACGCAGTGTTTGCCGTCGAAACCACAACCAAACGAGCTAAGCATTTTGTTTTGACTGTTGTCTTCCTACGGCCATGGCGTCACGTCTGAAAAAGATAATTGTTACTGTTAATCCTATTTCTTACCCACTGGTGAACTGACAGTACAAGATTTGAATAATGCATTTAGAACTCGCTCATTTCCAGGGTCACTCACAAGTTCTAGGTCAAATCCCCTGGGAAATTTTGTATAAATACAGAGTCGATAACTGTGAACTGATAATTTCGTCTTGAGTAATGGCGAAACCCAAAGATTAAAACCCACCAGGCCAGGGATAGACAGGTAATCATACCAGAATCACTGGAGGTTATCGTCAAATCATTCGTCTCGAATCTGATATAACGCGTTATTCAGATATTTGTCCCTGAAGGCTTTCCAGTAAAGAGGCGTTTTTTTGATAAACCTTATAACCGGCAAATAGTAAGAGAATCATTTACAGCATACACATCGTTTACGTAGTAACGTGGTTCGATGTGAAATAATTTGTCACAGATAATCACTAAGCGGCCTAACTTTCAACGTGAATCAACCGGTGGATGATGGATATTTTATTACGCACAGCTCACGTTTAGTACATGACCAAGAGCCTGCTCGGACATTCCAATCACAACCTACTTTTGCACCGGAAACGAGCACTAGCTAGATCAATATGTATATGCTTAAGTGTTTCTATGGTTCTCCAAAGTAATTTATGTGATGAAGTCACATGAGAAGTCACTTCGGAAGCAAAGTAAGCGAAAAATTGCAAACATCGACAGCATGTGAAGAAATGCAGCGCCAAACAAGAGATAGTTTTCCTTGGAATTACGGAAGATCTCTTGACAGTACGGGAGATTACCTTGAATTATTACTTGAAATGGTGGTTTGATAATGACTGCTTCGCAGCACCGTAGTTGTATACCATCACTTACAAATGTTGCGTGCATAATCCGATCCAGTTTTTGTCGCTATCACGTGCTCCACAACTTTTGTTGACATCTCCAATTATTGCGCTTCTAATATCTTAAGAATTCACACTCATTCGAAACTTAAGAGAGCTCTGTATGATGGGGCACGATGAGTCACAGGACAGTTCCACGTAATGTATTAATCACCATAGGACGAAACAGAAAGCAGGCTTAGAGAAAGCTTACATATTTCAGTTTTACCAGAAAATAATCAGTTTGCATGAGATCACTGGGTAATTTAAGTGATCGGGCAGTAGCATATAGAAGCATCGACTTCCAAGAAGCAAGCAGATCATCCTCAAATTACTAGCGAAGCTGGACATATAGAGGACAATTTGTCCAATCACTTGCGGAACCTGATTTGTCCGTAATCCGCGTTTGGAAAAAAAACATTGCAAATGACGCCCAACGCTGAACCGTGGATGAATGCATCGACTGACAAAAGTAACACTTTACTTGGACTAAAATATAACGTAGGCGGCATTAGAAGTGCCTCGGTAAGAGGTTGCTTCAAGCACGGCGAAAAATAGCCTGACTGAGCTTCGTGCTTGCGATTAGTCCTGGGGTGCTGACGCACTAGCAAATTAGTGATCGGCAAAAAACCGTTATCTAGTCGGCGATGGTTTGGGGGAGCCTTTTTAGTCAATGGGCAAAATGAGCGAGTTGTGACTAAGGTCACGTTTGTTTCAGTTACGTATATTTGTATGTTGAAGCAGCCTTCATCCTCAATATTTACCCGTAGCGTAGAAAACAAAAACGGTTTTTGCCGTCTGTCTACGAACTGTAGAATTATGTCGCCTGTTCGACACAACCAGAGTTTAAAGATTCCCGCTGAGCTCGATGAGGAAATACATTTAGGAGAACAATCTCGCATTTTGTGATTCGTACTCATGCCATCATATCACAATATATTAGAAAGAACTGCAAGGAGTTGAATGCGCCAGATAAAAATATGAACGGGAAGGGAGCGGTAGTGTTACATGCCAATGTTATTCAAAATTGGACCAAGAGCTCAACACTAAATTAGACTGGCAGTCCGTGGACGTTTACTTTCTCACTGCTATGTGGAGGTTCCGAGGCCTACTCACTAAAGGGTAAATGGGTTACCGTCATTGATCGGGACTCGGCAAATATTGATCTATAATAGCCACGTCGTTTTTGAATGCAAAACTCCCGTACACAAGATTTTAGACTGTCGTCACAGAAACTGGACTAAAGGAGAGGTTTTTAGTATTTTTTTATTTGAGTAGTTCTGCCATCCTGTATAGTTGCCCAAGGTGGATATGCTCCATTTAGGAACTAGAGTTTTAAAAGGCAGTAAACTGAAGAATTCCATGTTTTTCTAACCTACCAATGTTTTTGCCAACAGACACGAGTGATCGTGCGCCACATGAGGCTGGGTCCTGTCAGTTTATCGATGCAAAACAAGAACTGCGATAGGCTAGCATGTTTTCGTGCACCACGTACTTATCGACTCCTTCGCTCGTCATGTGATTGCATTAGGTATCATTTGGTGTAAGCTTACTTCTTTCCCATTTTTGGAATGTTCTTTTGATATGCCTCGAATGAACGTAATAATGGGATACGCCCAAATTTAAGCCTACTGACTTGTGCTGAATGATCTCAGCCTAAAGTGAAATTCCCAGCACCGATTCAGCGCTTAGCGCCACAGAGATCATGAGGTGCTTTCAGATGTCACAAGGAAATGGAAATATTTTTAAAGGAAAAAAGCCACCTCTCAAAGTCAACGTTGTTTTAAAAACTCGCGGTAGATTACTCTGACGCCTTCGGTGGATCGTCTCGATTCCATTTCAGTCCCAGCCCACCTAATCAGGCAAGAACGGCTAAATGGCCTCTGGCCGCTCAACGGGACAGTTTCGTTTATGTCATAATCAGGTGGCTTTTATAGGCCCGCAAAGAATAGAGATCGTTACCCTAATTACCTTTGCCTAACGGGTTATTGCCTATTCTTTCATCATAGCGAATACTGCACCCACTGTTCATAACTGGTCACAGATGCTGATCGCTTTTACTCAGTCTGCAGACTAGTCCTGGGTTGACGGCGTGCTTGTCCCTTCGGCTTGCAGCCGATCCAAATCCAAGGCCGTTTGTTGTTCGACGAAAGTTAGAGGAGTTGGGTAGTCAGTCCTCTTTTTGGTATAATCACGCCTCAATTTCGTATGACTGACCGCATCGAAACAAAGTGGCCCTGCACATTTGGCATCCGCATGCAGCCGCCCCTTTGAAACGTCACGGGCTAGAATCCGAAGTGGCAGTCTTTCAGGGGCAGAAATACATTTGTGGAATATCTGACTCCCAAATGGAGGGTTGCCGGTTAGATTTTGGTTTACTCAGTTGACTTTTGGACTCGTAATACGTACATGCGTCTTCAGGCCCAGAAAAAACAGAGACCAACTGATAGTTATGAATTTTTGGGTCTTCCGTTGCGCGTTCAATTTTGTTACGATATTTTGATGGCTTGAATATTGTGGTCCACAAGTTACTTCGTGGCCGTAAACGATTAACTTATGTTCCGACAGTTCAACAGGATCGTGACTCGTTCATTATGAAGGATTGCATTTGGCAATTCAACAGACGTCTGGCACAGAGCTTTGGATCAAGCAAGCAAATGGACTAATCGGATTGGGGGCGCATGCTTCAATCAGCCTTAGATTGGTGATCGTTTCCGGGTGGCTTATCTTCTGCGAATTTTTTGTCTTATGTAAAGTTGTAAGCACAATCAGAGTTCCTACCTTCATATAATAATAAATACTAATCATACGTGTTCTTCTCCTTCATAAAACTGACTATCCGCAAGCCTTACTGCTTCCAACCTTTGGAATACTGGGAGTTCCCCAAGAGAATTGGCCAACATTCTATTTTGCCAAATAAAACCAGATATTCAATCCGTTCGCGATGATAGAAGACAGTGCGTTATTTTTATATCCTTTAGACTGAACTTGATTCCGACAGTCCAAATGATAGATTACCGTCAGATGTCATGCGCATTAACCTTCAAAAGCATTCGACTTGAAAAAAGTTATCAAATCTATGCTCACACTTCATTACGCTAAGTGAAGTTGATCGATTGTTTCCGGTCTGAATAGTCCTAATAAAATCAACGCAGTATAGCCCATTCCCTCCTCTACAAGTTTGCAAATCTGAATCTTCGCCACTTGACGACGAAGCACGTGAATTCAATAAAAAACTAAACGTAAACTACCTTCTCAGGACGCGGTTCTGATTCTTCTTGGGCATTAGTAGGATTGATGCATGCCCACGTGACTAGGGAGGCTTGAAACATTCAGATGTAATGTGAAGCGTGAAGTCCGATTCCACTGGTGTTTTTTACTTTTGTTGAGATTTCTCACGGCACCCAAAGTTTTGCGGAAATTTGTGGTATGATTAGTATGATCGGTATGATGTCTGATCTGTTAGCTATCGATTATTTCAAAACTTCCTGGTTTGTATTAGGTCAGATCCGAAAAATATACCACCAAAAAATATCAACAATCTGAGTGCATATTACCTGTAGATATAGATCAACTAAACCAAGTAATCGATTTACACATGAATGACATTGTTATTTTAGTCGGTTAAATCCATCGGACTTAATTTAACATGAGTTTCAAACGGTATGAACATATGAACTGGTGGATTCCATACTCCCGAGACCAAAATAACACACCGAGTTCGGTCTACCATTTGGAATTATAATTGCTGAAAATATTCACCCTAACGAAATCGACACTCTCCCAGGTTCTCGATATGTTTATGACCCTTGACACAAAGATGTGCTGAGAGCTAGCTAGCACAGCAATCGATCGATTCTTCTTCTCACATACTTATAGGTGATATTTTATAATTAAACTGTGTTCCGCTCGACCTTTTGTCTAAATCAAAGTTATTGCTCTAAGACACGAAATATAAAATAGGATTTCACAGAAATGTTGTTGTTTTCGGCTTCTGCCCTTGTTTGTCATAACTCATTAACACACAAGCGTGCCTAAAAATGACGTTTTTGAAAGTTCTTGCCTGCAGATGTTACCAACTGTTGGGAATGAACTTCTGCATTCCTAAAAATACAAAAACCCTAGGTGTTGATTGAAAATGTAAGCTTTCAGCTTCGTAAAAAGGACAAATGAACTTTTCTCACTATTCGTGTAACAGCGTTTACTGACGCAGCCTTGCACTGAAGAGCAGGCTATCTGAATGATCGCACATGCAAATTAGTTGATTTTGACTGTCCCTAAAGAGGAAGCAACTAATCAATGATCAGTCTTATGTTAAACACCGGACCTTCGATGATGAGTCGATATCA
The DNA here is from genome assembly GCA_008360955.1 of Fasciolopsis buskii. Classification (NCBI taxonomy): domain Eukaryota; kingdom Metazoa; phylum Platyhelminthes; class Trematoda; order Plagiorchiida; family Fasciolidae; genus Fasciolopsis; species Fasciolopsis buskii. Next base: position 487,319 of record LUCM01011081.1, read on the forward strand.
TGGAAATACAAAAGAAAATTTTAGGTCGAACAAACAGTCAAAGCTGCAATCACTGGTTAGCTTCAGTGGGACGCTACATTTTTGGAAAGCTAGCTTCCAGTCCCTATTTTCAACGCGGTAGCGTCCATCGTTCGGGCTGTGTCAGAGCTTTAGCTGCAAAGAAACGGGTAAAAACAATTGGAGACACCTTTGTGGTAGCTGGCGATTGTTCGGTGCAGCAACTGACGTTTGAATCCGTTTCATTTTCGACTTTTTTATCTGATCAATTCTATCGGTAACAACCGGAATTCGATCAGCTAATTCCGCTCATCCTGTAAGCTAGTTTATGCATCAGAATCTGTTTATTAAACCGATTCAAATATGTATTTCCATGGTTTCTTTTGTTTTGGAAGCAACGGGTTGCAGAAAAGAAGCATTATGGTGCAAAACGAAGAAATCAGATTATGAATGTTGAAGGGTTTGCGTTTAGTCCATGTGTACCATTTCTGGCTGTTAATTTCCAGCACAGTCCGTGAAGCGCTTTTATGGTGAATAATGGGAACCACAATTCGATCCCACAAAAATACTCATAGACGCATTTCGATTGGAAAGCTGCATATCATTGAGGTTTACATGGGAACAGTTTCATTTACTGAAACAGTGAAAGAAACGACTATGGAAACGGCCATTTCATCTTGGTTTTGGAAGAAGAAATATGTCCTAACCAGTATACTGATGCTCATTATTTATCAGACAAAATGTGTGTTTCACTGATGATTACTATTGATTCTGAGAAAAATTGGTGACGCGTAGTTCAGTTTACCGAGGTAGTCCCCAGGACTTTGCAGAAGGTGAATCAAAAAAATCGCTGTATTCCATACATGACCGTGCATGTATGCATGTGTATCTGGAGTACGACAACAACCTGATGTCAATCAACACAGTCACCTTGCCGTCTTTAGCGTGGGTTGTGAGTGAGCAGTACGAAGTTCCTTAACTCTCATATCCCCATGGCTTACATTTCCGTTTGCTAATCCGTCCTCTATAATCCTTGCTGACAAGCACAGTGGGACTCTTTATTTTTATTAATCCGTGATGAGCATGGCTACCTGTCAGGTCGAAGCTTGGCATTAATCTTAATAATTGAACTACCCGTAACCTTAGTTAGGACGAGTCATTAACTTTGGACTCTAGGTTGGTTGTCTGGCCCATCTGATTAAGCTGTGCTCGTAAAAGGCCATTCGTTTATTCCGTCGTGTTGAGAGTGACTTTCGCGTAAAAGAGAAACTGAGCTCCAGGAGTTATAGGAATAGTCCTACCAGGGGTTAGACTGTTGCTAACAATCCAATGCATAAGTGACCCAATCATTTCCGACAATAATTACCAGTATTAACTAAGTAGTTATTGCCCTGGATTGCTTCAACGTGACCGTTGTGATGAAGTAAAAAATAAAATGAGAAATTCAAAATCACGACCAGAAAAATCAAGAAAAATACTGCATATTAAGGCCCTAATCAACCAGACATTATTTCTAACTAAGCTTTGATTCAGAATAAAGTAATCAGGACACTGTCACTGGTTTATTGTTGATCATGCTTCCGAGAACAGTATGCCTCTCGAACTGGCTATCGTTCACATCCATTATCAAGCCCACCAGTAGCTGAAAAATAACTCTGCATACATCCCATTAAAATGCAACAGATAAGGCAAAAGAAAAAAGCATTGCAAAGTTGGTCAATTTCATCCCTCGAAGTTCCCTTCTTTCCGATCGCATCAGATCCGATTCACTGAATTACGTATTCAACTGAACAATTTGATCTTGATTAATTGGGGAAACACCCACCAGTTCACAAATTCGTTTGTTTATATGATTGTGATGTAAATCACACAATCAAACT